>JAOXXN010000271.1:3446447-3477159 GCA_026770055.1 Myrmophylax atrothorax
ACTGTAAGTAAATTAAATGTTCCATTTTAAAAATTGCTGAATTAATTGGAGTCTCTGATGTGGGGATTTGCCAGCTTAGTGGGACACTGGCAAAGGATGCTCAGAGTTCTCTGTGTCTGCTGGAGTGGCCAGTCTGTCTGATGTGCTTGTAGTAACACCTGGAGTTTCAGAGTTGTTTTGCCTCCTCCAGGAAGAGGTTTGATTTATTCCTGTCTGGGTGCCCACCAGGCTGAAGGATCAGTACGATTCCCTTTCACAGATTGTTGAGTAATTATTTGTTTTTCACAGGATTATTTTGGTGTCTGCTCAGAGATGATAATCAAGGACAATGTTGTGGTGGTTTATGAGGTGCTGGAGGAGATGCTGGACAATGGCTTTCCCTTGGCAACAGAGTCCAATATTCTCAAGGAACTGATCAAACCTCCCACTATTCTGCGAACAGTCGTCAACACCATCACAGGTACAGGGAAACAAAAAGCAGATAAGCTGGGAAGTCCATGTGGCAATAGTCCTGCATAAGCAAATTAGGTCATGGGTGAGGGAAATTTATGTTCCACACCATTCTGAACTGCAGCACAGGTGTATTTAGGGGGTCAGTGTTAGTGCCTCACTTTGGGGCTCCCTCCACTTTCAGCACTTTGGTTTTTCATTTGTTTTTTGTTTGATTTGGGGTTTTTTAAGCTGAAACAGTCTGATTACAGTTCCAGTTACGGCCATTACGTGACTTACAGGATGTTAGTTTGCTGGCAGTTTATGTTTTAGGCCTGGGTGTAAGAGAGATGTAAATTTTAGAATTACAGTGAGTCTCAAAGAGTAATTGCTCTCCTACAGAGAAACAGAGGGTTTGGGAGTTAATTACAAATAAATTCTGTAAGTCCAGGGACTTGTTCTGGAGCACTGTCTGACTTCTGGGGTTGTTGTGATTGCCTTTCTTTTTGCAGGAAGTACTAATGTGGGTGACCAGCTTCCCACTGGCCAGCTCTCCGTGGTGCCTTGGAGACGGACTGGTGTAAAATACACCAACAACGAGGCCTATTTTGATGTGATTGAGGAAATAGATGCAATCATTGACAAGTCAGGTATGGAGTTGCTTCTGGCTAAGATGAGGGTAACTTGTCCTGATCATGCCTGAAGAGAGAGTTGGGTTTTCAAAGAGGGTCTCCTTCCTCTAAGTGTGGGAAGCTGTTCCTGTTTTACTCTGTTTCTGTTTTACTCTGCCAACCTGTATGTGCTATTCAGTCAAAAATTTTACAAAAGTACCAAGATTTTCACTTGTCCTTGAGGTGTCATAAGCAATTTCATATTGGGAAAATAGAAGATGAATGAATATTCTGCATAGCACTTTCTCTCTGGTATTTGTGCATCTTAGTCTCGTTAGAGTTGGGAGCTGTTGTCTTTGCCCTTTGAAGTGGACATTGCTGGTGTCTGTGGTTCTTAATTGTGTGAATCCTCTTGGGAATGAGGAAACTGTTGAGCAGGCAACATAATGAAGCATGACACTTCATAAAGATAATAGATCTCCTTCCTCCCCTCTGATAGTTTTTCCACTTCAGGGTTTTTTTGATCAGGTTCACATAACCACCTGTGTTTACTTCATTGTTGCAGGTTCCACAATTACTGCTGAAATCCAAGGGGTGATTGATGCTTGTGTCAAGCTGACTGGCATGCCAGACCTGACCCTCTCCTTTATGGTAAAGCTCAAGGGTTTATCTTTACTTAAGTCATCTGAAAAGGGTTTCCCAGCCCTGCTGCCAAGATCTGTCTTACACTGATGGAATCTGGGTATACCAAACAAAAAGAGAAAGAAATGACAATGGGAACTCGAAGTGAGCTTAGGAACTTTGAGTCTAGAAGTTTTATTGTCAGATTCTTCGCTTGAAAGCATTGGTAGTGTGTGCTGTGACTAAGTTTTTGAGCTACAGTGATGCTTTGGGCAGATATCATGAAGGGCCATGTTTTTCATGAGTTTGTATCAAGGCCATCATTCAACCCGACTGAATTTTCTAAAACAAAATATGCTAAAGAAGGATAGAGGTTGTTGGTTACTGCTTTCACATGGGTGTAACAGATCAATCAGTTCAGCATGTCTGAATGCAGACAACTCCAAGTGATCAGTGTGTCAAATGGTAAAGCCCTTGATGGACAGAAGGCTGAGGAGAAGAGCGGGTCACTTGCAGTGGTTCTGCCTTCCCAACCCTGTGCTTTGTTTCTGCCCCAGAACCCTCGGCTGCTGGACGATGTCAGCTTCCACCCCTGTGTGCGGTTCAAGCGCTGGGAGTCGGAAAGAATTCTCTCCTTCATTCCACCTGATGGGAATTTTCGCTTGCTCTCCTACCATGTCAGTGCTCAGAAGTAGGTGATGAATGTAGTGCTGCGAATTATGAAATTTGGATCTTTCTGGCTGGGGAGAGGATAAAAAAAGGGAACTTTTATAAGCCAGGTGGCACACTGTGCCAAATGAAGTAGAGGTGCGTGATAACTTGCATTTTTCCTTTTTTCAAACATCCTTGTTTGGAGCAGTGGTTCTGTAATTTTGGTCAGCCAGACTCTTTCAAAGACTAGAAGGAGATAAACAGATTAGAGAGGGAAAGAATGAGGCAGTGTGGAGTAATCAAGCCGTTGATTTCTTATGCTTATAAAAAACTTCTAGAGTAAAACCAAATAGTTTGGTGCTCTTGTTAGGGTTTTGACATCTCTCCTAATAGAGCTACAAGTTCTTGTCCACTGTTTGTGCTCTTCTAGAAGCAGCTTGCCAAGTACAACTTAGGATTACAGATGCTAAAGATTTTTGTTAGACTTTGTCAGATTTATCTCAAGTAGGTGAAAAGGGGTGGGAAATGAACTTCACATTTGTGCTTTTGGTTGCAAGTGCTGCTGCACTGCCTGGAGCTGCTTGCCAGCCTGGTTGTGACATGCAAAAAAGATTTCTCATCCTTTGCTCAAGCCTCCTGTTATATTGGATGTAGTTTCCTGTCTCTAGAGAGATAAAAAACTAAGATACAGCAAGCTTGATTAAAAAAAAGTGTAACTAAGACTTGAGAATGGGGTTCTGCCTTGGCTCTTAGATCAAACAAATGGGTGTAGGAGCTCCTTCTCTTTTAAGTAGATTGGTTTCCAGTGTTTTCAGTGCATCAGGAAAACCAAATATGAAGGCAGGAGACCAAGGACCTTGTGTTTCTGTCTCTATTGCAGTCTCGTGGCAATTCCTGTGTATGTGAAGCACAACATCAGTTTCCGTGACAGCAGCTCCCTGGGACGGTTCGAGATCACAGTGGGGCCCAAGCAGACCATGGGCAAGACTGTGGAGGGGGTGATGGTCACCAGCCAGATGCCAAAAAGTGTCTTAAATATGACCCTTACACCCTCCCAGGGAACACATGTCTTCGATCCAGTTACAAAGGTGAGAGAAATTAGATACTGGTTTTTTTAATCATTCTTAGGAAAATGCACTGGAGCTGTTGATGCTTCCAGGAACACTGCTTTGCTCAGGGCAGTATCTTTTCTTTTTCTGAACAATCTCATACTATCAGTTTTCTCAGTCCCCACAACAAATAGCTTAGTGTCTGAGTGGATTGTAGTTCTGGTTACTTGGTGTGTGAAGAAAATGGAAGCACTGGTATTGTATGATGAGGTGTTAATCTGGTGGATGCCTTACTAACTTCTGCATATCTAGTTGTCATGCCTAGTACTGCCTGTTAGACTTTGTCCTTTGCAAACACTGAGGGTTAGTTAGTGGGGTTTGATGTGGTTTGGGGTGTTCTGGTTTTATTGTTTGAGCCTGAGTAGTTCACTTTTTTATTTTCTTACTGCAAACTTAAATCTGATGGACTTGTCCATGGGGACTTTTGGTACAAGTGGGGGAACTGCCATTTGTGTCAGGCTTTTGGGGAACCTCCTGGGAGGAAAGGGAGAACAGTGGTCTGAGGTGTCTGCTCCTTAAGCCTGTGTCTGTCCCATGTGAAAGGCAAGATAATTAAAAAAAGATATTTTCCTGAAGAAACACTAAAAGCTGTCACTGGAAGGGGACTCTTCTTTAGAGGGTGTTGTAGCATTTCTGTTTCACTGCTGCATTTTCTGTTCCTTTCAGTTGCTGTCATGGGATGTGGGGAAGATAAACCCCCAGAAGCTGCCAAGCCTGAAGGGGAGTGTGAGCCTGCAAGCTGGGACATCAAAACCAGATGAAAACCCCACCATTAACCTGCAGTTTAAAATTCAGCAGCTGGCTATATCTGGTGAGTGACTGTCAGGTAAAGAAGGGCAGTGCTCTCTGCTGTGCCAGTGCTCACTCTGCATGTAGCTGAAGTGGCCTTGCAAGCCTTCTGAAGTACATCCTACCTGAAACATGGTTTGCTTGCAAGCAAACAAATGTCTGCTTTGATTACAGATACATGGATTTGTTCTTTTTGGCAAAGCAACTCCTCTACATTTCCTTGCATTTTGTGCTTACAGACCTATAAAGAATTTTAGGATGTAGATGTGTTTGTAAAGAATGATCCTGACATTTGGCAGTTCTCAGCTTTTCTCTGCGCTGTTCACTGCTTGCTAAAACTTCCCCTGTGCTCTCTGCAGTAGGATGTTCTGTCCCTGCATGCTGAAGGCTTTGTTTGTGGCTGCAGTCACTCTTACACTGTTTGTTTGCCTTTAGGACTGAAGGTGAATCGCTTGGACATGTATGGGGAGAAGTACAAGCCTTTCAAGGGGATAAAGTACATGACAAAGGCTGGCAAGTTCCAAGTCCGGACCTAGAGGATCCTGGCAGTGAGGAGGAGCACTTTTCCTGTTTTTCCTGTCCCTGGCTGTTGGATGCAGCCCCTTGCCCCATCCATCTGTGTAGGGTTGCTCCCTCACCTGTAGTAGCATGAGCAGGAAAGCCAGTGCTTGGACTGCTGGAAAGCAGGGCAACGTAAGGGTGACCTGACACCACCTCTTCTGCAGCTGAGTCCTGAAGTATTTGGAACAATAGCAGATGGCAGAGGTGTTCAGGTCCCTTGGGACTAGTGAGTCAGCTATGTAAGCTTGTATCACCTTCACTTTGCTGTCTTAGAGGAAATTCTAGTTATTTATTGACTTTTGTAACTCCTCTTCCATATTTTTATTGGCTTTTATCCCTTTGTAGATGATCCAAAGTTGAATATCCACAAACTTCAATTCCAGCATCTGCCTTTCTCCGTCACTGTGTGTTGGGATGGAGAGCTGTGTAGTTCTTGGCAGCAGGGAAATTATTGTGCCATTCTGCCTCAAAGGGGCTGGAAAAAGTGGAAGGGTAGGTTGTTCCACCCAGGATAGCAAGTTGAGAAGCCTGAGATTGGGGATGGTGCCACAGAGGGAGGAAGGGAAGAAGTGGATGCTTCTTCTAAATAGTTCATAAGCCATCTTGATCACTGAGTATCTTGAATCTCTGAACACAGACCTGAAATCATTCAAATCTTGTAACTGACGAGTGGTGGCACCTCAGTGCAATTTTGCTTCTCTTCTTATTCATCAGTATTTGAAGGTAGGAATTAATTCTCACAGCTTCTTTGGGGAATCAGACAAGAGACAGGTAGGGGAATTTTTGTGGAGACACAGCACCAGTGGAAACTGAAGCTGTGAACAAATGAAGGCCATCACTGTCCTAGTAACTTGTTGAAACCTCCTTTTGCCTCTGCTTGCCTGTTGCAAATGAAGGTGGTCCTGCTGTTCTCCTGCTCACTGATGTCTTTCTTTGACGTAGTTGTGACCTGGTACCTTTGTAGTGTTCCTGCCTGTCCTACCTCGTTCCAGTTCCTGTGCTGTGCAGGTGGATTCAAGAATTTTTCACTGGGACCATCTCCTCTGCAGGAGCTGTTGCTACATCTGCCCATCCCAGCCTGTGGTACCTCCCTCTGTGCAGCATAAATAGGAAATGAGAGGCATCTGCACTGTTTATGTTGTCTGTTACAGGCTCTTTGGCCACCACATGCCCATGTGTTCTCTCTCTGGTAGCAGAATTTGTCCCTGAGGTGCTGCACGTGTGACCACACACGTGTGGCTGTGCAGTCCAGCATGTGCAGTTCCTTGTGGACAGGACAGGGTGACAGGGAAGGAAGGAGAGCATCCTTTGTGGTGTGCATTCACAGGGACTTGCAGTGGGTGAGTGGCATCTTGTGGAGCTGCAGGTTCCAGGGTTCCTGAAGGATGCCACAGCAGGTGGCATCTGCTGAGGTGACATTACTGCTGAGCATGTTCAGTGCAAATAAAACCTTCAACGAGGGCATCAATAAAATTAATTTTTACATGTCATCTGTGTCATTTCAGAGTGGTTTGTGCAGGCTCTACAAGAAATATGGTTGGTATTTTAGGAGGAAGGTAAACTGACCATTGGATTGTGAATGGTGGGTGTCTTAGGGAGATAAATGTCTTTTTGCAGTTGGGATTGTAATCTGGGGACTAAGTCACTGTCTAAAAAGCTAAAATTCATTACTTTTTTGGTAATTTTTCTGTTTCCCAAAAGGAGTGCTGAGCATTTCCTAGAACCTCAGTGAAAATGTCTTTAGGAGTGCAGTTTTGTTCTTTCTATTGGAGTCAAGCTGGCACCAGCTTAAATTACCAAAGTCAAATGGTATAAGGACAGAGCTTAAGTCTGACTGGAATGTCTTCAAAGTTTACAGCCAAGTAAGGAGGGAAATGAAGTTTTCAGGAAATTAAATCTGTCCCATTTGCCTTCAGTTAACACCCATTTCCAAAACAACCTATCTGCCTAAGGGATGCATGATGTTCTTTCTTGGTTTATTCTTTGGGCCCCAAATTAGTTTTTAATTGTACTCATGTGATTTGATGCAAGTTAGACAGCTCAGGGATGCTGGGGGAAGAGAAGGATTAGTTTCTGATAACCTGTAATAGGGAAAGGAGAGTCATTTGAGAACGTGCCCTTCTCACACACTGCAGTTTGTCTTCCTGTTGTGCTGAAAGTCACAACCCTCTGGACAAACAGGAAGCGCTGTCAGAATCCTTCAGGCACCAGAAGGAAGCTGTGAGGGCATGGCCACAGGGTTGCAGAGAGTTCAGTTTTCTTTCTCAGGCTTTCATGGTGTTCTGAATCCAGTCCAGGTAGCGGCTGACATTGGTGTAAACCCCAGGAATGCCCTTGCGGCCGCAGCCAATGCCCCAGCTGATGATCCCAACCAGGTACATCCGATCGTCCTTCAGGCACACCAGGGGCCCTCCAGAGTCTCCCTGCAGGGAAGCAGCAGATTAGCAACAATTTCCGTGTTTGTTTGTTTGTTTTTGTGTTGGTGTTTTGCTCCCACTGGCTTTAGTGGTGCACTGGTGTTTGCAGAAGTGCCCCATGGAGTGTGCTCACAAACCAAGAGCTCTCAGTGACAGCACCTGTACATAAGTCACTGCTGTGTTCCACACTCCTTCAATGCTCCTCATGGGGAGAGATGCAAAAAAAAAAAGGTTCATTTGTGAAATGTAGGTGAGATGTTCACAAAAAAGAAAAAGAGCAAGGCCTTTATTCAAGCTGTAAAGATCCCACGGGGTTTATACTGCTGTGTGTAACAGTAAGGCACAATTATTAAAGTGGTGTTCACACAGAAAGGATGTGGATTGAATGCATTCCCTGCTTTTTCCTCCTGTTATAGCTGCTTGTTCTCCACCATATTTCAGCCTTTATTTTTCTTTTCTCTGTTTTTCAGTAGAGAGGCACCCCCTTCCTCCTGCAGAACCTCCTGCTGAGTGTTTTGCATGCTCACAGAACAGAAAATATTAGGAAATGCCGGGGTGGATTTTCCTGTTCATTTTTGTGGTATTTCCTGTATTTGGGATTTTCAGTGTGTGTTGCTCTGGTTTGATTGGCTCAGTGTGCCCTGCCTTCCCATCTCTGAGGGGCAGGGGAACAGAAAAGAAAGAGGAGCCAGCAGTTCAGTTCTGTTCAAAAAAAGTCAACTCGAACTGTCACGTAAGATGCGTAACTTCTTCAAACTATTTTCTGAACTTTTTGTTTGGTTAGCTCAGACTACCAAGGACAGAGAAAAGAGCCAAGGGGAAGAAAGGAGGAACAGAGTTGGGTTTACCTTGCAGGCATCATCCAGGTTCCTGGTGTCCCCTGCACACAGCATGTTGGCAGTGACAGTGCGGTTGCCCAGGAGCTGGGCCGTGCACCGGCTGGCTGGGAACAGCCTGACATGCCCTTCCTTCAGGTGCTCGGAGTAGAACGGAGAAACTGGAAGAAAGATTGCAATATAAATGCATATATATGTCTTTGTGTGTGTGTATATGTTTTTTAAAAATTGCAGTTCAGTTGCTGTACTTTAGAGGACAGTAAACAGAAGCAGCTCAGTGGCTGAACTAGTATTTCTTTGCCAAAGAGTCTTTTTATATATTGAGTGTTCCACTTTGCTACTGAGAACAGCTTGAATCTAATTGAGAGAGAATGTTGTTCCTTCAGCAAGCTTTAGCAAGTTAAAGAGGTTTTTCTAGGCTCCAAATTCAATACTACTGGGTGGGTAGGTCATCTTTGCACAGTTACATCAATCAAAATGAAGTCACAGGAAGTGCCTATGAAAATGCCTTAACTGCATGAAATAGGGTCCTCACCTTTTAATATTAGACTTGCACTAACAAAAGTCAGTAACTGGATGGGAATTTACACTTACGTTGGCATGGAAGAGGTTTGGTTGGTTGGCTGGTTTGGATATTGGGTTTATGTATAGCTGCAATTACACAAAGCTGAAAGTTGGCAAGATTGTTGTTATTCAGCCTAGTTTTGAGTTACAGTTGCAGCATCTTTCCCTCTCAGAGCTTTTATCCTGCACTCCCTGTAAGCAATGCTGAGGACAAGCTCTAAAAGCACTTTAAAAACACTTGTATGTTACATCTTCAGGTCTGTTCCAAAACCCCTCTGGGTTCAACTATGATTAGGTCTTGTATGATGGATCAGTCACAGTCTGTCTTAAAAATTTTACAAGTTAAAGAATTAAAGAAAAAAAAAGGTAGAAAGTAAAATAAGAGCTAGAAGGGGGTTGGTTTCTTTAAATACAGGTCTGCCTGTATACTTTCAGACACCTTTTATTCCTGTTTGTTATAGCTCACTTTAAAAACTATTTAGCCAGCCTTTTAACACATATCTGCAACTGTATGGCACATCAAACCTTGACAGGAATGGATTTCTGTCCAAACTACAATATCTAAATGTGCTGAGTGCAGCAGAAATGTGGCAGCTGTGATTGCAAATTTGCTGTCTTTCCTTCCTTATCCGTTGTGTCAGTTTTTTGGGTTTGTACTGTGGGGAGTATCATGGAAGACTCCACTGGCCCAGACAGCTGACAGAACTCAGATGAACGAAATAACTTACAGCAAAACTTGGTTTGGGTAACTCCTACTTACACATACGTTTTGTAGTGCTCCTATAAGCCAATATGATACATTAGACATTCAGTAATGCTAAAGGCTTGAATTCTTGGAGGGCAGGGGACTCCAGCTTTGGACAGACTATCTTCTACTTGCATGTAGATCTTCTATACTTACATTCCTCGCTTTTGCCATACCCAGAGATCTCACACTCGGTCCAGTCAGGCAGCTGCAGCTGCGGTGTGGGCAGGCAGGCAGCACGCACAGTGTCTGTCTCAGCAGCACAGGCCTCTGTGTCTGAGCTCAGCTGCAACAGAGCTGAGCAAGGAGAGAAAAAAATCCTTTCTTCATTAACCACAAGCTTGAGCCAACCCAGAGCTTCTCAGTCACAAGGTCAGAAAAGTTCTTACCAATATCATTGTCGAAATTTTCTGAGTCAAATCTCTGATGCACAATGTAGTTCTTCACTTGAAACTTTTGTTCATTTTCCTCGGGGGTGGTTCGGGAAGTCCTACCCAGCACAATCTTCAGCTGACTTGTCCTAAAGCTGCAGAACAAGAGAGTCTCTATTCTCTTGTTAACCAGAAGGGACCCTTCCCTTCAAGATGTGTTGTTAGAACTTCTGCTTTTCTCAATTTAGCACTACTACTACTTTGTTACCCAGGCAGCTTGACTTCAAGTGACCTATTTGGCTTCATTTTTGTGCTATTTGCTTACAGCCATCATGGCAAAGCTTCTCTGCCAGCCCCTTGCTGTTCTCAAGTTTCAGATGGCTCTGCATGTGTATTACCAACTTTGTTCTTCTGCTATTTGATATTCTGCTGTGGTACCCCGATGCCATGCTGCCAGTTTGCACAATAAAGGCCTCTCTGTGATGCTCTGCACAACTAACTACAACCTTTAGTGCAGAATCACTTACTGGGATAAAGAGGTTTTTTTCCAATAGGAAGGCTATACCAGATGCTTCCATTTTCCAGATTTTTTTCCCCCAGATCACGCTGACTTCTCCACTTACCCTTCCTCAAAGCAGTGAGCGGCTGACAGGACCCAGCAGGAGCTGATGAGGATTCCTCCGCAGAGGAAGCGCTCTCCGGGCACCCGGCGGTACCTGGCGAAGATCGCAGCCTGCCAGGGATGCGCGGCGATGTCTGTGCGGGACCCGCCCTGGATCCTGAACTGGCGCCCCCCGCGCTGCCGAGAGCCACAGGTGGCTGCGGGACAAACCCACAAACAGGCCTTTGGTTCTGCCACTCTTGCTTCCAGTTTGGGTTAAGTCACCAGTGCATGCTGGGCCAGCCTGCTGTGAACTCTCTGGTATCTGACTCATTCTTGTTTCCTAGGAAACTCGTATTCTGATTTTAAAAATACAGTGAGGAAACCCTGCCTTTCCTGCCCTTCACTTCTGCAATCTTCCCTTCTGGCAGAGAAAAAGGCACTTCTGTGAGAGTGGAGCTACAGAATGTCTCTCTACTCCAAAAAACCTTTTATTTTTTTGCCTCCAGCTCTCATTTTACTTGTAAGAGGCTTGAGTTTAATACAGAGGACATGCAGGACTGTAATGCCCCAAAGAAAAAGAATCAGGAGTGTCCTTACAGCAAGTAGGCACATTGCAGTACTCCCATGTGAGCTGATTTCCTTTCAGGACGTGGCACCAAGGCTTGCTGTCATTGTCAGGATTCCTGCAGCACAGGAAAGAGAAGAGCTCTTTGTATTATCAGATTTGCAGGGAGTTTGTGGAGACCTAAAGGTGGCAGACTGTGACCCGAGTGCATTCTTTTTGATTTTTCTAGAGATACAGAGGGCCCTGAGGGCATGTGTAATTTCCATTTATGGAGTCTGATGTTAGAGAAGCAGAGACAGGTCAGGCAGAATAAAATTACTATTGCAAGTGAGCTTCATTCCCAGCAGGAATGTGTTTCCTGTGCTTTAATAGCCCATGTAACAGATACAGCCCTCCCTTCGGAGCACCACAAGACACTTTGGTGGGATTTTCTTTATTCTATACCCGACTACACACCTGCAGAAGTTGTGATCACCAAGGTCCAGCTGGAAAGCATCTTTTCTCCGGGCAGTGTACAGCTTGTTGACAAGGATTCCAGAATTCCACTTCAGACAGGTGGCTCCAGAAGTGGTAACACTGTGGCTGCCCCGGTAATCTGTGCCCCTGCCCGACCTGCAGCTGGTGGCTGTCACTGCAACGAGAAAGCTGCACATTTACCCACGGATACAAACCCATCAGTTGATTCTAAGTGTGATTTCTGCCAAGGCACCTCTATATTCACCATACACATCTCAGTCTTTTGGTGTCATACATATTGGAGGCTTAAAAATGATTTAACCTGAGAGTCTCAACTTTTCAGGCTACAGAAACAGCACAAGTCTACAGTGAAACTTTATGTATGCAGTGAATAATGGAAACTACAAAGTCCATTCCCTGTCCCCCTGCATGTACCTTTTGAACAGGAGGGCACACTGCAGTGTTCCCAGGTGTACCTTCCCCCTTTATAGATATAGCACCAAGGTCTGGAATCCTCATCTGGGTTTCTGAAAGAGTTATGATATTATGCATCATTATAAAGCTATTGGCAACAGTCCCATGTCTGCCATCTAGTTCAGTAGCTTGAAGTTTGCCCTGCAGTGAAGACATGGACTGACCCATCAGGAGTTGTTTGGATTCCTGTTGTAACTTGAGGGTGAGGATGAGATGGCCAGTGTCTAGCAGGAGTGGACAGCATGTCTGTGCAGTTTAGTTCATGTGCAAAAAGCATTATATTGTTACAGTTTTGGTCAGGATCTGGAGCTGCAGGAAACTGAATTACAAATGGGGTTTTAGGCACTGAGAAGGGACAAGGGAAAGACTATGGGGTGAGAGATATCTGCATTTTTTAGTCTGTCATAAGCATCCAGTCTAGACAGATCTGAAGTTCAAATATGTCTCCAGAAGCTGCAACTGCTGCTCGTGGGCTGTGCCATACCTGCACCTGCTTGGTATCAAACTACAGCAAACAGCTGTTCCTTTGCTCCAAGCTCTTAGAATGGGTTGATTCCTGTGGCTCTGACCTGTGTGCTACCAGCCCCTCACCTGCAATAGTTGTGGTTGCCCAATCCCAGCTCAGAAGCATCCTTTCTTTGGCCACTGTATGCCCAGTCCATCAAGTCATTGCTCTTCCAGTTTAAACATTCAATTCCACTCTCTGTCGTGCTCCATGTACCTCTGTATGCTACTCCAGCATCTCTGTAGCATTTAACTTCAGTGTCTGAACAAAAGGGAACCAAATGTTACTGTAAGGACAGCATCCCAACCCTGCTTCCCCAGTCTCTGTTCTGTTTAAACTTGACTCTTAGATGTCTTGTCTAGAAAGTCAGTGAAATGCCCTGTCAGGCAGATGGTAAGTGTATACAGAGGTCTTCAGCTACAAAATTCAGAGTTTTATTAAGAGATGCTGAGAACAGCCCAGGTGTCCTTAAAAGTTATTTGTAGTATCAGCTTTAGAATAAAAAGAGGCAACTTCATAGAGAGCCTGGGATCCAGCAGGAGCTGCTGGGTACCTCATCCTTCTGCACTGCACAGCCAAACCCAACAGCATTGTCCAGAGTGATTGATGTGGTGTCCTCACCTATTTCACACTGCTTGCCTGAGAAACCTTGGTGGCACTGGCAGATGAAGAGCTGTGGGGAATAATATGCCTCTGAACATTGGCCCTCGTTGTAGCATTTATTTCTAGTGCAGGCTGTGGAATAAGCAAAAGCCAGAAAATGCTGTTAGATTTCACAGAAGCAAGAAGCTGGCAAGGTATACACATATTTCCTCTCCTGTCAGTCTCCCTTAGCCTGTTCTGTTTTTCCCTGCCTACCTGTTATTGCCATGTGTTTACAACCTCTTTGTGTAGTGCTTACACTCTTCCTTTGTTCCATTTCTCCATTTATGCTATTAGAAGACTCCCTCAGCCCTTTGCTCACTCCCACATAGTCGTGCCTGTGTCAGTGTATATTTGTATTTTCATTCCTATCCTACTTCAAGCCAAATTTTCTGTGCAATAACTCTGGCCCTGACTGTGGAGTTCTTCTTTAGGGTGATTAGATGGACAATCATCCCACACCTTTTTGTTTGTCGTACTCACCTCTGACAGGCACAGTGTGGCAGCGACTCCGACCACTGTCACACCTGCAGTATTCTATTCTGCTCCCTGAGAGCCTCAGCCAGGTCCACCTGTGCTGGTAAATCTCTCCAGATGAACTGTCTTTGCAAATGGCTGTAAAAGTGGAGAAAGGAAATCCTCTTTTAGAGATTCGGGGAAAAGACCTGGCTGAGCAAAAGGACTCCCTTCTACTTCCAGGAAAAGAGTATCTGTGATGGGAGCATCTGTCTAATGGGCTGCCCCTTTTCCTTCTCAGACCACAGCTGTCCCATCTCTCTCACTGCTGTGTTGCTGCAGGTATTATTCCACTATTGACCAGCCTTGTTTTCTCTGAAGAAGAGCAGAGGGAGGGGAAAACTTCACTGAGTTGTGAATGGTATTAATGGTCTTGTATTTTGCCTTCTGAATCTCTCATCCAGACAACCATGACAAGCAGCTTTCAGGCTCCACTGCTCAGCACCCTTTGCTCACTCCTGCCATGTGCACAGTGCTCCAGGTGACAGGGCTGTTGTTTGCCTGGCTTACCTCTGGGTCTGGCTCCCCGTTTGAACCGTGTGCGAGAGCCCTGCAAGCAAAGAAGGGTCATTCTTTGAGTCACTGCAAGTGCAACCAAAGCTTGTCACCTTTCTGCTGTTTGGAGGAGGTTCAAGCAACTGATTTCCAAAGGAAAGTGAACAAGCAGTTACTTTTGCTCATTGACATGTAGTTTCCCCGTAAGACTTTGTAGCTTGATTGCCTGTGAGAAATATGTCTCCTCCAGCCAACTAAAGGCAATATTTTGGATGAAGTTTTACAGAAGAAACCAATTTAGAAAGTTTCTTTGATTAGGCCACAAGAGAAAGAACATAAAAAGAAGGAAGAAAGATGGGATAGCAATTTTTTGAGGAAGAGACTAAACATTTTAGAATTGTGTGACATTACTTAAGTTGTCCACTGTGAGGCATAAAGTGAGGGGACAAGGGAACCACTGATGTCCAGTTTTAAGTGGGAGTAATGATGAAGGTGATGATCACAGAAAGAAAATTAAAGGGTTGTTACAATGGAACTCTTACTAACAGTGAAAAGTGACAGTGAACAGATACACCAAGACTACCTGGAGAAGACTTGCTTGGAAACAAGACAACATATTACTGGAAATTGCAGCTTTGAGATGGACTACTTTGTAAGGGTTTTTTCCTCTGATTTCTGGGGAGCTAAGCAGCCTCTCCCTCTGCCTGATGCAGAGACCTGGAGCTGATGATGAGGAGGTGCTGCTGAAAACACAGGGGGATGGCAAGAGAATGCTGTGGTGCCTGAGCCCCTCACCTGGCCCTGGGCAGTCACGAAGGCTCCCACCAGCAGGAGGAGACAGGGCAATTTGCCTTCCATTCTGAGAGTGTTTCACATCAGCTCCAAATCCCGAGTTATCTATAAAGACAAAAAGATGTTAAACAAGGGGGTTTTACAGAGTGAACAGAGTTCAAGGTTGTAAGTTTAAATGACAGGTTTAAATGATGAAAATTCTTTTTACACACTTTGCACCCTTCACTTCTCAGCTGTCTGGTCTGGCTGTCCTCGTCTTCCTGGACAGGGGAAACTGCCAGGCTGGACCCAGATGTGCTTTTACTTGATAAACTTAGAAATCTGACAAGCTGAAGCACTCTCTTTTAGGTCTGGAGGAAACAGAGAGAGTCTCTCCTGGGGAATAACACTAACAGAAGTAAATTCCAAGTCTTTTTTGCCAAAGTTGCTGAAAGCCAACAGTATCATGGGCATTATTAGAGAGAAGGGCTTGTCTAATGATGGAGTGTAATGCTGATTTGAAAGTGTTAATTAAGGTTCAGGTTAGTGACCCCTACTTAAGAGATCTCTTGCAGAGGCACAAAAATCTGCAGAAGGGTCAGTTTGAGGTCACAATGTTTTAAAAGGATCTGCACTCTCTGTACAGATTGTTGCTTGGGGTGAGAGTGAAGGTTGTGCAGAGGATGCACAGGCAAAATGACTTTGATGACAGGTGAGGACACCACTGCTATGCCTTTCTTTTCAATATTCCTACAGCTTCTCCCCAGCTGAGCTCTGGTTTTACTATTATTATATGGTTTGGCTAAAAAGGCAGAATATGGCAATGGGCTGCATTTACAGCAGCTTTACCCTTCAGACCCTCTTCCAGCCTCCAGGAAGAGTTTCTCCATTCTCCAGACCAGCTTACACAGTGTGTCTCCCACAGTAGTGTTGGGAGAGGACCTGCAGTGAGGGACAATCACTGGCTGTTCTGGTGTGGCTGTGGCTACTCCTCAATCCAGGTTTCTGCTTCCATTCCAAGGAGAATGAAATTTGCTTTAAAAATCTACTTCTCCCTTCACTCATCAGAGGTTAATTTCCTACTTGGTGAAACTGCTGCTCTGACCTGCCCACAGCACATTTGGGTGCTCTGATCCATCTCTGCTTCTTCCAACTGTAGCAAAATTTATTTCTATCTGGCCTTGAGCAGCCAAGTTTCTTGGCAGAAGCATGAATTTGTATTTCTGTAGCCAGTGACTGCAGGGAGATGTGCTAGCCCTGGTTTCTGCTCCCTCAGTTTGTTTCCTGTCAGAGAAAGGAGAAAAAGTCATTTCTTTCCCCAAAGCTGATGCCTTTTTCTCTCTTCCCTTAAAAATATAATACCTCCTATACAAACCAAGAGCTGGGAGCGAGGTAGAGTAGCAGGCAAGAAGACAAAATTTAATTCCCAGTCTCTCAGATTGTCCTGCAGTTGCAAATATTTGAAATAGTATTCAGGCACTGCCTCCCACACTAACACCTTTTTAGTGTATTCCATCTACACTACATGGAGAAAACTAACCCAGTTATTTGAGCAAACTCCTCCTTCCAGCAATTAGGAGGTCAGACTCTGTTTATATGAAGCCAGAGAAGGCAGCTGGATAACAGCAGTTGGTAAAATTGGAGTATGACAGATGAGTCATAAATTCTGATTCATGGCTAATAAAGTCTGTTTGTGGGTTTGTGGTGGTTTTGCCATTGTGGGTTTGGGATTTTTAAAAAAGATTTCTTCAAAGAAAAGGCATAAATAGTCCAGTTTCTGAAGCAGAACCACAAGTACAGCAGGATGGTCTAGGCTGTGATTTCTCTTCATTAGGCCACAAAAAGAGGAGACTTAAGTTGCAAGGAAAAGATTCACAAGAACATCTTCCAAGAACCTTAATTATTCCATGCCTTATCTTTAGGTCACACCTTGATGATGAAATTCTTATAATTCAGAGCATCTCTCAGGGATTTGTATTAGAATTTCTCACTGGGAAGCACAGTAAAGAACTGTTGAAACCTCTTTTTTGAGGTACCTGCTAAGATGCCTCAAAAATAAGACAACACTAGTGAAATTTGAATTGTTGGGGAGTTTCAGTTTTGGTTTGGTTTGGGGTTTTTTTGTGGGAGGACAGAGTGGCAATGCTGGGCTAGCTGATATCTTGGAGGAAGTCCCAGCTGCCTGAAACCAGCAGAAAATTATAGATAGTTTTTAGGCATAGTAAAAAATATCTATTAAAGTGTCTGTTTAAGAAGCACCTGCATGTTTAACATTTTATCAAGTTTATGGTTACAGTCAAGTTTCTCTCACAAGTGGCTGTACAAGTGGGTTCTAGTCTCACACAGCATGTGCTTGTACTACTTATATTGCAGTATAAAGCAGTCAAATTACACTACTCATAGTACAAGGCAGTCCACAGTCTGTTCAGAGCTGGTTTGCATCAGATGCCACATCCTTTCTTCCACCTATTCCTGCTGCCCCTGTCCAGTCCATCTTGGCTTACAGTGCTTCACCTTTCCCCCTCCCATGTGGGATGCCTGTTCATGGCTGCTGTCCCACCATGCATGGAAAACAGAGAACAGATGTTGCCAGATGTTTGGTTTCAGTGTTGGGAAAGGTACAGCTCAGGCCAGTCAACAGGAATGTCCTGGATGATAAGCCCCCATCAAACTGAAACCATATGGCTGTTTGAAAAACAGCACATTTACCAGATTCCCAGCAGAAACCTGCAATGTGCTTTCTGGCAGGACTCTCCTAAACAGTGTGTGCCTTCTGATCTCAGCCTGTTCCTTCCTCTCTGATCCAAAACACTACAGCAATAAGTCAAAGGCTTAGATGTGATCATCTGACATTTTGATTTGATTTCACATTTCTGAGTACATTAGGACACAAAGATGTGATAGCCTAAATTTGTCTCTCTTTGCTGAAGCATCAGCAGTAGGAACACTTACAATCCTACATATTAATTTATTATTGATAACAGCCCTTCCAAGCAGTAAGAGTGTGAGCATTATCTTACCAATGTGGAAAAATACCTCAAAAAGAGATGTAACCTATAGAGGTTGAACAAAAAGTCACTAAGCATAGAATCATTCAGGTTGGAAAAGACCTTTAAGATCATTGAATCCAACCATAAAACCAACACTGCCAAATCCACCACTAAACCATGACCCTGACTGCCACATCTACACATATAAAAATTAAAAGTAGCTCTCTGCTCTCCCAACAACACAGAATGTCCATTCCAGAACACTTTGATTCTGACTCTATAGCAGTAGCAGCTTTCTTGCTGATGAACAGCTATCTTGATTTAGTTCAAGCAACAGACTGCAGATCCTTGCTGACTTTTCCTGCCTTCTGGAGAAAGTGCTTCTGTGTCCCTTTTCTGAACTGAGCAGATGAATAGCAGACTTGTACTATTTCTCCTTAAAAATACAACAGACAGACCTCTGGTTTGGGGGGAAAGAGTTAAAAACACACAAGAAAACAAAAGATGCTGCAGTCTTTGAAAGCATCGGAAGAAATGGATATTTCAAAATCTGGCTTTGTTTTGGGAATCATTCCCAGTAATTCCTGTGGTTTTGGCAGCATTTAAGGAGAAGCACGTTCAGGGAGAACTGAAGATGACCCACACTCCTCCTCTTTGTCCCTGCATTATCCTGGTTTGGAACTCGGGGTGACAGACACAGTCTGGTCTCTTCCCAGGGAGATTAGATAAATTCTTCTTTTGCAGCCAGTTCTCTGGGTCTCCTCACCATCAAGATCTTTGCCCACACCTCCTCCTTTGGTCTAAGTTCTTTTGCTAATGTTGTTTGTGCAGGAGACCCCTCCTTGCTTAACTGGTCAGAGCCTGCAGCTGTCAGCCCTTTCCCTGGAAAGCTTCAGCTTTCTTGAAACAACTGAAAGGTAGCAGCTTTACCCACGTTATGAGTCTCTTCAAAAGCTGAAAGGCAATAGCTCAGTTAGTTAACTATCACGGTGCTGCAGTGGGATTTATTAAATAATAACATTTAATAGCACTTAATGGCAATGCCATTGATGCTGAAAACAAGAAATGCACTTTTTGAAACAGGCACAGAGTCGTACTTACCTTTTTGCTTTTTCTCTTCTGTATCCTGCTGATTATTTCCTTTCCAGACCAATCTGACTTGGTGCTTTCTGTGTCTCTGCTCTGGTTTCTCTGAACAGCTCCTGTCCTACTTTCAGCGCCAATCGAGGGGGTGGAGACTCCCCTGTCCACATCCCACCCCCTCCCGAGCATCTGGGATGGTCCAGCGGGAGCTGGTCGGGAGCACAGGGGAGGGAACCCGGGCAGGACGGGAGGGAGCTGCTGCTGACAGGCTGGATTGTACACGCTGTTTTGTTCTCTCTCTTTTCCAACCAGAGAGCAGATTCAGTCTGCAAAACAATTTTTCCTCATTGAGCATCTGTACCTTCAGCGACAGAACAGTACATATCCCTTATGATGATTTGTCTCATCGTGCTTCTAGGAGTGTGAGTGAATGCACAGCTCTGTTATTTCTAACAGAATCAGAGCTCTGCAATGTGTAGACTTGGTCCTAATCGTGAGAAACTCCTGTTCAAGCAAGAGTGTCTTGGGGACCAGAGAGTTAAACATTCATTGCTGCTGCCCATCCTACAAAATGAAGATCTACTCACCAGGGTGTGGTCATGAGGTATTTGGTTATCAGAGTGTGGTAGACAAAACTGAGTTACCATGTTTACAGCTGATCTTAGGGCTGGGTTATGAAAACAATCAGTGGTGCAGTTGTTTCAGTACTGGATGAGTCCCAACTATTTGGAACTGATTCACGAGCAATCCTGACAGAATTTAGTGCAAGCACAGACGTAAGAACTGGTGTGTGAGGGACCTCCATCTTTAGAAGTAGCTGCTTGGAGTCCTCATTTGGGAAGCCTGGCAATGGTTATTTTGCATCATGGTAAAGATGAAACACTGGTTACTCTGTATGTTTGAAATCTCTGTCAAGATTATCACATGTATTTCTCCAAGAGTCCCAGTGCTGGCGGTAACATTGCTGCCAGAAACCTGAGTTAAGGGTGGTTGCATTTGATTGTTTCCAGAAGGGACTCCCAGCTGCTGAGAAAAAGATGATTGAACATTGCTGAGTAAGCAAGGACTAATTTATTTTAATTTTTAAAATAGCAGCCACTTGCTACTGACCTCTAGATTAAAGATGCCCAGGGGGAAGAGGTCAGAAAGTTATTTCCTGGCTTTTCACAGCTTAAGGACAATCATAACTACCTCCAGAGCATGGTGCCATTTGTACTGCTTAACATATTTTAGGAATGATACCTAAGAATTTTAATGTATATTTTATAATTTTCATAGAGTTATATAAGTTGAATAAGTTCTCCTAAGTCTCTCGCATTTTAGGTGGCATTTGGAGGTTGCTGAACATTTTCTCTCACACTTCTGAAGTTCTGTCAGACACACATTACCAAGCACACGCTGTTTTGAAGAAGACCTGCAAGAACTCACACCGAGACAATGAGATATCTTGTAGGCAAACCAGGAGAGTCAGCTCAGAGCCCTTGGAACGGCTCCAAGGGGCAGTTCTGAGGAGTTCTGAGGGTAGGCACCGGGGGAAATGGTACCACAGGTTGGGTATAATCATCAAATATGTTAATCACTGAAAGTTATGAAAACTGTAACATTTGGCTGACACAAGTGCATTTACTTTTATTGTGCACCTGGACACCTTGTAATAAAGGGGCTGCTCGCTCTATCTATCTATCTATCTATCTATCTATCTATCCATCCATCCATCCATCCATCCACCTGTCCATCTACCTCTCTGCCCATCCATCCATCCATCCATCCATCCATCCATCCATCCATCCATCCATCCATCCATCCATCCATCCCTCTGCACTAACACTGTTCTCACAGCCTGTTGCGGGATCAGGCCCAGGAGCCCCAGCGATAATCGCGTCCGTCTCTCAAGCACCATCTGCCGGCCTCGCCCTGCGCCGCCGCTGCCTCGGGATGTTTCCCGGTCTGTCCCAGGCCAGTGACACCCCTGGCAACTCCTGGCGCTGCCTCGCTGGTCCCTCACGGCTGGAGCGGCCCCGAAAGGGAGGACGAACCCCCCGGCCTGAGGCGATGGCCGAACAGCGCTGTGGGTCAGGGCACACGGACAGCCCGCGCTGCGAGCCCGGCGGGCTTGGGGTGTTTGTTTGCGCCTCACGCCGCCCGCAAGCGCCGCTCTGCCCTCCCTGATCCCTCAGCGATCCCTCAGCGATCCCTCAGCGATCCCCCCGCTCTGCCCTCACTGATCCCTCAGCGATCCCCCCGCTCTGCCCTCAACGATCCTTCCCCGTTCCCCCCGCTCTGCCCTCAACGATCCTTCCCCGTTCCCCCCGCTCAGCCCTCACCGATCCCTCCCGGTCCCCCCGTTCCCGGTCCCGCTCCCGGGCGCGGCCCCTTTAAGCGCGGGCGGGCTGCGCGGCGGGGCCGGAAGCGCTGGGCGCGGGGCCGTGGCCGGGGCCGCCATGAGCCGGCCGTGCGCGCTGCAGGGCCTCGCCTGCGGCCCGTGGGAGATGCGGGAGCGCCTCGGCACCGGCGGCTTCGGCAACGTGGTCCGCTGGCACAACAAGGTGAGGTGAGGCGCGGTGAGGTGCGGGGCCGCCGGGCTGCCCCGGCCCGCGCCCCCCGCGCTCAGCCCGGCCCGTGTGCCCGCAGGAGACCGGCGAGCAGGTGGCCATCAAGCAGTGCCGGCAGGAGCTGAGCCCGCGGAACCGCGACCGCTGGGCGCTGGAGATACAGATCATGAAGCGGTGAGGCCGCGCCGCGGAGCCCTCGGGGCCGGGCCAAGCCGGGCATTCCCCTCCCGGGCCGGGCCATTCGTGCTGCGGCAGACCCGGCGCTGGGCCCCGCCAGTCCCGGGGGCTCGCAGTGCCCTGGGCGATGCTGCTGCTGTGTGACCGAATGTCCGTGCTGGGGCGGCCCTCGGGGCGGGGAATGACTCCTGGGGGTGAATGTCCATGCTAGGGTGGCCCTTGGGGCGGGGGGTGACTCCTGGAAACCCGCTGCCTTGCACTCCTTTGCGAGGTTTGTTGCTGTGCCTTCTGGGCGGATCTGTTGCGCTTGTGCGTTGAAGGAATGCACTTTCTGCACGTGGAATGCAAAGAGTTAGGGATGGGTCTTTTCCATGGTGGGTGAATGAATTGCAGACCTTTAGAATTCACTCGTCCAGTTTCTAACAGGACTATTGACTATGTATGGCTTTGGGTGATGACCATGAGCACGTGAAACTCTGTAGCAGTTGCAGAATACCACGTGTACTTGCCTTGTTTTCATTCCTCAGGCTCAACCATCCCAACGTGGTGGCTGCCCGTGATGTCCCTGAAGGGATGCAGAAACTTGCACCAAATGACCTGCCCCTGCTGGCCATGGAGTACTGCCAGGGTGGAGATCTGCGCAAGGTGAGGGCCCTGGGAAGGTGTCCAAGGGCTGGAGCAGCTTCTCACCCCATCCTGGCTGTTCTGTTGAAGATCTCCCATAAAAGCTTTGTTTTCACATCCTGGTGCTTCCTAGTCATGCCACCAGCAAACGTTGGTGGGTTGGTCCTCGGTATTGTGTTCAGCTTTTGCAAACTTGAGTGCTTTGTGGGACTTTTGTATTTGTTTTGCTGCAAGTGGCAAAACACTCCTGTGAGGAGTTTGCACATAGAGGAGGAGGGCCCGTGTGAGGGGTGGGCAGCAGTGTGAGTGTGGCCCAGAGCATCCCAGGACAGGGTACGTGTGCTGGCTGGGCCCTCCCTGGAAGGGATTTACTCCTGTCTGTCAGAGAAGAAACCCCACAGGATAATTCTAGTCATAAGGGTTTTCTAACCTTTGCTGTAATCTGCCTGTAGATAAAACCCAGAGCTTAGACCTGAGATTTGAGCTGATACTGCCACGTGCAGGGTAAATGGCTGAGCAGGATGGAGCAAGTACAAGAATGAGAGTAGGATGACAGTGACTTCTTTCACCTACTCTTTTATCCTCCCATGCAATTAGACCAAGGCCTGAAGCTGTACCTGCTGCTGCCAGAGGTCACAGACCATAGTTTTGTGCCTCTAGAGAATTTATTTGCTGTTACTTAAACTTGCATCCCTGGGAATTTGTGGGACTGTGAGCCTCACTCAGGATAGAGGAGGGAAGGATGCAATCTGTGTTGTTCACTTGCAGTACCTGAATCAGCTGGAGAATTGCTGTGGCTTGCAGGAGGAAGCCATTCTCATCTTGTTGTCTGACATTGGTAAGTGGTGGAAGTACCTCCAGTTTTCTCTGGACTGTGGAAGCTCTTTTAGTGCTGAATCAACCCTGTCTATGAATATGCAGCAGAGACCTTAATAACTCCATCTTACTCTGGCCTTTCATGATTGTGAGGCTGGGGAGGTCCCTGCTGACTGGAAGCTGGCCAGTGTTATTACAGTTTACAAGAAGCATGTGAGGGAACACCCAGGGAGAAAACTCCACTTGCATCCAGTGGTGTTTGATTGTTTGATGCTGACCTTACCTCTTGGTGTTTCATTGTGTGTTTTATTGTACAAGATTTGACCCAAAATCCATGATTATACAAAGTAGAACTGAATCCTTACTGTGCTTGTGCCAGGTACTGTTAATTATGCTCTTAGAAGTGGCTTTTTCTGTGTCTCAGCTTCTGCTCTCAGGTACCTTCATGAGAACAGGATCATCCACAGAGACTTGAAACCAGAGAACATTGTGCTGCAGCAAGGAGAGCAAAGGGTAAGCAGAGCCAGCTGTCTCTCCCTGCACAGACAGGTGAGGGTAAGAGGGAGGTGCATGTGCCTCATGCAGTGTCTGGGCCCTGTGCAGGGACACTCAGCCCAGCGTGGCAGCTGCCTCAGGTCAGTGTGTCAGGGAACAGGGTTCCATCTGCAGCTGGAGTGAGAGATTGTGTTGGACATCTCTGAACACCTGACATTTTGGCTTTCGACTGTTAAGGAGAGAACCAGACTGCACTGATGGACCAAAGATCAGAAAGAGCTGGAGTCATAACTGCTAAGTGTGTGTCCAGCCCATGACAACTTTATAAACGTTGCAGTTCTAGGAATCTACAGTAGCCTTCCCTTTCTGCTTCCATCTCTTCATTGGCACATTTCCTGCATACCTTTGAAGAGCTGAACCTTCTCTTTCTGCTGTATGATGTGTTTTTAACAGGACTTCAGTCTGACATTCTTGTTCTCTGTTGTGTGTTTCAGTTAATACACAAAATCATTGACCTTGGTTATGCCAAGGAGCTGGATCAGGGCAGCCTCTGCACATCCTTTGTTGGGACTCTGCAGTACCTGGTAAGGAAGGAATTCAGATGGAAGAGCAGCTTCTTTTTAGTGGGATAGAATTACCTGTTATCAAGCTTTGGGCTGGGAGGAAGCCCTTGTGCTGGCATGGGGTGCATTGGGGTGCTGCAGCTGGCAAAGGTGACCCTTCTTTTGCTGACATGGGGTTTCCAGTGTCTGCTGGCTGTGTGTGTTACAAACAAGGGGCAGGAGTGCCAGGAACCTGTGCTGTTCACTCTGAGAGGGGCTTGAGCTTGTGACATCTTTCATCTTCTATATGAACATCAGTGAGCTGTGAAGGGATGGAGCTGAGAGGTGGGTGGCTTTGCCTTACAAGTGTCCCTGTCTCAGGCTCCAGAGCTGCTGGAACAGCAGAAGTACACGGTGACAGTGGATTACTGGAGCTTTGGCACTCTGGCCTTCGAGTGCATCACAGGCTTCCGACCATTCCTGCCCAACTGGCAGCCAGTGCAGTGGTGAGTGACCCCATGGGTGTGTCCTGTTCACAGGAAGGAAAGGGTGGTCCCTTGATTCTTAGGATTATATCTCTACATTCCTTGCCCTTATGGAGTCTGACTCCACAGGAGTTTGACCTACCTGGGCAAGTTCAGCATTCCTGATACTTGCTCTGTGGGATAAGGTCTGACTCCTGCAGGGCCGGAAACAGAAACTGAAGTGGCATCTGTATTGTATCTGTCAAGAGCAGCTTTCAGAGCCTGCTGACATGCAGGAAAAGGCAGAGGATGTTTCACCATTGCACTTGTTTGGATTCATTAGGCACACAAAAGTGCGTCAGAAGAGCGAGCTGGATATTGTTGTCTCAGAAGACTTATCTGGAGAAGTCAAGTTTTCAAGCAGTTTACCCTGCCCAAACAATCTAAACAGGTGAGGACTGGAAATTGCCAGCTGGGATAAACTGATTGTTCTGCATAAGGACCAGGTTTATATTATACACTGTGTTAATCTATGGATAAGTTGAGTGCATGACACAGACAGTCCTTGTGTCACTTGTCACACTTGTGTAGTTGTGAGTCTTGGTTTCTGCTTATAAATGCTGCATTTGTGGTGTGCAGTGTTGGGGGGATTGGGGTGGGGGCAGTTGTTTGTCAGACCTCCTGCAGAGACCAGGCCATATGGTGACTGCAAATGCACTTTTACTTCTTCTGATCCTCTTCTGATCTTGGTTGTTCAGTGTTCTGTCTGGGAGGCTGGAGAAATGGCTGCAACTCATGTTAATGTGGCACCCACGTCAGAGAGGCACACACCCTACATATGGACCCTATGGCTGTTTCAAAGCTCTGGATGACATTTTGAACTTGAAGGTGAGCAGTGGGTCTGTATTACCCTGAAAAGTTTTCCAGAGAGCAGTTGCCTGTAGCCCATGAGAGATGCTTGAGTCAGGGACCTGGGAGGCAGAGGAGCTCATAGAGCTGTCTCCTGACAGGGACAGGTGCTTTCCTCTTGCTTCTTTGAGAACAAATACTCCCTGAGCTTTTTGGGGGTATCAAATAGCTTCTGTGTGTGCTTAGTTGCATCTTCTGTAAGAGGAGTTTAATTTGCCATGTGGCCTCCCCTCCACTCAGTGGAGGACAAGGACTTTGGCCTAATGTTATGAAGTAACTGCAGAGTGACTTCTGAGCCCACCAAGTGCTTTGAACTGTTCATTGGTAGCCTGTTTCTCTGATCTCTGCTCAAACATGAGCAATGTGTCTTCAGCCTTTCTCATGCCATGCTGCTCTTGTAGTTGCTTCATGTTTTGAACATGGTTACGGGAACTGTGCACACCTACCCTGTGACAGAGGAGGAGACTCTGGAGAGTGTGAAGGCCAGGATCCAGTCAGACACAGGAATCCCAGAACAGGACCAGGAGCTACTGCAGGAAGCAGGACTTGAATTGTTTTCTCAGAAGTTGGTCACTAAACATATAGCTGATAGCAAGGTGAGTGGATACTCCTTATTGTTGAATGAATCAGCAGGCAGTGCTGTCACTTTGGGATCACAGCACTCCCTGCTGTCGTGACAGGCTTCTGTCACAGTAACCACGCAGCCCTGGCAGCACAGGCACCCTGTTGCTCTGGTGTTCTCTGTTTGGCTGAGGAGGAATGTGCTGTTTACAGTGTTATCAAGGCTTGCTTTTCCTGAGAGAACAGAGTTGGGTGTTTTGTGTTCTGCAGGTGAGTGACACTGCAGCTGCTGACACAGACCTCCTCTTCCTCTTCGATAACAAGAAGGTTTCCTACGAGGCTCAGGTGGCTTTGCGTCCCCATCCCGAGAGCGTCGACTGTATCCGTAAGGACTTCTCTGCCGTGACTGTCACAGATGGGCTGTGCTGAGAGGGCTGCAAAGAGCAGGGAGAGCTTCTGCATAGTGGGGCTGAAGAAGCAGTAAAATGGACTGGCATAGCATTCATTCAATTTGTCAGAATCACCGAGGAAAGGAAGTGTTTGATTTTGGTGTGGGGGAACTGCATAGGGCTTAGCCAGCTCTAGGCTTTGCAGGAGGCAACGAACTCCCCAAAGGGGAGTAATGCTTTGAACTGTTCTGCAATGTGATAACATTACTTTTAGGCTTCATGTTGATATGTACATCTCTCTTCCCTTCCCTCCCCCCTCCTGTGTTTCTAGTTCAGGATCCCAAGAAGACTCTCCACTTCTTCCAGCTGCGCAGAGTGTGGGGCCAGATCTGGCACACGATCCGGAGGCTGAAGGAGGACTGTAACCGGCTGCAGCAGGGGCAGCGCGCGGCCATGTACGGGCAGCCTCCAGACCCCCCTCCCTTTGCTCTGGGCAGAGGGAGGGGACAAATGGAGCCCTCTTGGAGTGGGGAGGCCCATGGGTGGAGCTGTGAAGTGTTCATGAAAGGCTTGGGAGTTCCCCTCGGGCACAGCTGCGTTTTTACTCACTGCTGCTCTGAGCACCTGAGCACCTGTTTGGTACTTACCACCCTCTTTGGGTGAGTGAAGACTGCACTGTCAGTGTGGGGCTGACAGCACCTTCTGTCCATGCAGGATGAACCTGCTGCGTTACAACAGTGCCCTCTCCAAGATGAAGAACTCCATGGCCTCCCTTTCTCAGCAGCTGAAAGCAAAGCTGGACTTCTTCAAAACAAGCATCCAGATCGATCTGGAAAAGTATAAAGAGCAGATTGAATTTGGAATCAGTGAGTATAGCACCTGAAAACCAGGTCTTTTCGTGCCTGTTACCCCACAAAATACCTGCCTCTTCCTCTATGAACCTGAGCAATCCAATCACTCTTTCATTCCTGTAGCTTCTGAGAAGCTGTTGCTGGCCTGGAAAGAGATGGAACAAGCTGTGGAACTTTGTGGGCGGGTATGTTTCTAAATACTGCTTATCCTAAAATAAAACAGGCTTGTTTTCATTATCTCCCCCCCCCCCCTTTTTTGTTTCATTGTGCCCCCTTAAACAGAAACTTCTTGTGTCTGGAGTGATTCCAAATTTCACATTGCCTGGGTTTGGGTGGCACCCCTTTTATCCATTACCAATACTTCATGAAGCTCACTCTGTTGTAAGGCTTAGGGTAGAAAGGGAGATCTTGGGACATGTAAGAGGAGATTCTGTAGTGGTTGCACTCAATGACCCTTCAATTGCTCTTTGTCACAGGCTGAATTTTTCACCAAAACATTCTTGGAAGTTGTCTTACCCAAGAGTACCTAATTTCTTTGAGTTGAAATTACTCGTATTCTCACTTGTCTTTAGCCAAGGCTGCTGTTGCATCCTGCTGATGTGTTTGGAAATGGGAGTGGTAGTGTCTCTGAGACTGTGCTGTTGCTTGTGTTCTGCCCTGCTCCAGGAGGAGGATGTGGATCAGCTGGTGAAGAGGATGATGGCCCTGCAGACAGACATTGTGGACCTGCAGAGGAGCCCTCTAGGTCGTAAACAGGGAGGAACACTGGAGGATTTGTGAGTTGAACTACCTTGAACTTCAGATGCAGGACTATTTCTAGCTAAGCTGACCCCACTGCAGGACAGTGAAAGGGCAATTTCTTCTGCCTAAATCATGGGGGACTGGGAGGACTTCAACACTAAAGGCAGTTTTGGACTCCTCTGTCAGACTGGTATAGAAAAGATTTGAGTTCTCAAACTTTTTGTTCTTAGTTTTGGTTCCTGAGAAGTCATTTGTTTTCTCTGTCTTTTTCTTCTAGAGAAGAACAAGCCAAAGAGCTGTACCGGAGACTGAGAGAGAAGCCAAGAGGTAAAAGACATTTTAGCTCAAGGTCAGCTTGCTTTGTGTGGAGAGCAACTTTGGAGATGCAGTAGTGACCACTGAGAAAACTTCCTCTGCATTCCAGGCCTGCCCACACACAAACTGCATGTGGAATCTACTGGACTCACCTTTTCTTGGAGAGGGGGGTCAGGGGGTCAGTTTTACACTAGGCCCAGCCTTGCTTTGTTGGTGCCTTCTGAGCTCCTCCTGAAACTCCTCTGGGGCTCTGCTCAGGGCAGGCTGTACCCACAGGATCTGCTGTAGGAAGGATGACAGATCTTTAAGCAGCTCTACAGTCCCAACTCTGCTTTCCAGTTCTTAAAGCTTTGCAGAGTGGCTGAAATCCAGTGCAGTTCATCCCACTCACACTTGCATGCCCTGAACTCGGGATGTTTCAGGACTGAAGCAGCAGAGGAAATGAGCCACAAGGAATCTCCTCTCTCTGTCCTGCCTTCCTGTGTAATACTCTGCTCTCATTCCAGATCAGAGGACAAGTGGGGACAGCCAGGAGATTGTGCGACTGCTCTTACAGGCAATCCAGACCTTTGAGAAAAAAGTTCGAGTCATTTATGCCCAGCTCAGGTGAGCTTCGTGGATTTTATTGAGGGTTGAGAAAGCATTTTCTCTTTCAGCAGGAGAATGTTTAAAACCCATTGCACACAGGTAATGAGATCTCACAGTATTACAGGAAATAAGTAACTTCAGAAATGCTCCCCTACTGCAGAGGCCCAGGTGTGATCTGATTAGTTTTTACTTTTTTTAATAGTAAAACCGTAGTTTGCAAGCAGAAGGCACTGGAATTGTTCCCCAGAGTGGAGAAAGTGATGAATCTCATGAGTGAAGATCAGGAAACCGTTGTTAGGCTTCAGGAGAAACGACAAAAAGAACTGTGGAACCTGCTGAAAATTGCATGTGTGAGTAGAACAAAAACTCCACTTTACCCTGAAAATATGGTTTGTAGCACAGGTTACTGAAATAATAGTAAATCAAGTATGTACTATGGTTCTTTTCTTTGTTATTTTGAATTAGTATTAACGCCAAGTTCCAGGTTGGCTCATAGTCCTGTCTGCTAACAACTAGTGGAAATAATTGTAATCTGAATATCTGTGTTTTCCTCAGAGTAAAGTCCGTGGTCCTGTCACTGGCAGCCCAGAGAGCATGAGCACAGCTCGCCTGGGGAGCTCTGGTCAGCTGCTGCTGCAGGTCCCTTCTGACACCTACAATTTATCAGAGTCTGTAAGGAAAAGGTGAGGCCGAATCTGGAGTTCTGTAGCTGTTGATGCCAGCACTGCAGGGCTGGGCTTCCTGCTCTGTGACACAGTGGCACTCAGGTTTTCTCACATTGTGTAGTTGGTGTTCACATTTCATTGTCAGCAGTCTTGGTTTACCTCGTGGTTAGACTTGTGAAAAATGAGGAATATATCCCTTCCCTTCCCTCTGCCTCCATAATAAAGGTTTTTGGGGTTTTTCCTTAACCTGGAATGGTTGGGCTCACTTGCAGTACATGCCAGCAGGAACTGTTGCAGCACTGTCATGTAAGGTGACAGCAGCTGAGCTGTATCATCAAGGGGAGGCTGCTGTAACCAAACGTGGAGTTCTGGCTTGCTAAAATGAACTGGGGCACCACCTGAAAATGAGAAACCTTTGTTTATTTGTGTGTTGCTCAGTGCTTTAGTTTATAGGCTGTTCTGCAGCTTTTTCCCCAGCAAAAGTGACTGCACAGAATAAAAACCCAACTTCAACTTAGAACAGGTTTTCTTGCCTCTCTCCCAGTAAATCTGGGGATGCCACAACTCTCCCAGCTGCACTGTGAGGTTTGACCTGACTGGTTCAGTGCCCTCCCTGACACCCATTTAGAGGCAGCATCTTTAAACTGCCATGGAAATTAATAGTGTAATAATTGTCCCTTTCAGTGAGGAGCTACTGCTGGAATCACAGAGACTTTGTAGCCAATTAGAAAATGTGATGTATGACACAATGAAGGATCAGGAGCAGAGCTTCATGGTAATGTGTTCCTTCTTCTGTAAATGGCCCAGGGGAGCTCATGGCTTCAAACTTCTGCTTGTGTAACGTTGCCACCAGTCAGTAGTACAGCTAATGGAGAAAGAGAACAGGAGGGGTGGGACAGAAGCAGCTGCTCCCCCAGAACAGCTGCCTGACACTGCACTGGGGACTGGGGGAGTGCTGAGAAATGAGGGATGGGGAAGGGCTTGGCTGTTGTATGAAAATCCTGCAAAATTGCACTCTTAAATCTGGTGGCAATACAGGGGTGGGCAGGGATTGCTTAATGCTGGAGAATATTTAATAAAAAGCAAAATATTAGAGAATATAAATAAGGGTTTCCTTTACAGCAGACACATCATGGAACTGTTTTGTCCAGCTTGTTCACAGTATTTTTTTTTAATTGTCTTGTTTCTCTTATTCTAGAGAAAGCTCAAGCTGGTGCT
>JAOXXN010000272.1:11405-25050 GCA_026770055.1 Myrmophylax atrothorax
TGTGACTAAATGCATTAGCACAGCCAGATTAAAATATGGGTGGCTCCAAACTCTTTTGTTCATGACACCAACTGCTGTCGGAGAGAATGATGAAAAGAGCAGCTTTTTATGATTTTGCCAGGAAGGTAAGACTGGTGTTACTTTTTGGGTCCTGACATTGGAATGAGCTGCTCAGAGAGGTGGTGGATTCACCATCCCTGGAGGTTTTTAAGATGAAACTGGATGTGGCACTCAGTGCCATGATCTAATAATCAAAGCGGGGTTGGATCAAGGGTTGGACTTGATGATATCAGAGGTCTCTTCCAACCCAGCTGATTCCATGATTCTATAATGCCTCTTCCTAGTGGGCACTGCTTTGCTCCCTAAATAAGTATTAAGGACTAGTGCCAGCTATCCTGACTTCTTGCTAAAGAGAGCAGTGAAAACCATTCAGGAAACAGTATTATTCAGAAGGACTAGCCAGGCAGTTATCCCATGGTATTTAATAATTCTGCCCTTTCTTCTGAGGACTTGATCTCCTCCCTCCAGCCCAGTGAGGTCCTGGCTTTGCCATTCCCTCTGGCAGTGCTGCCATAGCCGAGTTGCTGTGACATGACCTGCTCTGAGTGGCAGAGCGTGTCAGCCTCCTGTCATTTTTCCACTTGGCTGCTGCAGTGTACTGTCTATTCTCAGAAACAACAGCATAAGAGGAAGATTGGAAATGTGTTTTCTGACATACAAATTGGTCTCCCTTGGGAAAACAACTTTGCTGTCAAACGTGAGGATGCAGAAAACTGTCTGCTTGCTGCATAAGGAGCGTCAGTGCCACATAAGTACCATAATGACCTCCTCAATCCTAGATTATGGAGCATTTCTCCAGAGGCTCAGTGGAAAACACAGAAAGAACTGGCTTGTTCCTAATGAGGCTGTGGCAGCATTTTCATGGGAAAACAACCTTCCCACATGAAGAAAAATTTTGAGCTTTAGCAACAGATTGGTTCTTGTCTACAGCTCCCTTTAAAAAGTGTATTTTAAGACTAATTACTTAGTAGTCATGCAAGGAGCTTGTTTAGAAATTTAGAAATTACTTAATGACATTTTTTGTCAATTCTTGATGTTAAAAAATTGGTAGGTGACCTGGGAACAGAAGACAAGCACAGCTGAGTAATTGAAAATCAGAATGCAGATGTGAAGGGGCTACCTGGTGTGAGGGGCACTGAGTCACTCTCAGTGTGAGGCAAATGAGATCCAAGCATTGCCTTGGATGTGCAGAACTGAGCTCTGGTGCCTTCTGAGAGGAGCAGCTGCCAAATCCCATGCTCAGATCCCGCGGTCCTTGTCTTCATACCCAGGGCAACAAGAAGAAGAGAAGGGATGCTCAGAGGCAAAAGACAGGCCCTTTAACCCCTGTTTGGCTTTGCCATGTGGCACAGCTGCCAGCTGGAGGGCAGTGCTGCAGACACAGGCACTGCCAGCTTGGGAACTGCCTCTAGAACAGCTGCTGTGCTTGCTTGGGATTGCAGCTGTAGGCATGTCAGTGTCACAAAGCTGTATCCCAGCCGAGTCTTGCCAGCTTTTGGCAACAGCCACAACCTTAATTACACCACTGAGTCGTTGCTCAAGTGCTGGGGAGACCACACAGAGGCGTGTTATTCCATGCAGTGTTTCCATCTGTGGTCTTAGTGCTGGGAACAGAACTTAGGTGCCAAGATCTCTGCATGGTCTTCTTTGGTTTATATACAGATATGGTGCTTCAGGTCTTCACTGAGTTATTGTATCCCATGTGGTGAAAAGAGGGAAGTCACCATATGAACAGTGATACAATAGGACCTTTGGGTTCTGCATTTAATTTTGCACCTCTCCAGAGTCAGAAGCTTGAAGTGCCCAAAAACCTGGTTGTGTGTTAAAAACCTGTGCATAGAGAATTACTGGTGTTTTGCTGATCTCATTAAAAAGTGCAGGCCTACAGCAATGTCACAAGGCCTGCATTGTGCCCTGAATTCCCACAGCACACATGGACCATGAAGCCAAATACTATTTCTGTATGCTCCCACACGTGTGCTTCCTCTCCTGGCTTATGTTGTTGCTGAAAAAAGCCTACACAACCTCCATCAGTCTTGCCACAACTTCCTCCTGAAAAACCCTAACACTATCAGAAAAAAACCCCAACCCACAGACATCTCTGAGCCAACTCTTAGCAATGACGAGGAGTCTCATTCCCTTCTTGCTGTCTTACAAGCACGTCTGGTAACAAGAAATCAAAATGTAAATGCCAGTAAAATTTCATCACACACACCTAGGAATCTCAGGAAAGGTGTCCTGGCATTTGCTGGTGGAAGGACAACATATCCTAAGGGATGGAGCAGCTGAAGTCAGGTTTATTCTAAGACTGTGCTCTGAGATGAAAATAATATATCTAAGTGTGAATGTGCCCCTGTAAAGACGGTGGGTGCTCAGTCTCATAGTTTCCTCATTCTATTTCCTTCCTTTCTGCTTGCTTTCTCTGCTTTGTGAGGAACAGAAGCAATGCAGGCATGACATGCCTGCCCATTTGAAGCATTGCAGTAGCCTATCTGACCTCAAAAGACCTGTCACGGTGCAGCTTTTGCTGGAGGCTATATAATGGATGGGTTATTCTCAATGGGAATATGAGAGCCACAAATCATTTCCACACAGAGACCTGAGAAATCACATTATAGACTTAAAGGCCAGTGGAAAGTCAACAAAATGCCCTTGGGCATGAGCAAACTTCTGTCCTGGTTCAGAGAGATCGCTAAGTTTGAGAGAAATAGATGTGGCATTGGAAATTGCTTTTCAGCTTCTGCAATGAAATATTTTTGTTCAATATAAAAATAAGTACTTGCCATTTTGCTGGGATTATCAACTTGTTGGGCCAGCAGAAGACAATCTCCAAGTCTGGAGCCTCAGACTTGCTTGTGTCCACTGCAGGATCCACCGTGTCTGGGCAGACTGAGATTCTCAACAATCTGCTCCTGTCCTGGGTGCCTGAGCACAGACCCTGACTGGGAATGTGCAGCTTCTGATGGTCCCTGGGCATGGGCACTGCGTGTAAAAGTTGGGTACACTGAGCAACCATCAGGCATTAGTTTGTCTTTCAGCACAGGAGAGAAATGAGGCTTAGTCACATCAGTTTCTAAGAGGAGAGCCAATCTTAATGCAGAGTATATACAATTCATTATTCATTTTGGTGAAAGGCAGAGTGCGCCGTGCTGTGCAGGCCAGCTGCTCATTTATAAAATTGATTATGCATTCTCTAAAGCCATCTCTAGGGAGCAGCTAAATTGCATCCATTGCCGCCAAAGTCTTTGATATCCCTGTGGCTGAAGAATATTAATAATAACCAAGAATAAGACAGGCTATGTTCTGATTTTTGATGTTTGTCAAATTTTACCTGCCTCAGAAAGTTTCAGGAAAAAGTGTATCTGGCATATAAGCTGTCCTTAACCTCACAGCAGGAGCATCCCAAGGTGTCTTGGAGAGTGAAGGCTACTTTTATGGTAAAAGATGGCATGAATTATGCTGCTTTAAATTTTTTTCCGTATAATAATTAGGTGCTTGGTTCAAGTAATATCATATTGACTCTTTGGTTCTGTTGCGTCATCTCTGACTTCTCCATCAACTCTGACAGAGGGGAAGGAGCACTCACCTTGCTCTGTGTAAGGCACTTCCTTTAGGTGTGAAGTGCTGAGTGGGGGCAGATGCTGCAGGCAAGGCTGAGGACAGTGGGTAGCACACAACCCCAAGCTGAGTGGGAAGGTACTGAGATGCCTGTTTCGGGGTAGCAGGGGCTGGTTGGGCAGGGGGACATCCTCCCCTCCCCAGCTGTGACTGCAGCCTTTGAGCTGGATGTGCACACTGGTTTTCCCTGATAAATGAAGACAGGAGCTGAGGGTCTTCTGCCCACCTGGGAGTGCTGTGAGCACCTCTGAGTTAGACCAGGCTCCTATTCTAGTCAACGCTAGGACTGTGTGCTGAAATCTGGCTTTAAGAGAAGATAACCATCAGAGCTTCAAATGTCTCATGAATTGGTGCTGATAACACTTTATAAAAGATCCAGCAGTCTAGTCTTCACTCTATATATCAAATAGCTGGGAATAAAACTGCCTGAACTTTGACTTTTCTGCAATTGCCTGGCACAATTTTTTTTCTGAAACTTATCCTTAATGAACTGTTCACCCTCCCCTCAATAAAAGCTCCTGTCTGCCAGTGTAGGTGAACATCAGAATGTAAAGCAGATAGTGCTTACAAGTGGATCACGAGAAACCGTAGAAAAATTAAAATACTGCATGGATTTTCCTGTTTCCTAGTTTTAAATTCACTTAAATCTTTTTTATTTCAGAGCAATCTTGTTATGAGAGGAGTTATAGCAATAAACCCAATAATTCCATGGACTGTGGCATGTGCTGTTTATGCTTGTAAAAGCAATCTATAGTCTCTGTCTTTCAGGAACTGACTTCAAGTGGTGTTTTCCAGCTCAGAGGGGAGCGGGACAGACTTGTGGAAGGATGCAGGATGCTGGACAGGAACTGCTAAGGTCCCATACAGCAGTGTAGGCTGCTGATGGCTGCAGACATTGGTTTTTGAAGGGGCAGGGTGAGCCCTTCTGTGGGAAGATCTGGTGCTACCTCCATGCTAGCCAAGTGCTTTCCACACATTTCTGGATGAGCTGCACCTGGACACCCCAAAATGGGTCTTTTCCCAGTTCAGTAGCCACACTTGGAATTGCATCTGCAGGAAGTGGTAGTTTACTTTTTCCACAAGACCTTGGTAAAGCCTCCCCTGCAGCCCTGGAGGCCAAGAAAGCCAAGGTCACAGCTGCTGGGCAAGGACTTTGCTCGCTGCTTCTCCCTGTTGTGAAAACAGAAGCTTCATGGGGCCACAGGGGGGAAAGTGCTTGTATCTGGATCTCCAAAGAAGAATTTTGGTGTTTGTGAGAGGGCTGGGTAACACTGAGAACTGGTGAGTGTCTTAGGAGTACTTAGCATTTGTGTGTTTTACTCCAGTGACTGTCCAATGTGAACACCTATGGGATGTTTACACTGTGTACTTCATCCCTGTGTCCTCACCCCAGGAGCAAACCTGACCACCTGCTGCTTTCACCCAGCACATCTGGCAGCTGTTTGACAACAAGGGACAGTTTCAGATTCATGGGCCAGACTGGGGAAACACGACTGCTAATCTGAGCTGCACCCTAAGGAGCTGTGTGTCCACTGCCTCATACCTAAAATTTCTCCGTGTGCTCTGCTGTGCTGGGTTTGGCTGGGATGGAATTACTCTTGTTCACATGGGGCTGTGTTTTGGCTTTGTGTGAAAACAGTATGATAACATAGGAATGTTTTAGCTCTTGCTAAGCAGGACCTGCACAGAGTCAAGGCCTTTGCTGCTTCTTACCCCACCCCACCAGTAAGTGGGCTGGAGATGCACAAGATGTTGGAAGGGGAGGCTGGGTAACTGTTTCTAATAGCAGAGATTTTTCACAGTTTTCTTGCTTAAACATTGCAGCTGTTCAGAAACACAAAAACATCCTAAACTTAACAGAGATTGACAAAACACCCCCTGGTCCAGGTTCACTTGAAGTCTGGGAAAAGACATAAAGTCAAGGTACAAATCTCTACAAATCAGATGCATAGCACAAGAATTACACCTATTCAGGCCCAAACATTAGAGTCCTGACTCTGTGGGACAGTAACTGAGTGAAATGGAAACTACCTGTCTAGCTCCATCATATTTGAAGCTTCTTTAATTATATCTAGTTAGATCTAGTCCACTGCATTCCATTCGATTCAGATTCAGCGTAGCAGAGTAGTGGAAAGGATTTTTTTGAACACACAGGTTTAGTTGAGCCAGAGACTTTAACCCCCATAGGTGTAAGGGCTTAGTATGTGTTTGTCTATGGCTGTGATGCATATGTCTTAGTGTTGACAGGGTGCTGATTGCAGAGACTAAATTTTATGGATTGTATTATCCTACTAACCCTTCTCTGTGCCTTCTCTAGTGATTTGCACTTGGCAGTGCAAGCTTTTAAGATAGGAAGTAGAGAAATATCTCAATATACCCCAGGTGTTGCTAATGCAATCTCATTTTTCTTTCAGCTGTCAGACAACTAATCCATCATGAGTCAAAAACATCTACTGAAGATGCACGTTTCTGTCCATTACAGCATGGTCAAGTGCCAGGCTGTTCCTCTGAGGATTCTTTTGAAGATTCTAAATTAGCTACTAAGTCTGATTTTACTCTTCCTCAACTCCTGTTTGCAGCATATTAGTCCATTGAAAGCTGCAGGAGCTTAGTTACTAGAAAAACAGAGCACCATCCCTCATTATTCTGTATTCTCAACACAGAGATATTTCTTTAGTCCTGATGCATTTCTGCAGACTGTTCAGCAGTAGTGCTCTTAGTGTAGCAGACCTGCAAGGAACTGAGGGGCATGGAGGAGGAGATGGATTCTGATGAAACTGCATCAAAGCAGATGTCTGTGAGTCTCAGGGCTGTGGTGTGTTCAGGTGTCACTGACTTGCAGATCTTTTGTCGTTATCTGTATCATGTCCTTTGAGGACAGCCATAACTCAGACTGTATCAGTCATGTTAATTGTATTTTAGCATTTATGATGACTTGATCACAACCTTAAGGAGGACTAAGTTCTAGCTGCAGAGTGTGATGGAGACCACACACAGTCCCCTCAAACCAATTTTGTATGAGAAACTTCTTATCAGGAAATTCTGGCACTGGTGAACATTCATACTCAATGATGTATATAATGGTCCTGATGGTCCACACTGAGCAAGTGCACCTTATTGCAGATTTCTTTGGAGCCCTCTGTGGCCCTTTGCCCAAGTTAAGCTTCCAGAGTGCGGAGTTGGTGGAGATGTAGAGACTCAGGAGAACACTCATGGAACTCCACAGACCCAGTGTGCCTCTACACTGAATATGATGGAAAGGAAAAAACTGACTCCTGCGAACAACATTGCCCCTCCATGCTCTTCCATTAATTCCTCAAATCCCTTACATCAGGCAGAAGACAGGCACATACTTCTGCTTGGAGTCCTTGTCTGTGAGCCTCTTCTGTGTCTCCGAGCAAGATTAGTGTCACTCCCTCATTTAACATTTCTGCCAAATGTCCAGGGAGGATTTGTACCTGTCCTAGATCAGCAGGTGGGACCAGTTTATCACTGTGTGGGTGTGACCAAAGCTGTGTATTCTAAACCCTCTATACCATTTCCCATGAACTGTTAACAATGGACCATTGGCAGCAGCTGCCCAGGGCACACCTGACCCCTCAGGCTGTCAGCTGGGTGTGAAAGAAGCCTGTGAGATAAGAGCTGGGATAATTCCCCTCCAGGAAGTCGTTAGCACCTCCACACCCACCTGAGGGGTCATGTCTGCTAATGGGCCATCAATGATCCCAAAATACCACATGACTCACAGAGTTAGATCATCCATTGTGGAACTCCCTGCCCTGAGGGAGGTGTTCACACCTGGACCTGAGGTGATATAATCTTGGGGACTTCTGGGACCACTCGTTGGATCCAGAGGAGGGCCAGAACCTCGACAGGACTGTGACCACCACTCTTGATCAGACTGTGACCGTCATCTGCACCAAAAGGTTTTTTGCTTCCTTTTACTCTGGACTCAGGGGAACCACGTGGGGCTTAGCACAGGGGCCAACAAACATCATTGTGTTTGTGCTCCAGGGTACTGGGTTATACTTCTGGGTTTTGTGGGTTAACCAATTTCTCTTAGTGCCATTACATTTATTGTAATATTTTTATTAAATTGTGACTCTGACTTATCTCTTTTGTTTGTGTTGGGTTCGTTTCTCCTGCTGGTTTACCTTTAAACCAGCACAGCACCCAAGTATCAAAATATCTTTGCATGCACAGTGTTTGCATCTAAAAGGGAGGGAGGTGTGTCTGCCACTTGCAGAGAAAAAGCACAGATCCATCCAGCTTTGACATGCAAATGTTGGATGTCTAAAAAAAAACCCTATGGATGCAAGCACTGCTATCCAGGAACAACACTTCTGTGCCCAAATGTCTTCTGTGTGGAGTTCTGACAGTTGTACAGTATCTGCAAGGCTCACAAATCAGCTAGGCATGAAAAGTCCCAAGTGGAGAAACGAGGTGTTAGGTCATCTTGGAACTGGGACATACGTTCTTCTACCTGGGAGTGATTTGACACTGCAGGCTGTTAGGTTTGTTAGGGGAATATGTGCCTGCATGGTGAAACTGGGCATGTAAGGAATATGGAAATGCTGAGATCTGCTGTTTGAAGTGGTCCTTAGGTGCCTAATGTCCTTTGGGATCTTCTAAGAAGTCTTAATCAACTAAATCTTTGCAACTGCAAGTCTTTTAAATGTACTTCTAACGTGTAAAAAATGGGGGACTGTAGAAAGGTCCTTAATCTCCTTCAATGCTCTTTTTTTTTAGCCTCACTCCTAATTAACTGCTGTGACACCTCAAATGAGGAAAGTTGATGACCCTGTGCTGCTCAGTGTTCGGCAGCAGCAGGTTTTCAAACATGTTTCTATTATTTGGAGGCCAGGCATCACTGAGCGGAACAGATATAGTTGCAGTAACCTTTTCTAAAATTATCCTGCTAATAAATTAGTCTCTCAGCAGAATTGTACCAGACCTATGTGCAATCCCACGCTGTGCTGTCTTCTGTTTCAACACACACTCATCAGGGGATGAGCTTTGGGCTTACACCTCATCCTTTCATGATTACTGAGAGATGGTGGGGGAAACTACCTCAAAGAGTCTGTAAGAGGGAACAACAGTATTCTGTTAGAAAAAAAATCAGCTCAGACCAGGTACCTCAGTCCCACTATTGAGCCAGTGATGTAAATTTGCTTCTTTGCCAACTCCTTCTTGTAAATGGCAGTGCAGTGTCAGCGTGCAGAGTGCTTAAGTAAGTCTATGTAATGGTGCAGCTACACAAAACCTGACTTTGTACCTGGTTTTGGCTACTCCAACAGGGCACATCTGCAGGGAGCAGAGTGGAAGAAGTTCATCCAATGGAAGTATTTGTACTTTATGTTAGCCACAAGATCTCAAAAGATTAAGGCATAGTAATTCTGATTTTTTTACCTCAGTCATAATTTTGGTATCACAGTCTTTATATTAAGAAGGGATTGTGAAAATGAAATTGCATTAAAGTATGGTCAACGTGGCAATTATTGCAGACACTGGTTTCATTCAAAGCAAAACATAAAGTAGCTTTAAGCAATCTGCTTTGAAATGCAACTTGCATCTAGAATGCAATTTATTTCTTTAATATAAAGGAACAGAGCACTAGATCAGGTTAAAAACCCAGTATAAAGCTTGGATATGCCTTTAGATTGCTGCACTGCTTACCTGGAAACTCTTGTACATTTTGCTCTGCTGTTGGGGTGTAGAGTGCAAGTTTGCTATTAAGCACATAACTTCCTAACACGACTCTGGCTTGAAGAGTAATGCGTGGTGCAACATTCTCAAAGCTGCAGAGCTCCAGCCCCAAAGTTCTCAGCCGGTTTCAGCATGTCATTTCCCTTCTGTCCACTACATTATTCCTTCCTTCAATACCTTCTGATATGCAAAAGGTAAAAAAAAAAGTAATACCAAACTGTGAGTGAGGATCACACAGATATTAACTACAGAAATGACCCAAAAAATCAAATAAAATTGATTTTTTTTCCCACTGTGTGAAATGGAGTATTTTGAATTGTAGCCATTCCCAAAAGGAATGTTACTAGACTTGATCTTCTACTTGATTACAGAAGCAAATGAATAAACACAACCGATAAATATCAAATAAAATGAGACAGCTTGATACAAATATTTTACATTTATTGGAAGAGTACAGTAAAAAGAGGACTGCAGACTCATTAGTGGTAACTGGTCCAAAGGAGAAGACAAAGGACTATTCAAAAAAAGGTCTGCAGTTTACAAGAATACTGAGAACCTGTTACATAACAGCCTAGGAAAATAAAAAGTTAGCTTGAGTTCTAAAGTGTAACTTTAAAGTATATAAAAAATTGGCAAATAAATAAAGTTAAAATGCAGATCTATTTAAAATTATAAAGGACAGACAACTGGCAAATGTATTACCTAGTTATCATTTTCAGACTTGACTAAAAGCCAGATTAAACTCACAAATGTTGTTTCCTTTTTTTATCTTTTAACAAGTGTACTTTAGGGAAGAAGCACCCCTTTCCAGTGTTACGTATTACCGACCTGTTTCGCAAATATATTATTTTTAAACAACAAAGAGCATAAAAGGTGCTTTACCTGACATGAAACTTGCTGGTGCGTCCTTTGGCACAAAATTGAATAGATATCTGAATACATTTGCACGTGGTGTCTGTGCCCACTCAAGGCTACTGGTGTCAAAGTCTTGCCTGTGATGGCAGGACAGTGAACTGAATTTCCCTCCTTCCTTAACACTCCTCCTCTGCCTCCAGCTGCCTTCAGCTACACAAAGGAAAAGTAACACATCCAACTACAAAAACAGCAGTCCCACCACCCCTAGTCCAAGTTTCACCTCTGGAAATCATTTGAACATGGATATAACTATACAGTCCTTTAACAGAAGGGACAAAACAGGTCTTTAATGTTGGCTGTCACTCCTCAGAATTTCTGAGCAGGAGTCTGCCTTGCCTTTTGTGTCCTGAGTGATGAGCCTATACCATGAGTTTTTTCCCTATTACATATTTTTAGCATTTTAATGACCATTAGGTAGGAAGCTCGGTGGAAAAACAAGTGACCTTGTCATTTACAGGTAATGGTACAATTAACAGTTGGAACAGACGTGCCAAGTCATGCCAATGGAGACCCAGTGAAAGATCAGTTCCCTGTACCAACACAAAAATAATGCTTTAACTCCTGCAGCTGCAGGTCTCAGGACTTGGTGGTGGGGGAACTTGGGTATAATTACCAATTATACTTGGGTATAAACAGATGTTGTATGATACACAGAAGCTAAATTTCTGGAAGCAAAATGGATGACAATAATGAAAATTAGCACTACCTGGAAAGGTCTGTTAAGAGAAGGGAAGTTAGAATTAAGTCACTGCTGTTAATTTTAAAAATGCTGTTCAGATCTGGTCTGACAGCAAACTGATTCCTTTGTCAAGGAGCATATTTAGCTTTATATTGTTCCCTGGGTGGAGCAGGATGTTCTGTATTGTAAACTAGGCAGTCAGGAATGTTGTTCTTCTGATGTCTTTTGTGATGTGGGCACTTCACAACATAGTTATGGTCTACAACTTGATTAAAAACTTGATTTTAACAATGTGCTTCACCTTGACTGATGATTACTTCAATTTTCATGCAAACACATTGCCCTAGGTGTCAATGTGTAAGATCACCACAATATTTTGAGTCAAACAAATGGGGGGTTATATTTGGACTTTTCTGTCACAGGAATAACTTTTGGTAAGTGCAAGGGCGCCATCTGTGGTACATGGAGCCATCAGAACTAGGAAATGTTTGGGAGATGCAGCAAGTACAGATTATTGCAGCACAGCTCTGCTAAAAGTGTAATCTTACTGCGGCTCTCAATTTAAAGAATAGAAAGATTCTTTAAGAATTGAAACAATAGCTCAGAGTGAAGCAGTTTACATACCAGCAATCCAAGAATTTTGCATTACTAATGCATTTAACAACTATGGAATTCTTCATACAGTGAGAAAGACTGATCTGACTACATATAAAGACACTACTGTGGACTTTTTTCAGTTTTTAAAACTTCTGGCTCATAATTCCAACATGTGTAATCTGGAAGGTAACACTGATCTATCTGATTTTTCTTTTAAAAAGCCTAATTGCCTTATATAGATGAAGAGTTTCAATGGCTGGCTCACTTACTGGACTCACAAAACTTACATATTTACCTATAAATACCTGTATTTCTAAAACTAGATGATGCTTCCAAATAGTAGAAATTTAGGATTTTTGCCAAGCCTTCTTTGCTCAGTGTGAATCCATCCTAGTTATCACACTGGTTCACAGGCCACACTTATCTATAAACACAGAGCCAGTTATCACAAGTTTTATTTACAGAGCATTCCATTCTGTGAAAAAAGCCTGTACATCATGGCTCTTCTGTGTTTTCAATTTAAGACCTCAATCAACTATATATGAGGGCTTTATTTATCTATTTTTTCTAAGTATGGCTAACAGCTTTTGATTTAGAGATGGCAAACATATCCAAGATCTATAAATGAACCACTATGTCATAGACATAATCTGAAACAGCTGCAAAACAACAATGCTTGTAGCTAGTGACCTAATCAGTCTTTTAACCCCCAACCAAAGCATCTGAAAATTCTAATTTAAGTCTTGCCTACATGATGAGAGAACAGTTCTAAACCAGCCAGTAATGTACAACTGCCTGAAAATGGAACAACTCAGAGTTAACATCCAAGTTCTATTCCTGAACATATATCCCAGTAGAGATTTTATATCAAAGAGACAGAGGATCATATCAGGGACATAATGGTAACTTAGGGTTGTTGGTGGAGGTAGCATTGCCTCAGAGAGAACAGTTTACATTTCTGAACCTTCCTGTTTTATATATTAGCAGTAAGGCTGAAACACAGGAATTTTGCTTTTTTTTTGCTTATTTGACAGAGAACCAAAGTCAAAATTGGATTTTAGAGTCAAAACTGTGAAATTTAGGGGTATTGGCTACTGATTTAAAGACAGTGTCTGTCTTCCAGCTCCTGTTCTATGTGGTGCTTATTGTAATGAACACGACTCTGACAAGTGAATGTGGAAGTCAGTGAAAATGTGGGAGCTGCCAGGCAGATCCTGCTGGATTTTCAATGAGAGAGTCTTCCCTTTTTTGGTCTAAAAGTAAGGACGGATATTAATAATGCACTACTATGCAATTCTGAAAAGTTGTAAGAGCTGGAGATCACAGGTAAATTATCACTTTGAGGAAAGAAATGGTGACAATACTTGAAAGACTGTTCATAATGTGGCAAGTGAAAGGATTCTTCTGTTTTGACTTGCAGCTTTCCACTTTTGAACCTTATTTATTTATTTAGGATCAGAAGCTGACCCAGGGGATAGCTACTCTTAAAGAAACTTGACAGATTTCTGAGGTTGATGCACTTTCCTGGTAAGTTGTTACTGATGATTATTTAGGGACTGCCTTTGTTTGTTTGTTTACAGTAAATCTGCAGAAGGAAACTGGAAGATAACATTTTTAAAAGGGATGGTGTTTCAAATTAACCAGATCTCCCTTAAAAACTGAGGGTTGTTTGGAACTTCAGGAATACTAGACCTGCCCTGTACTTTGTAATTACCAACTGAAGTCCTGTATTACTAAAAATGAAGGACTGCATGAAAATAATTCTAAGAGGAAACAAATGTGTAACTTGGTGGGTAGTAGGGGTGTTCTTCCCTGACTTGCCGAGCAAGAATGATCCAAATAATGTCCCAAGTTCTTTTGTGCTTTAGGGGGAAGAAGTTCATTGGTGAACTCTTAATGCAAACTATTTTATGCTTGGCCATAAAAATGTTACAAATACAAGTGCACTGGCATAACAAGTATTTCTACTGCCTACAAACAGGACAGTTGTTACAGAAAGTGGATTTCCTCAGTTGGCCTCTTTCTTTTCGTCTTTGTAAGGAGTTATAATCTGTGGCAATCTGCCTTTTT
>JAOXXN010000281.1:3242-15410 GCA_026770055.1 Myrmophylax atrothorax
TTTTCCCCCTTTCCCTGGGGACCCCTGGGTGGGTGCAATTACGTGTGTAGTGATAAATGTTGGAATATATATATATATATACATTAATTCAGTCAGGTTTCGTTTGAGTTCTTGCTGTCTTTTCAGGTTTTTTTTCCCCAGTCCGAGCAGTCCGAGCCTGGCAGGAGAAAGCAGGGCTGAACCCAAGACACCTGTTTATTTTTTACTGTTTAAACATTAATATCAGCAATCCCCAAATGATATTAATTATGAGTGTCTCTTAATGCAATCTAAATAGATATGAAAATCAAGATCTTTTATGTTTCACAGTCAATCAGACTTTATCCCTAACCCCCATACCAGCATTCCCTCATCAAACCCCTGGGATTCAAATCAGCCTTGTGGAATCTGAGCTTCCTCCACTAAAGGCTGGACCTGCAGGTTTCAGCTCCTTGGCACCAACTCCCACCTGCTGTACTTGGCGAAAGAGCTGCATGAGACAAACAGGGATGTTCATGTATTGTCAGGAAACAAAATCAAAGGAAGGCACAGCTCAAAAATAGAAGAAATTCCTCTGCTGTATTTTAAGTTCACATTACTGAAGTCCACTTTCCACAGCAGGCAATCTTAGACCAATGGAAAACATGCTATGTTTCAAGCACAGATCTAAAGGTCCTTCCAAACACCCCCTAACCCAATTCTGTCCATTTTTCTATTTGCACACAGCGAGTCACACACTGAAGTCAGAAGTTCCCTTGATCCAGAGAGGGAGGAAAAGAGAGAAAGTGAACAAATTTATGTGTTGTACAGAGCTAAATCTCCACTAATCCAAATATTTGGGGGTTACAGGAACTTTATTGGACATGGTCTGCAGCATTTGTTCAGATGAAAACAGGTTGGGTGGAATTGCTGATCTGCTGGAGGGCAGGAAGGCTCTGCAGAGGGGTCTGGACAGCCTGGATCAATGGGCCCAGGCCAATTGCATGAGGTTGAAAAGGCCAAGTGCTGGGTCCTGCCATGGGGTCAAAACCACCCCAAATCCCTGGCCATGGCCTGCACCTGATCCCACAGCCTGTCCTGTGTCCTTAATCTTCCATTTCCAAGGACTTTGTGGGACAAGGGAGCTTTGTGCTCTGGGTGTGGGGCGACATCCAAGTGCCACTGGAGTGGGAACCACAACTCATCAGGTTTGTGCTCTTTAGGGGATCAGGAACTGGTGACACTTAGAGGCACAGAAAGTTTCCCCTCATTGCCCACAGTACAAATTAAACAGGATACAATTTCTAAACTTCACAGCTCTTTGTGCAGCTTTCCTCAGCCCCAGCAACCAGGATGATCCACGTCCTTGCTGTGCTGCTCACACAGCTTGGGGTGCCCCGGCCTCCCTTGCTGCCAGGGCACACGGCTGCCTCTTGCCCAGCTCCTGCCCACCCACAGCTGCCTTACAGGACTGCTCCCAGCCAGGCAGCTCCCAGCCTGTGCCATGGCCAGAGGCAGTGCCCTGCAGGGGCACACACTGCCATGTGTCCCTCTGGCATCGCAGGAGGTTCCTGCCAAGATGGGCTCTCCTCCTCCCTGAAGCTTTCCCTGAGCAGAGACCTGAGAGACCTTTCCAGTAAAGACTCAGGCAAAGAAGCCATGGAGTCCTTCAGCTCTACACCAGTGTCTGCAGAAATTAAATCCCCATCCCCATCCCACAGCAGCCCTGCATTTCCCTCCTTCAGCCTTGGTCTCCAGCATAGACACTGAAACTCTTTTGGCTCTTGACTTTCCCTGCAACCACCAACTCCAGGGAAGCTTTGCCCTTCCCACAGTGCCTTATGCACAGCAAAGGCCTTGCCCAGGAATTCCTTGTTTGTGCTTGGTCTTGCTGTCCTCCCTGGCAGCAGCTCCGTGCCCTCTTTGTGCCCCACTGCTCCACAGCTGTTTGCACAGCCCGCTGTGCAGCCCCAGCCCAGGGCAGGAGCATCCAGACTGGGGAATGGCCCCTCTGATGGGACGACCAGGGCAGTCACTGGGGCTTCATAACAAAACATGGGAGGCTAATTGAGTTTGAGAGAATGAATAATGACATTTTTTGAAGACAATAAAATCAGAAGGGCTAAAAAAGGAAAATTATGTAAGAGGACAGACTTGGTCTCCTATGACATTCACTGAGTGTAAGTGACCGAGCAAAGCAGGCATTCTCTGCCTACAGAAAAGCATCCAGAAATAATTTTCCTCACAGCATCCTTGAGCTCCTGGTTCCTCAGACTGTAGATGAGGGGGTTCAGTGATGGAGGCACCACCGAGTACAGAACTGACACCACCAGTTCCAGGGATGGAGAGGAGACAGAGAGGGGCTTCAGGTAAGAAAAGAAGCCCATGCTGATGAACAGGGAGACCACGGCCAGGTGAGGTAGGCACGTGGAAAAGGCTTTGTGCTGTTCCTGCTCAGAGGGGATCCTCAGCACAGCCCTGAAAATCTGCGCATAGGAGAAAACTATGAAAATGAAACATCCTGAGGCTAAAGGTAAACTAACCACCAGAAGCCCAAGTTCCCTGAGGTAGGAGTGTGAGCAGGAGAGCTTGAGGATGTGGGTGATTTCACAGAAGAACTGGCCCAGGGCATTGCCCTGGTACAGGGGCAGGGAAAATGTATTGGCTGTGTGCAGCAGAGCAGTGAGAAAGCCAGTGGCCTAGGCAGCTGCTGCCATGTGGGCACAAGCTCTGCTGCCCAGGAGGGTCCCGTAGTGCAGGGGTTTGCAGATGGCAATGTAGCGGTCGTAGCACATGATGGTGAGGAGGGAAAACTCTGTTGAGATAAAGAACAGAAATAAAAACACCTGTGCAACACATCCCACATAGGAGATGGTTCTGGTGTCCCAGAGGGAGTTGTGCATGGCTTTGGGGACAGTGGTGCAGATGCAGCCCAGGTCTGTGAGGGACAGGTTGAGCAGGAAGAAGTGCATGGGGGTGTGCAGGTGGTGGTCGCAGGCTACGGCACTGATGATGAGGCCGTTGCCCAGGAGGGCAGCCAGGGAGATGCCCAGGAAGAGCCACAAGTGCAGGAGCTGCAGCTGCTGCGTGTCTGCCAATGGCAGGAGGAGGAACTGGCTGATGGAGCTGCTGTTGGGCATTTGGTGGCTCAGGGTATGGTTATCTGTTGAGAAGGAAAAGGCAGAACTGAGTTAGCTAAGACTTTTAGCAAAAGACATTGCTTCTCTCATAGCAACTTGACATAAAGGGTCTCTCTTTTTAAAAAGACTTCTTTGCATCCCACTCACCTGAGATTTGGGGTTCTCTGGATGAAGGGGGCATTGAGAGCAGGAACCCTGTATTGGGCTCCTGAGGAGTCCTTTTTGCTTTGCATGGAGAGGGAATATGGAACACAGGGTGATCTCAAACTCGTGATACATCAGAGAGCTCTCCAGCATTGCTGATTGCAATTTTTCCAGCTGAAGAACTGAGTGGAAGGAATTCTTTGTATTTGTTCAATCAGGTTTTCCTGCCACAGTTAGCAGTGGCTGTGGGTGTTCGGAACCCCTGAAACTTTTATGCACTGCAGGTCTAGTGTTGTGGGTCATGAGGGGGAAAGGGATGGTCCCTCAGTGCAGACAGAAGAGCTTCTCTGCCCATCAATGCTGTTCTCAGGTGCCCTTTGTTGGCAGCTTGGAGCTGGATCAGCATCACACTCAACCGTTCTCCCAAAACACAACTGCATGCTGCTGAGAGCAGAGGAACCCAGGAATCCAGGGCCAAAGAGCAGAATGAGAAGCTCCTTGTCTTTTTTATCTCTTCCTGCCAAGACTGAGACACAGAACCATCATTGCAGCTGCCCAGAGCATTTCCATGGATTTAACACTGTGGTGTTTTCTCCATGGGGATCCAAGGCAGCACAGAGATACTGTGGTAGAGCTGTGTCCCTCTGGAGTGCACCCTGCAGCCCTGCAGGACACCCAGGGAAACAGCTGAATGTCCTTGAAATTGTCTAGAGGGGACTTGAGTTTGTGTCTGGACAGGAACCTGCCATCCCCAACCTCCTGCATTGGATCAGAAAAGCAAGGGAACCAGGGAATGGCAGTGAAATGCCACAATTGTCCTGCCAAGAGAGGAGGGACACACAGAGACAGATGGAAATCAGGGCCTTGTCCTTTCCTGGGCTCTGGCTGTTGCAGAACAATGCACACCTGAGCCCCCACGGGCCTGAGGACAGAGTCTCTGCTTAGGCTGGGAAAGGAGCCCAGGGAGGGGTTGGTCAGGGGAAGGTGTCTGTGCCACAGGGCCAGCAGGGAGGCGCCCACATGCCCCTCCCCAGCATTTGTGGCAGCGGCTCCCTCTCCCTCCCTGCCTGTCTCTGCTGTGAGGAGCTGTTCCTGCCAGCAGCCACCTCCCTGTGCCCAGCTCAGCTCCCTCCAGTGCTCACACAGCCCATGCCAACCCCACTGCCCAGGGGCAGCTCTGCATGTGCAGGGGCTGGAGAGCAGATCCCAGACAAGCTGAGGTGGCTGGGGAGGGGAAGGTGTTCTGAGTGGATGTGCTTCCTGAGAAGTGCCCTTGGACATGGCAGGAGGTAGAGCTGAAGCTGAGAGAAGCCCAGAGCTATTGCAGCTGAAGGACCTGCTCTGCCTCGCCAATCCCTGCCCTGCTCATCCCTACCCTGCCAGGAGGAGGTCACTCCTTCCACCCACACTTCCCTGCAGAGCCCTGGGGAGCTCCTTGGCTGTGCTGAGCTGACCCTGGCAGGCAGCAGAGTCCCTGCTCCAGCATACAGAGCCCTGGGCTGCAGGATCCTGCTCTGCAGGACAGCCCTGGGGATCCCTGGCTGCACCTCCAGGCTCACACCCCACAGCCAGCCCTGCCAGAAGGGAATCTTCTTGCCCTCTGCCTCTGATGCTCTACACCAGGAAATCCTGGAGAGCCATCCTGAGAGGTGCTGTCAGTGCTGGCATTTGGCAGGTGTAAGGGACACTTCCAAGAACACACCTGCACTGCTCTGCAGCCAGAGACTTACTGTGGCACAGTGCTGTGAAGATTCATCTTCTGATGAGTTCTGATGCGCCCTCCCACCCCAGGATACCTAAACCTCTTTCTCACTTCCCTTGTCTGTCTTTAATGCCTGCAGGTCCTGCCCTGCTCTGCCACATGGCCACCTTCTGTCCTCTAGAGGAACTGTGGGAGTCCTTCTGGAAGATCCTGGATGCTGTGGGATGTGTCAGCTTTAATAGATCCCTGCAGGAAGGGAAGGGCTTTCCTACAACCAGAGAATTCTTCATTCAAATACTGGGAAGGTTTCTCCTGTAATGAGAGCTCAGTCACCTCCCAGCCCAGGCTGCCTCTCATCCCTCTCACTTCTCTGCTGTGCCCTCGGTGTCTGCAGGCAGTGCCCTGAGCCCTGCTGGGCTGTGCACAGGAGCTGCTCCTGGGCAGAGCTGTCTCTCTGCAGCACTGCCCGCTTGCCAGGAGCTCCCTGTGTGCCAGGAGCCTGGCCCAGCTCAGCAGCACACCAACAGCCCAAGGCATTTAATGACCCTCTGAGGGGTTTGGTGCTGAGTCCCTGAGCCTCAGACCCAGAGGAAAGTTGCAGAAACCTCTTGAGAAACCAAAGTCAGATTCAAACTTTAAAGTTTGTTAATGTGTCCCACTGAGGGACACAACTGAGAAAACATCCCCAACATCTTGTCAGGGCGCAAACCTTGAAACTATGATGACAGGTCACAGAATCACAGAATCATCAAGGTTGCAAGAGGCTTTCAGGATCTTCTACTTCAACTGTCAATCCTGTACTACTATAATCACCAATAAACTGTATCCAAATTCCATCTGAACACTCAGAGATTCCACCACCTCCCTGGGCTGCTCATTCCAACACCTGAACACTCTCTCATTGAAAAATATATTTTTTAATATCTAATCTGAACCTCATCCAACACAAATTAGGGCCATTTCCTCTCTTCCTGTCACTATAGGTGTGGTAGAAGAAACCAACTTCCACCTTACTAAAACCTTTTGGGTCATTGTAGAGAGTAACAATGTCCTCCCTGAGCCGCCTCTTCTCCAGACTCCAAAACACCAGTTCCCTCAGCTGTTCCTCATGACCCATTTTTCCAGACCCTTCCCCAGCTCCATTCCCTTCTCTGGACATGCTCCAGCCTCTCAGTGTCCATTTTGCAGTGAGGGGCCCAGAACTGGACACAGCATTTGAGGTGTGGCCTCACCAGTGCCCAGCACAGAGGGAAATCCCTGCCCTGGTCCTCCTGGTCACACTATTCCTGACACTGGTCAGGATGCCATTGGCCTTCTTGCCCAGGTGGACACACTCTGGCTCATATCCAGCCACACTCAACCATCACCCCCAAGTCCCTTCCTGCTGAGCAGCTCTCAAAGTACTCTGTCCCAAACCTGGAGCATTCCATGGGGTTGTTGTGACTCAAAGGTAGGACCTAACACTTGGTGTTATTGATCCAGCCTGTCCAGATCCCGCTGCAGAGCCTTCCTGCCCTCCAGCAGGTCCACAATCACATAAAACTTGGTGTTGCCCATGAGTTTACTGAGGGTGCACTCCATCCCCTTTTCCAGATTATCAATAATGATGTTAAACAGGACCAGACCCAACACTGAACCCTGGGGAACCCCACTATTGACCAGCCCCACCACTCTCTGAGCCATCAGCCACTTTTTCACCCAGCAAACACTTCCCTCATCCAAGCCATGAGCAGCCAGTTTCTGCAGGAGATGCTGGGTAGGTGGTGCCAAAGGCTTTACTGAATTAGAGAGACACATCCACAGCCTTTCCCTAATCTCTTGAGTGGGCCATTTTGTCATAGAAGGAAATCAGGTTTGTCAGGCAGGATCTGCCCTTCCCAATCCCACACTGGCTGGGCCTGATCCCCTGGTTGTTCTGTTTATGCTGTGTGATAGCACTCAGGATGTTCTGCTCCATGGACTTCCCTGGCACCAAGGTCAGCCTAACAGGCCTGGAGTTGTCCAAGTCTTCCTTCCAACAGTTTCTTGTTGATGGACATCACAGTTGCTGATTTCCAGTCAGCTGGGACTTCTCCAGTTCATCAGGACTTCTGGAGAGTGAGTGAAAGTGCCTTGGCCAGCTCTTTCTCCTCCTCCCTCAATACTCTCGGGTTCATCCCATCTGGGCCCAAGAGTACCCTGGGATTTGTGGGGATCTCATTGACAGAGCAGGTAACTCACATTTTCCTCCTGGATTGCAGGGGCTTCACTCAGCTTCCCATCACCAACTTACAGCCCTGGGCCTTGGGTATCCAAAAGACAAGTGGGTTTGGTGTTAACACCAAGGCAAAGAAGGCATTAATTCCCTCAGCCTTTTCCTCCTCCCCTGACATTGCACTGCCTCTGCACCCAGCAAAGGATGGAGACTCTCCTGAGCCCTCCTTTTGCTGCCCATGTGTTTAGAGACATATATTTTGCTTTTACTGCAGTGGCCAAATTCAGTTCCAGTTTGTCTTTGGCCCTTCACATTTACCCCCTCCATAACTTCACCATATCTTCGTAGTCCCCCCAAGGTTTCTGCCCCCCTTTCCAGAGGTGATACACTCTCTTTTTTTCCTGAGTTCCAGCACATGGTCTGTGTTTAACCAGACCATATTTTTTGCCACCTGACTTGTCTTAGGCCACACAGGCACAGCTCCTGGAACTTTGAGATTTCCTTCTTAAAACACCTGCAGCCTTCCTGGACTCCTTTTTTCTTTCAGGACTGACTCTCAAGGGACTCCATCCACCAGTTTCCCAAACTGGCCCAAGTCTGCCAGCTGTCAATCCAAGGGGTCAATTCTGCTGGTGCCCCTCCTTCCTTCACCCACAATGGAAATCTCCATTATTTCATGGTCTCTGTGCCCAAGCCAGCCCTGACCACCACATCACCCACCAGCCACAGAATCACAGAATGGTTTGGGTCATAAGGGACTTTAAAGAGGATCTCGTTCTAGCCCTGGGGGCAGGGCCAACTTTCACTAGAGCAGGTTGCTCGGAGCCATATTCTGCTTGGCCTTGAACAACTTCCAATGATGGAACAGCCAAAACTTTTCTGAGCAAACTGTGCCAGGGCCTCACCATTTTACAGTAAAGAAATTTTTCCTACTATCTCATCTAACCTTTCCCTCTATCAGTTTGAAGCCATTCTTCCTTGTCCTGTCACTCCAGGCCCTTGTAACAGTCTCTCTATCTTTCTTGTTGGCTCCCTTCAGGCACTGGAAGGCCACAATTAGGTCACTCCAAGGCCTTCTCTTCTCCAGGCTGAACAATCACAATTCTCTCAGTCTTTCCTCATGGCAGAGCAGCTCCATCCCCCTGATCATCTTGGTGGTCTCCTCTGGACTGGCTCCAACAGCTCCATGTCCTTGCTGTGCTGGGACCCCAGAGCTGGAGGCAACTCTGCAGGTGGGGCAACATCAAACCAGGTGTGTTCTACCAAGGACAGTGTGGAACCTCATGGAACCAAAGGGCCATTGTGACACCACAGAACTTCATGGAACCAAAGGGACACTGTGACACCACAGAAGCTCATGGAACCCAGGGCACATTGTGACACCACAGAACCTCATGGAACCCAAGGGATATGGTGACACCACAGAACCTCATGGAATCATATGGCAACTGTGATAAATGGGGCCTCATGGATCCAGAGGAACCCTGAGATATTTTGGAACCTCCTGGAATGAAGGGACGTTTGTGACACTGCAGAGAGTTATGGAGCCCAATGTACCCTGGGCCGCTGCTGAACACCATGGAATCAAAAGTCCATTGTGATACTGCAGGGATTAATGGAACTGAAAGAACCCTGGGAGACTGGAACCTCCTGGAATCAAGGGGCCATTTTGACACTGAAGAGCCTTATGGAGCCAAAGGGACCATGGGGCACTGTGGAACCTCATGGAATTAATGGACCATTGTGACAATGTAGGGCTTCATGGAACCAAAGGGACCTTGGGACACCGTGGAACCTCATGGAACCAAGGGCCCTTTGTGACTTGTGGAGACTCCTGGAATGAAATGAATCCCAACACATTTTGGAATTTCATGGCATCAAGGGTCCATTGTGGCACTGCAGAGCCTTATGGACCATGACTGGATGTTCTACCCTGATCAGGTCCAGAATCCTCTCAGAGAATGCAAACAATGCAGTGCAGGCTCTCTGTGCTGAGTTACTGCTGGCACCAAGGGGCTGTTTTGGTGTTGAATTCTGCTAAAACCAGCCTGGTTCACCAAACTGCAAATACACATCCTGCATTTTGAAGCAGCATTTGACAGAGAAGCTGCTCACTGGTCTGGAAATATGTGACTAGCAATCCCTCACTGTGTAATTATAAAAGCTCAGTCCAACTTCTCAATGGCAGATCCTTCCACAGACTGCCTCGAAGTGTGTGGAGCTTGTCCCTTGAAGCAGGGACAGCTCTTAATGGTCACTGCCCAGGGGTTAAGGGAAGGACAGAGATCTGCCCTCTTTAGTTGTGTGGTGAGTTACATCAATCTCTGCTTAATGATTGTTTCTTTTTGCTGGCTATAATGTAACTGCTTTAAAATAATTGTTGTGATACAGTGCACTGCACTATTTAATGCTATAATATACTCTGCTAGTAGGTTTTTAGCTATTTCACAGTGTATTATATATTTAAGTCAATGATTAACATCTTTCATCTGTTCACTTGTCTGTTCTTCTGCCTGCTCATTTATCATAATAAATAATTCTTTGATATAACTATACCTGATTTGCCATCATTAAAATCTGTGAGGAAAAGTGATTCAATCATCCCTCTATAATTCCTCAAATGATCCCTTGATTCCATGAGATTCCACAGAGTGACAATGAATCCATTGTATCAATAAGACTCTGCAGTGTCACACTGGGCTGTTCATTCCATGAGGTTCCACAGTGTCACAGTGGTGGTGTCAGAGGTGGCGGAGCTTTTATTTTTGAAGTCAGAAATAGAATGAGAAAGAAATAATGTCACCAAGGGCAGCTGGGAAGGTCCAGACTGGACATGTGAAGAAAGGAATTTCCCTCCAAGATAAGTGCTCTGATACAAAGAGTCACCAAGAAGGGGTCTGGGCCATCACAAGGCTTTGTGTGCCAAGTCAGAGCCAGGGAGGAGGGACAGATGTCAGTGCAGGAAGGGGCCAGCGAGGTGGGGCAGCCGGGGGATGACGACAGCCTGCAGGGAAAGGGACAGGGCATGGACACCATAGGACAGCCTGGGCTGGAGAGGAGACAGGGATGTGCAGAAGCTGAAAGGCCCTGACAGAGGCAACTTGTGCAGGCCTTTGGCCATGGCTGCTGTGTGTGCCCCTGATGGCATGTGAGGAGACAAGTGACCCTTGCAGCCCTGGGGCCTTTCTGTCTCTTTGTGCCTGCTCAGCAGCCTGAGAGGTGCTACCCCATCATCCTGCCCTTGGCATTGCACGTCCCACATGTCAATGCCCCAGGAAGAGCCCTGAGGGATGAGGGAGGGACAGGATCTCCCTTTCCAGGGTCTGGGGTCAGAGCTAAGACCTTTGAGTTCTGAAACACATCCAGTTTAACTGAGCATGAGAACCATCTTTCCCTTGTGTGTCCATATTTGTCATTGCTGTCTGCAGTTTTCTGTTCTAACTGAAATCTCAAAACACTTTCTCAGTCATGTCCCTCACTTTTAAGCACAGGACATAAATAGTGGAGAACGCGGGCACAACCAAGGACACTGGTAAGTGTCCCAGAAGGTTGGCAGGGCTCCCGGGAGCATTGTTATAGAAACATACATTGATATCTGCATTATTTTAGTACATCCAGAACAAATAATATAAACAATGTTTTCTTGCTACTGGATGCTTGCTTTAACTGTTTTCACTGACCGTCTTTGTGAATTCAGACATCTTGACTTGTGCCTGTTATGAATGTAGCCATTCGAGAGAGGCTTTACAGCCCAAGATACATGTCTTTCACTCCACACCTCGACGGAGAGCAAACCCCAAGTGTGGGTCACATGGTGAACTGTGGTCCTTCTTACACAACCAAGGGGAAGGCATGAGGAGGGGGGACAGTGCATCTACTTCTACACTTGAAACTCAAGTATGGAAATCAAAACGTAAAAAAGCTGGTAAAAAAACCCTGTTCACATATTGAAGCAGAGATCCAAGAACAGAGCCAAGAACAGCAATAAGACTGCCCTGCCTCCAGCCAGGAGGAGGAGAACAACCAAGTCTACTGGACATTGCTGACCCAGAAGAGTAGCCAAGACTGTACCTCTACACTGACTTGTAGAGGACAGCCAGTGCCTCTCTGAGGGTTGCTGGACCAATGGAAGAAGGCTAATTGAAAGCATGGAAAGGCCCATGTGGGCTGTTGGTGTGTGGCGAGACACTGCCACTTGAGTAGAATCTCTGGAGATTCATCATGTGGATGCTTATGTGCCCAGAAGCTGAGCTAATGAGGACATCACACCTGGACTAGCATAAGGGAGAGTTGTTCCTGGCTCAATGATGGCTCAGGCCACCTGTAAGTGGGCAAGGCCAAGGGGTAGATTTAACCATGGACATTATTTCCCAGGTTATCCATGATTGTGAATTGTGTGCTTGCTAAGTTACCCCAGTGTGGGGATGGTGACCCCTGACAAGGGGATGGAGACCCCAGTGTGGGAATAGTGACCTCAGTGTGGGGATAGTGGCCCCTGAGAAGGGGATGGTGACCCTTGAAAAGGGGATAGCAACCCCTGAGAAGGGGATGGTGACCCCAGTGTGGGGATGATGACCCTAATGAGGGTATGGTGACCCCTGAAAAGGGGATGGGATGATCCCAATGTGTGCCTCAAGGACACTGAACCTTGGGAAAAAAGGTAACTTGCATTTTGAGTTCTGTATTGCAGGACATGACCATCAGGTGAAGAAGACCTGAGCTGAACTGGTGTTGGTGTCCAATGATGAACTGTGTTTTTTCCTGCCTGAAGAACCTACCCCATCCTAATGGACTATTGCCTACAATATGGAGGGGTGGAAGACGGCCCTGGAAAGAATAAAGACTGTTTAAGCAAGGGAATAGATAGATTTAAGATATGAGTGACGTAATATGGTATGCCACCTCCTCATGCCTTCCCCCTGGTCACGTAAGAATGTTTTTAGGGATGGGGTATTGTTGTGGGTTCACCTAGGCAGGCCTGGATTTGGGTTTTACAGTTTGGACTAGGCCTGGAATTGTCGGGTGACTTG
>JAOXXN010000287.1:23036-33302 GCA_026770055.1 Myrmophylax atrothorax
AGGAGCTCCCTTCCAGCCACCCCGGCACTTGGAAAATTCCACGAACCCCAAAGCCCTCATGGGCTGAGACAAAGCAGCAGAGCCAAGCAAAATAATCACGGTGCAAATGATTTCAGTGAAAGAGAAAGGGAGGGCTGCAATAGGAAACGCTCTCAGGCCAGCTGCCGACGGGAAGGACAGCGTGCTCCCCCGGGGATGAGGCCATCAGCCACATTGGTATCACTGTGCCAGCATGGCTCCCAGCCCTTCCCAAACCTCTGCAGCTCTAAAGGCACCCGGCGCTTCCCATTTCCATCTTCCCACCAGAAAAAAAAAAAAAAACAGGGAAAGAGGGAAAACAGCGGGGTGACATAGTATTTCAGCAACGTGCCAGTTCTAATCCTGCCAAGAGATTATAGGAAGAAAGAAGAAAAACAAAATAAAATAATAATAATAATAATAATACAAAAATAAAACCACCAAAACGAGTAGCGACAAGCACGGAGCAGCCTCAGCACACAGTGTAAACAGAAGCTGTCCCAGTCCGGAATTTGGCTCTCCCGGAAAGCAACAGCACAACATGCTTTGTACACCCCGGAAGGTCCCCCCCAGCCAAGGGGGAGGGTCTGGGTTTGAGCTTGAGTTGGGTTGTTTTTTTTTTTTTTTGCCTTTTCTGCAAAAGGCTGAAGTGATCTCGGAGTCTCCAAGCGGCAGCACCGAGCCTGGCCAAGCAGGGAAAGGGATGGGGGAAAAGTGCCACGGGAAGAGGTGGGATTGGGATACAGGGAAGCTCGAGGGGAGGTCCCAGGGCTGTGCAGCTGGGAAATCTGGGCAAAGGGAAGGGAGAGAGCGAAGAAATACAAAATAATAGAGATATAAAAATACACATGGAGGAGGAGGAGAACATGGACAGGAAACTCATGGTACTGTTGGCCTCCCCAAAGCAAGAACAATAATAAAAAAATCCCAGTTGAGGTGACAGTGAAGAGTCCAACAGAATTCCCTTCCCTTGGGAAAATAAAAATACAAATGAGGTACCTGTTCCACCCCAAATCCGTCACCCCTTCCCACAGCCACATCCACACTCCAGGCCACTGGTTATTGTCTCTCAAAGAGTCTCTGGGGCCAGGGCAGCCCCGGAGCAGAAGCACCAAGTGCACGGCTGGTTCCTCCCAGTTGAGTTGTCCAGCAGAGATCCAGTCTCTCCTTGACCCTGCAAACAGGGGGTATTGTTCAGTGCTCCATGGAGACAGAGCCTTTTTCAGGTCTCATGTGTTTCTCCAGCTTTTTTTTGTTTTAAAAAACAAAATTATATATATATATATTATATACAGTACAATGAAAATATCCATGGAAACAAATGAGGTGGCTGGAGAAGATGCTTAACAAAAAAAACAAAGCCTGAAACAAAACAAATTCCCAACTCTTCCCCAAACTGACACTTTGCCTTCCCCACTAGTCCTCCAAGACCACAATCTCCACGTTATGGACCTGGTGCTGGTGGTCCTCCACGTCTCCCACCACCTTCTCCTCAGTCCTCAGCTCCGTCTCCAGGATCACAGCTTTGCCCTCCGGCTCCTCCGTGTCCGCCTCGGGATCCGGCGCAGGGTCGATCTCTATGATGGTCTGCCCGTCCTCCGAGGTGCCCTCCACGGCCTGGATGGTGGAGGTGATGCCCGACTCCATGGCCACCAGCTCCACGGGGTTGACCACGGCCGCCACGTTGGCCAGGGCCCCGCTGTCCTGCATGGCTGCCGAGCTCAGCAGCGCCAGGCTGGAGGACGGGTGCAGCGTCACCGTGTCCGAGGAGCTGGTCTTGGAGGAGGAGGAGGACACCACGGTGGCGTATCGGAAGAGCTGGGAGCCGGATGGCAGGGTGTGCACAGTCACGGGGCTGGAGCCCTGGCTGATGGTTGCCACGGGGATGTTGCCCACGGAGAACTGCTGCCCGACGGGCGCGATGGCGATGGGGGAGATGACGGTGAACTGGGGCTGCTGGAGGGGCGTGGAGGGGCTCAGGACGGTGGCGGAGGCTGGGCGCTGCAGACGGGGTCTCTTGGGGGGCTTGGGAGCGCTCACGGGCATCAGCACCACGTTCTGGATGGTCTGAGACTTGGCCTTCTGGTCCCTGGCCTGTTTTTTCTGCTCCTCCAGCTGCCGCTCCAGGTCTGTGAAGGGAACAGGGTGTCAGGCTGGGGACAGTGGGAGCCCCTGGGCTCCATCACCCCCCAGGGGTGTGGCAGGAGGACACCTAACCACCCAGCCAGCAGGATCTTGGCATCTCCCTTGGGATCAAACTGCTCTGAAGGAAAAGGCCAGGCTGTCCTGCCACCCACACAGACCTGGCCAATGTTCTGGCTGTCAGCAGCTGAGTAAGGCACAGGTAATGTTCCATCCCTGCTGGGTACTCCTACTGATGAGGAGATTGGCATTTCTGCTCTTTGAGCTAAACCCACCCACAAGGGAGAGTGGAGAAATCCCCCACGGCAGTTGGAATTGCTTCCTGAGCTTGGCTGGGTCACCTCCCCGGGAGTGAAGCACCTGCACTGGGCACAGGAGCAGAATCAGCGAAACACCCTCCTCAACCCTTGTTGGTGAGAACACTGGGAGCCAGAAGCAGCACAGTGATCTCAATTATCCAGGGCAGCAGAGGACTAGGACAGAGGTAAGAACAGCTCCTACAGGACACAGTGAGCAGGGAGACACACTGGGGTTGTGTGGAAGGAAAGTCACATTCATTCTCAAGAGCAGCAGCAGGATGTGAACCTTATCAGGCACTTTACCTGCCAGTGTGTAAAGAAACTGCTCCTCTCCTTGCTCTGTCTGGTTTTTCCTGTTGTCCAGAACCTTCTTGACTGTGTCCATTAGGCCAAATGTGTGGGCAACGTTGTTCAGGACAGCAGCATCTGCAAGGAAAGGGTGTTCAGTCCCATGCAGGACTCAGGTACTCAAAAGATGCTCCTATTACACCAAACATTTTCTGCAGCTTTTTCTAAAGCTCTGTCTGTTCTTTCACAAGGGCTGGCTGACAAAGGCAGGCCCAGCTCCCTCATCCTTCTGACATCCCAGGACTAAATAATCCCATTCACATGATAAAGCCAATGGAACAGAGCTGTGTCACTCAAGCAGCTCCAAACTGCTGCAAACGAAAGCATAATTTGCAATCACAGAGATACAAACGAGCTCTCCACCTACAAATCATCACCCCATGCTGCTGACAGTGTCATTAACATGCCAAGCTCCACTGAAAGCTTTGCAAAATGTCTGTTATAATCCGCTGAATTCAATCACTCACAGCTCCCAAAACCTGCCACCACCCAGACACAAAGATCTGCAGCAAAAAGGTAAATTAGAAAATTAAGAAAAAGAAAATATCTTGGGTAAAATGAAGTTTGTGGCTCCATGGATGTTGTCTCAGGAAGAGCATCAACAAGAGGTGCTCACAGGGGCATGTGCCATACTGAATTAGGGAACTGATCCAAGTTAAAAATAACCCTAAAAAAGGGGAGGGGAGTTATTTTTAACCCAGATCATTCCCCTCATCTGGTTCAACCCCCAAAACAGGTTTTCTGGCTCCAGTGAAGGCAGAATGAGAAGTGAGGGGACAGGACCTGTTTAGACCTGCACTGTCACAGATCAGGGTTTGAGGAACTCCAGCCCAAGTGACTCGGAGAGCTTCCATGAGGGCTGGGAGCTGTGGACACTCAACCCATGGTCCCAGCCAGCTGCCAAAGTCACTCTGCTCAGGGAACAGGGTGAAATGGTGTGTCCTTGGCCCTTGAAGCAAAGGCACTTCACAGCTGGGCAGGCTAAGAACACACCCAGACTGTGTTCCCACAGCTCAGAATGAGTGGGAACAGCCTCTCCATCCTGACTCACCAGCTTTACATGGTGGGACAGACCCTTGGCAGGTTTTTTTGCCTGCAGCTGCCCTTTTGAGCCTCCTTCCTCACAACATACCCGTCATCTGGAAGGGAGACTGCCCCAGCCTCTGCTGCACCCCTCTTAGGACTTCTTCTATCTCCTTCTGGATGTTGCACACCACCTCTTCCATCAGCCCCACGTCAGCTATTCCTTTCCAGAACATCAGCGTGTCCTCTGGCACAAAAGAGGGGAAGAAGAAATCAACATGTACAAGCAGTTGGCATTTCTCCCACCTTAAACCTTTCAGGGAAGTGTAACTTTGCAAGGTGACTTCCAGTTTGGCCATTGGGGTTGACAGGACATGTGAAAAAGAAACAACCAATCCCAAACCAAGAAAAACCAACTCAGACAGCAAATTACAACAGGTTTTCAAGCAGCTCCATGACTTCCAAGGCAAAGATGTGAAAAATGTTCATTTCACATCTTTGCAAGATGCAGAGCTTAAAATCTTGAGGAAATTCTGGCCAAGCTTCCATAATGATCCTGAGAGGGAATGCAAAGCCCAGAGAGCTGACAGGGAACAAACAGGACTCTGCTCCCTGATGGTTCCAGCCCAGCTTCAGGCTGGCAGACATGTTTTACATCCTTGGAATAAATTAAGAAAAGCCCCTCACTGTAACCAGTAAGATCTGAACTGGGGGATCATCCATCAGCCACGAGGCCAGGGCTGAAGTCCTGCAGTGGGGAGCTCTGTTTTTTGGCAGGAAGCCTGGATGCCTGGGAAATGCTGGGATAGCCAAGGGGCTGGGGGACAGCTCTGTCATCATTCAAGCTCTCCTTATTTTCAGGATTTCCAACACGTAATGGAGGAGGAGAGGGGAAGAAAAACACCCAGCAAGCAGCCAGAGCTTACCTGAGATCTCATCTGTGTCCTTTTTCATGCCCTCCTCAGTGGCCATGGTGACAGCAGCTGTCAGAGCCGAGTTCCACTCGATCCCCTCCTCCATGCTCTCCTCCGACAGCGCGATCTGGGTGATGCTCCCTGCCAGAGAGCCCCTGTCAGCTCCCTCTGGAGTGCCAGCCCTGGATTCCTGCTTTGATTCCCACCCTTCTCAACCCTCCCAGGGTCTTTTTCACTCTCGGGTCAGGTTTGTGCCTGACTTGTTCCAACCAAAGGCTCCTTGTTGGAACTGTGACTGTGAAGGGCTCTGGGGCTTCTGCAGGGCAAACCATGTGCCCTCCAAAAAGCAAAGTGGGGTCCTGGCATCAAAGGAGCAGAAAGGGATCAGAATAAAGAAGGGAACAAATAAGGCTCAGTCAACCTTCTCCCCTTGCATCATCCACAGGGAGCTCTGTACCCAGAGGTGCCCTAATCCTAAATGATGGAGTTGGTGTCCAAGCTGGTTTATAAAAGCAAAATGGATCTGACTCAATCCTAAGTTTGTGGATCAAATCTGGGACTAAGTTGATGTGCAGGCACTGTAAAGTTTGACCATGTGGCCACAGTGCTTTCCAAGAGGTTCTCCTTAGCCTATGGACAACTCTCCTACCTGATCCACCCAGGGGCTCAGAGAAATGTAACCCACACAGCTGAATGATGTCATAAGGCTTCTCCTTTAACCTCAGCAAAGACATCAATTTCTGCTCTGGAGCACGGGATCACTGAGCATTTGCGGTTGGAATGACCATCAGATCATGTCCAGCCATCACACCTTGTTCAAGGATGTTCTGGGGGAGCTCAGCATCCCTGAATTCATCGTCAGAATGAGCCCAACTTGTGCCTTTGTAGCAACCACCCAAATCGAAAATACATTGGAAAACACTGTGTGAGCTCTCTCAGGTGTTGGCTCACATGATGATCCCAGAACAGGGATCCCTTCAAGGCTCTCAATCCCTGTCCTGGCTCCCAAGGCTGTCTCTCTGGAAAGCACCTGCTTGGTGCCAGCTGCTCACAGCCCTTCCCAGTCCTGCAGAGCAGAGCTCCCTGACAGATGCTGCCAAGACCTCTCTGAGCAGACACATTTTCCTTCCCAAAACCCAGAGCAGTCTTCTTCAAAACTATGGGACCACCCTGCTGTGCTCAGGGAGAATCTGGGAGGGAGAGAGGCACGAGAGGGAATTCCCATGGCATTAATAACTGGTTTCCTACCATCAGCTGAGGTTGGGGTCTGCACCACGCTCTGCTGCCCTGGCACCGGCGCTCGGGCGCTGCTGATCAGGAGATCGAACTTGGTGCTCCGACAGGTGTTGGTGCAAACTTTGTCGTGCTGGTAGAAGTCAATCTGCCCCGAATCCATCATCTTCCTGTGCAGGGAGTGGGGAGAGAACCAGGCTCAGCTCAATCTCAGCCTGGAGACAAGAGGGAGTATTCCACGTGGGAATGCCATGGCCATAGGAAGGACACAGAATGGGAGACCTCAAGGCCACTCTGCACACAAAAGATCTCCTGCAAGGCTTTAAAATGGCAAACACAAGCCATCCCTCAGCTTCACATGCAGGTCCAGTCTTGTTCCACCCCCACCAAGTACCAGGACCTCCAGGTGAGGCCACTTCTGTCCAGGATGAGGGATCCTGCCCCTCATAAGACAGTGGCAGAATCTCTGCAGGCTGCTGGCCAGGTACTGTGAGGGTCCAAGAGACCTCCTGGGGACTGCAAAGCAGACAAAATGCCTGCTCAGGTCCTGCAGCTGCAGGGGTGAAGTCCTGAGCTGGACAGGGTCAAATACCTCAGCATGATCCCTCCAAGGCGAATGGCTCTTTTCCAGTCCTTCAGGGTAGACTTCCCTGCCAGGTGAACAAAATGCTTCGGGCTGATCAGCTGGTCATTGAACTGCCAAGGACACAAACAAAGGCTCAGCAAACAGGGAAACATCCTTTGGGAAGACTGGGATGTCCAACACAGAGCAGAAGAGTCCTCTCTCCTACCCAGAGAGAGGAACTGCTTCTCAGATCCCTCCCAGCTTTGATCTCCTGAGCACAGCAACTCTTAGAGCTCCAGGATGGATGTTTGCAGGGATGACCTGCCACCATCAGCATTCAAACCACACAGTCCTAACCAAGAACAGCCCTGAAGGCTCTGTATGAACCAAACCATCTCCTGAGACCCTGTACAGTCATGGGAGCTCCTGATACATCAAACAGCCCAGGAGCATCCAGCTGAAACAGGTATTCCCTCAGGCATCCATTCTGTCCTGCTCCAGTGACTCAGGTAATTCCCACTGAGGGGAAGCAGCACATGGGGCTCAGATTTGGTGTATTTGCTGTCACACTGCCACACTCTCACCTGGGAAAAGCTAACAGTGAGATTTCTCTTCCCAGTGCAACCTGATCCCCAAGGAAATGACAAGAGTGGAGTACTAAAGGAAGAGGGAAGGATGCAAAATTCCTCCAAATCTCACCACACATCCCCTGCCTGCCTTCAATTCCTCCTCAATGGCCAATACTACTCTGAAATACAGGATGGGTGATATCCTTTCCTCTTTAACCCACTCCTCCCATGCTTCTCCCCATCTAAAAACAACTTGAGCACCAACAATCCAAAGGCAAAGCCACTCAGTTAGGATGAAATACAAAGTAAAGGAAGTCCTGTGGAGGTCAAGCAGCACACCTGGAAAACAGGGAAGAAATCCATGGGGAGTTTTTCCCTTACCTTTACACACTTGACATTAATTCCTGGGCAGACAAACTTCTTCCAGAGCAGGATGGCCTTGCTCTCCCCGCAGGTGATGGGATAGGCGATCTCGATCTCCTCACTCGTTTCCAGGGTGCTGGGATCTGAGGGAGGAACAGCTCAGAATGAGACTTCCCACCCAGGAGGCTCAAATCCCACAAAGCAGGAGCTGGAAGCTCACAGGTTGTGAGGCCTGCACTTGGGAAAGCAAAAAAAGGGCAGATCCCAGTTCAGGATCAGTCCTCTCTTAGTCCTCTCCATGGACTAACTCCAACAGCAACTGGCTTCTGCTTTTGGTATAACAATGGCCCAGAGGAAGCTCATCTATCAAGACAACATGAGACCAGAAATCCAACACATCTGTAAGGGGAGGTGTCAATGAGAACAATCTTTGTGGCACCAAAATGGTTTAAAATTTGGAGCACGGATCTCTCTCAGATTCTCAGAGTTTTGGTATTTCTTTAGCAGCAATACCAGATATTTACTGATAATATATTCTCTTCACATGCAGAGTTTTCTGCTAATACTGCCAAAAGACCCACACCCACACAGGAAGCAGAACTCTAGTGAAGATCTAGTGACAGCACCCAGTGACAGGAGCCTTTTCCCACACACTGCTCAAGGAATGGCAGGGAGCACTTGGTTCTTCTGAACATCCAACCCAAACCATCAGCCTGTTGGTTCAGCAAAGACCCAGCAACCAGAGCCTGGTGCTTCAGCCACCATCATTCCTCACCACCATCCTTCCTGCTGCCAGTGCCTGCACACCATGACTAGGGTGACATCCCGGCTCCCCTGGACCCCGTGGGAGCCCTTACCATTCATTGCAGGAGAGCCAGGATCTCACTTCCAGGACTTTGGGACCAAGCAGTAACAGCAGACTCTTATTCCAGAGTATGCCCAGCCCCTGCACCCACATCCATGCCTGGGAATCAGCATCTGCAGGGGCAGAGCCAGAAGGAAGCCCAGCGGACTGGAGACACCAGCCCTGCACAGGAGGGGATCCATCCACACCAAGGGGGAACTCACCAATCCCTTCTTCCAGCTTGTGGATGGTGTGGGTTTCCACGGCCACCACGGCAGCACTGGCCTCGGAGCCCTCCTGGTAAATCCTGTGGTGAAAGTGGCCATCCATAAACAAGCCATACAAACCATGGGAAAATGGCACTCAAAGCACAGGGTTGAAATTCTGGTTCCTTCCTTTCTGCCTGTCTTGGATTTTTTCTGGTGCAGTTTCAATCACCAGGAATTTTTTGGCACTAATAATCCCAAGGGCTGGCACACGCAGAGGCATTCCCAGCGCTGCCATCCCACCCTCCAGGCTGCCAGCACCACCGAGGCAGCTCTGCAGCCTTCCCTGTGCCTTCTCCTGTTTTCTGTCACCCACAACAGCAGGAAGCAGGGAACAGTGTCCCAGGATGTCCCTTCCAGCCCTGTGTGTCACTGCAGCACGGGGTGACCACACAGGGAAGTCACTGCCAGGCCCACAGCCACCCTGCCCTGCAAATATTGTCAAACTGGAGCCAGATTTTTAACATCCTGATTGATCCAGAGGGAAAGTGAAGCACCAGGGGTGCCATGAAACTCCCTCCACATCCCAGCTTCACTGTATTTAAAGGAGGATTATTTTAGGGGGAAGCTGGCACAGAAGTACACGTAGGTCTGGACACACAGACCACCACGTCCAGCAGCTGCAGTGTGGCCAAAACCCACCCTGGGGCTGCAGAGGGAAGAGAAGACCGGGACAGCACCACTGCCATGATCCAGGCAGGATCCCTCAGGACAAGTTCAGCCCTTGGAAGCTCCGTGACAGTCACACACGCACACAAAAGCTCTTTCCTGTTGCATTTTCCTCTCTCCTCTGCATGGCACAAAACCAACACAGACCTGGGAAACGCCGCGATGCTCTGTCCCCATGCCATGAAAACCCACAGAGCCCACCCTCCCCATCCCATCCCACACCTCCCAGTCACACCAGTACCATCCAACTCACCCTTGCTGCACCGGCTGGAGCTGCAGGATCACCTGGGTTTTGGTATCCTCCGGGTTCTCCCCTTCATTCCCGTCACTTGGTACAACCACCACATCACCCACAGGGACGCTCACCTCGGCATTCGCCATCTCTCACATGAACCCGGCGAGGGTTTTCTCCTCCCTGTGGATCACGAGAGCTGGGAACAGATTCCAGAGGCAGATCCCCCTGAGTGCCATCCCACTCCTAACTTCCTGAGCTGGTGCTTTCCCTGGCTCTGCATCCCCCAGGCCAGAGAAGCAAACCCATATGGTGGGTTTTGGCAAGAGCCTGAGTTTCCAACCCAGCCCCTGGGATATTCTGATTGACCCCTGGAATGCTCTGATCCCTCACTACCAGGAACATGCCTGGGAATGATGCTTCCCAGGAAGAGCTGGTGCCAAGGTGTGGTGCTGCAGGAGAACCTGGCAGCTGCATCCCAGGGGATGTTCCTGTGCTGTGCAGGAGGCACAGAGGTGGGTTTGTTACTGCTGTGGGGCTGGAGCTTAGCCCTGAGAGCCTGGATCACCCCCTAGGGGTGTGAAGGCTTCTGGGGCAGCCATAGTGTCAGAGCCATGGAAACATGGAAAGGTTTGGATTGGAAGGAACATTAAAACCCCATTCAGTGCCACCCCCTGCCATGGGCAGGGACACCTTCCACCAGCCCAGGTTTCTCCAAGCCCTGTCCAACCTGGCCTTGGGCACTTCCAGGGATGAGGCAGCCACAGCTTCTCTGGGCAAC
>JAOXXN010000287.1:49810-63182 GCA_026770055.1 Myrmophylax atrothorax
ATGGTATCAGTTAACTGCTTCCTTTGTTCCCTGATGACATGGGTAGTCAGTGACAGGGGAGAGAATTTATGCAAAAAATTCCAAACTACAACAAGTGTGTACATGGAGTGATCAGGGTTGGGTCCTCTTTGGTTTGGTGGGCCTGTGAAACTAAATTAAACATCCCTGGAAGCCCAGAGAGTTCAGGTGCCCTTTGGCCCCTGTCCCATTCATCCAGGGAGGGATGAGGAGGTTCCTCAGAACGTCTGTCCTGTGAGCACTGCAATGTCCTCACACACCTCTGACTGCACAGAGAGTTTTTCAGACCCCACCCTGAGCTGAAAAGATCCTGAAGAACCACAAATACAGAGCATGTACGTTAAACCAGCACAACAAGCTTGTGTCCAGCTCAGACTGCAGGCTCTTTCTGCTTTGAGCTTTCCTATAGTTGGGTCTAAACCAGCTGAGACATAGCGCGTCCTTTCCATGGCTCTGTAGGCACCAAGCAGTGCCCAAGGGCAATGAACAGGGGTTGGCATCTGCAAGTCTCATTAGAGGCAGCACGAATATTTACCTGCTTGCATTTCCAATGAAAGTGAGTCTATTTAATATCATCAGCAATTTGGTCAGTATTGGCAGAGTCCAATGCCAAGTGGAGAGCTGGATGATGTTTTCATTGGCCTCAGCACGCTCCATAATGCTGCAGATTTCCCCAGGAGACCGTTTTCTGTCACCATAGTGCCACCAAGGCTGCAGAGGAAGGGCAGGTGGTAGGGCTGTCTGCTAAAATTTTGTGTCTGTTACTGAACGAGGTGCTAAAAACGCCTCCAAGCTTTACTTTTCATCACGGTTGTCTCTGTCTCAGAAACCAGTTTGTCTGTTAAGCATTTTGTCTTCCTTTGTCTGATCTACCTGCTTAGGTTGAACCCCCCAAATCCTCAAGCCCACATGGGAGGCCTCAATTTTGTCCCCTTACCTGCCACACCGCCCTTATCTGTGGTGCAGCTGTCACTTGTTCATCAGCATTTGCTTGATGTGACTACGACTTTCCATTCCTAAGACGTGGTTAGGTGGGAAGAGAAGTGTAATACATGTGTTTGTTCATGGATCCCCTTGTGAAAGAACATTATGGATTATGTTTCTTCCATATTTTTCTGTGGCAGTCATCACAGGAGTTTGCAGATAGAAGTGGATTTGTTCTTAAAATTGATCCAAGGAAGGAAGTTTACTGATTCCCATGTTAGAGATGGAAAACCTGAGGCAGAAAAGAAAGATGACCTGCTCAAGAAGTCTGTGAGGAAGAGTGGGAGGGGGAATCCCATCTGCCAAAGAAGGAATTAATCCAGACTATAGGAAACACGGGAGATGACACAGCTGCAGATGATAAGGAGGGTGAAAGGCAAGTGAAATCTGCCCTGAAATCTGGATGGATGCGAGAGAGAGGACCTGCATTTCTTGAAAAGACTCAGAAGAAAGTACCTGTACATAGGCAGCTGAAAGGGAAACCAGCACCTGGGTCAGGCTGGGGCTTCTCTGTCAGAAAACAAAGAGCCTGTAAAGCCCAGGGTTATCTCAAGGTTGTCATTTTGCTACTGAAAATGCTCCTTTTCTGGCTAGTAACCATTGCTCTTTTCTGTCTGCTGTCTGTTACTGGGCTCAAACCCACGTTACTTTATATATTTTAATATTTTTTTTGTCTTTGAAAGTGATGGTGAATTAGTCCTCCATTATGCTCCTAAGAGTTTTTTATCATTCAGGTTTTTTGCATAGTGATATGATGGCAGAGATTTAAGTGAAATCTAAAATGACAGAAAATGATTATTCATATGAAATAATAAAAGTAATAAGCAAAGAAATAAGCAAAGTTAATCTACACTGGACCAAATCCAAGGCAGTTTTTCACTTGTCAAGTACTTCCCAAGCAAACCATTCCCAAGATGATTTCAACTCTTAACTTCAAGCTTTGTATTCAACCACCAAAACACACTTCTACCTCTCCATCGTCTGATGGTCCTACTCAGACCTTTGCACAATATACACACTGATGTCAGTAGTGAAAAACCATGCAAAAAATCAGGAATAAAGTGTGTCTTAGGGACAGGAAGAAGATTCCCTGTCAACAGTGAATTTGTTCAGTAGCTGTTACCTTGCTGGGATCAGGATTTCACGGTGCTCCTAGTGAAGAAACACTGCACTGTGTGAGTAAAACTCCAGGCTTGTGTCTCCCAGCAGCAGAGGGACTTACCCATGTCTGCTTTTTAGCTGCTCAGAGGTCCTCAAAGGAGCAGTGACTCAACAGGAGTGAGCAAAGCCTGGTGAAACGTGAGCCTCTGAGTTTTCCCTGGGACACTTCAGGCAGCTCCAGTTTCTCTGTGGGCCCCAGGTGGTGAGCAGAAAAGTCTTCTCAGAGGTCCTTGTGAACCTCAGAGGGCAAAACATACATCATCAAGCCAAGGCAACACAGCCATGTGAGTCTGGGAAGCATCTATGGCTCGTTTGCAGGCCGAGGTTTCCAGGGAAGGCTGTAGGGTTGACTTGAAGAACTCCCTTGCAGGATGTTTGTTTCCATGTTGCAAGGTGGCTGCCTGTGTTTCCAAAGCTCCTTTTTGAGCAGACCTTGGTGCTGGAATGTGCTCCTGCTGCTGCTTTATCTTCAGCTGAAAGAGAAGATGAGGAAGTCTTGCCTCCCATGGCCCTGTGATGTTGTTCCTCTTCTGGGTCAGCCTAGACGTGTCCTGAGAGTTCTCCACTATTGTCCCCTGGGCTCTGCTGTGACCGCTGCCTGTGGATTAAAATGTGCTGCCCAAATAAACACAGTATTCCTGCTTGATGGGAAGCAACTGTCCTTCCTGCTATTCACAGCTTCCTGACAGAGGCATTTGCTGATTTTATTAACAAACACAACCTCCCTTTCTGGAGTTGGTTTTACTTTACCTCAGCCCTGCCACAAAATCTTCTTCGGATTCCAGTAGGAGGTAAGAGAAACTTCTAGAAGTAAAAACCTAATAAAATATAAGTAAAATATAGCTCCAAAGGATGAATAATTTAGATGAAAAGGCATCCTTCAAAGCAGTCTGGTGGATAGTGAACATGGTGCCTTCAAAACTGGCAAGTGCCCAAACCATCTTCACTGGTTAGATAACTGAACATCCTTCTTTGGAACCTGATGGTGGGAGAAACTGATACAAGGATAAAAATTTCACTTGCAAAGGAAAGAAGGAGGGGCACAGACATACCCATTTTGAGATCTGAAGGAAGAATCTCTCCATAAAATTCCATGAGGAGTTAGGTTTATTGCTGCAGCACACTGGCAAGTCCTGAATGATGTTATAAATGTCCTGGTGTATTTGCAGTGCCTTACTGGTGGGGCACTGACCAGGCTCCCCAGGGCAGTGGGCACGGCCCCAAGGCTGCCAGAGCTCCAGGAGGGTTTGGATGATCCTCTGGGGCACAAGGTGTGACTCTTGGGCATGGGCCTGTGCAGAGCTCAGGGTTGGACTCGATGTGGGTCCCTTCCACAGCAGCACATTCTGTGACTGTGACCTCACAATGTTCCCCAGGGAGATGCAGCGCTGGCAGAAGTAGGAGCCATGTCATGGCAGACTTGCCTTCACAGTAAACATCCCTCCCATTCCCTTGGTTTTCCAAGTTTACTATTTCAGCCACCTAATCCCTCACCTATTGCTACAACTCCTTACTTGTCCAGCTCTTCCTTATTCCACCTGCCTTTTCCACCTCCTAGTCCCTGGCCCATCTTGTGCATCATCATCCAACCCTTCTTGCACTGAGGAATTCTTGCCTCCTTCAGGAAACAAAGCAAACTGATCCTTTTTTAAAGTGTTATGACATTCAGCAAATTGGCCATAAGGGAATTCTTCCTCAATTACTGCATAGAAGTGCTGACAGAGTTTCCTATCACTGGAAAATCACCAATCATGGAAAATATTTCATCAGGAATTAGCTTCTGTATTTGGGTCATGATGTTGCAACTTAAGAATAACTTCTACTCAGAAAAAAAAAAAATCCTAAAAATGGATCACAAAGAAAAAGTCCCTTTTCTCCACCACTAAAATGTAACAAACGGAGATCAAAGGGCTTAATTTTTCCCGCAGTTTCGAGCTGAATAAAGACATCGAATAAATAAAATAATAAGTGGAGTGTTCCAAAACAAAACGTCATTTTTGCAGAAAAATGAAATGATTCGATTCCCCAAGTGCTGAACTTGTGTCTTTCAAGCTTATTAAGATGTAAAGTTATATTTTTAATGTTCTGGAAAGTTTTATCAGAACGGTTGTCTTTCCAAAATCCGGTTTTGCTTCTAACGAAACAGCATTTTTGAGTGGAGGGGAATCCACTGCTCCATTTCATAGAATCTCAGTATCATACACTGTTTTGGGGTGGAAGGACCTTACAGACCACCTCGTTCCACCCCCTGCCACGGGCAGGGACACCTTCCACAAGCCCAGGTTGCTCCAAGCCCCATCCAACCTGGCCTTGGACACTTCCAGGGCTGGGGCAGCCACAGCTTCTCTGCCCAACCTGAGAAGTTCCAACTGGTTTCAGACCATTTTGGACTCACAGCAGAGCAGAGCCCTGGACTGGGAGCTGACACAGACCTGCAGTAGGGCTGTCATGGGTCATGTCCTCCAGGCCAGCACTGCCCTGATAGTTGAGGTTGCCCAGAAGGTCATTCTAAAGCCTTCACTGGCCAGATCTATCCCCAGCAGCCCCCAAATATGCCATGGCACCCGTAAGGTTGAGGTTACCTTGGGTTTGGTGATCCAGCTGTTGCTTGCTGAGACTGTCCTCATGCCTGGAGCCCAGCTGGGGTGGCTCAGAGTCCCAGCTCCAGAGGTTTTCCCTTTCCCTCTCCCCACATCCAGATCCATTGCCTGCAGGACCGTTGATGCACCAGCACTGAAGGGCTTTGCTGCCCAACCCTGGGGATGCCCCAGCAAGGATGGGCAGTCCATGCACTTCAGGGTGGAGGACAGAGCCTTAAAGACCAGCCAGCTATTGGGCTTTTGGTGCTTCTAAGCTTTTGCATCGCTGCTCAGCCTGCAAATTCACCAGACTGATCTGCAAAACGTTTGCACAGCAACCCAGACCACATGTTTCCACTGCTGGCTGTTACCACGGCACAAGAGAGGCTTTGCCAAGGCCCAAACACTTCCCTGAGTGCTCTGCTTGGTGGTGCCTTTGTGTCTCACTGCTGGGTTTGAGACTTTCAGATCTGTGTGGCTCTGCCTAAGCTGTCTTTTGGCCAGAAAGATGCTTGTAGGGGCATAGATAATATCACCACTCAGCAATAATGAGAGCCACAGAGCAGCAGTTCAGCTGTGCTGTCCCTCCCTCCCTGGAGGTGAGTGACACACCAATTTTTGGCTCATGGTGAGCCCAAAGCTGGCACACCAAAGCCTCTGCCCCTGCCCTCTCCTGCTCCATGTTGACTAATAATAACAACAACTTTTTCGTGGGCTGTTTACCACCCACAGCCATCTACCTCCAAAAAGCCCCAGAGGAAATAACATGAGGCAGCATGTTTTTCTCTATTTATAAACAGCAAAACCTATCATTCCCAGTCATAAAAGAGAGAGATGTTTATCTGCTATGGCAGAAATGTCGAGTTGACTTTTTGAAATTCCAAAGGTGTCATTTCCTTTGCTTGGTGTCAAAGATGGTTCATCTTCTCTCACAACCTCCTCCACCACCTCCACCACCTCCTTGTTATCTTCACCACACTCCTTCCCTCATTCCTTGCCTTGCCCGGCTCAGGCTCAGCTGGGACAACAGGGACAACCCCCTTTCACAAGTGCTCATGGAGCTTTTCTTCGGCTTATAATCCTGTTTCTGAAGGCTGTTGAAGTTCAGGGTAGAAAGCCACTTGTCCAATGCATCTGGCAAAGGTTTTGGGGTGTCTCTGCTCCATTAGTTACTTCTCCATCCTCTGCCTCAGTTTTTCTGTCTGTAAAATGATAGAAATCAAAGAGATCTTGTAAAAGGATTTGAGCTCTGGGGTGAAAAGCTGGATTTAGGTATATTGTAAAACTCAAAGGCATTATCAGGTCCTTCTGCTCACTGCTGGGTTCAAACATCTCTTCCCAAGGTGTTCACAGAGCAGCAAAGAAGAGCACAGTGTGTCTCGGTGGCTTTCCTTGCAGACTGGACATTCCTCCCCTCCCACCCTCTTCCCTCAGGTTTCCAGCCCAAGGAAATCCAGAAAGTCATCAATATCTTGTCTAAAATGATATTGACGCATCCTGGCTGAGCTGTCACCTTCCTCCCAGAGCCACTGGGGTGGGACATGGAGGTGACACAACCTTGGTCAGACAGGAGGGAAACCAGACTTCCTTTCAGTCTGGGTTTTACCCAGGGGCCAACCTCCTCCAGAAAATCATTCAGACCCAACAAACCCAACAAATCCAACGTATCAGACACATCCTGAAACCACATTACCTTTCACAGTGGCCACAGAGAAAGGGGTTATTTTTTGCACCTCTGAGTGGGTGCCTCCAACCTCTGTTTGCTGCATTTTTATTTCACTCATTCAAAACACTGGTTGAAGTCACAGTTTTCCACCCTGCATGTTTTGACAAGTCATGTTCTCTGTTGAGCAGGGAAAATCAGTGGCAGGTCTTCCCTGCTAAAAGGCTCCAGGTGAAGGAGTGAAAAAAATGATTTGGGGTCTATAAAATACCTTTATTGAGAGAGATGTGAGCAATTGGATTGATTTATTTATTGAAAGTGGGGAAAGAAGGAAATTTGAACCTGAGTCCATGCAAATTTAGGTTAAGAAAAAGAAAGTTTTGACCAGCAGAAATGAGAGTTAATGACACAGGAGGTGAGAAAAAAAACCTCACAAGATTTTCCTCTTTTCTATGTCTCTGAATCTCTGTCAATCCAACAGAAAAGAGAAGCAAATCCATGAGACTGGAGTTGTTGAAAGGTTGTCATGACTCCTTGAAAGAAGTGGCAGGTCCACCATGAGTGGATGTCTCTGAGGTGGAAGTTGGCTGTCTTCTGAAATGAAATCTTCCAGTCTAGTTGTTTCCTGGTTCAGCTGTGCTCAATAAGGTAATTTCCAAGGAATTCAGCAAAAGAATTGGTCCTGATGTATCCTGGCTGACAGAATTGGCTCAGTGGGTGAGACACAGCCTTTGGAAATGTATCCAGCAAAACCATACATGTTTGCTTCCCTATCACTGAAAATGAGTTGCATTTCAAGACATATTTTCTACAATATATTCTGTCTCTAGTATTGCCCATCCTTCATCTCACTCCTGTTTTCGTTTATCTACTATCTGATTGCCACAAATTCAAGGCTGAAATTATCCTTCATTTGTACCACACTCATGGGTGTGAGTGTCCTGAGCTACCAAACACTTGAGAATTCCCTGGCCTGACTTAAACTTGATCCAAGTTTTAACCTCCACTGGAAGAAGTCTCTGTTAATTATTAAGACAGAACTTAATCTTTTCCAAATGTCTTTAAACCCTGATACAGAAGATTTTTTACTTCACTGTGTCTGCTTTGATTTCCCACCATAACAAAGAGAATCCATGATTTTTTTTGTCTTCCAGGTGTGCAGTCAAGACTGAAACCACACAACAAGACCAACACAAGGGCCCAAACCAAGTCACAAGCTCAGGAGCCAAGGAGAGACAGTAAATGAAATTATTTTCACTTCATCTGGGGGTCCATGTGGGGCACGGAACTGTCTCTTTGCAGCAAAGCTCTGCCTTGTCAACCATTATATTCCCAGTGGCCAGAAGTGGACAGGCAGAAATTCAAAGTGCTTAAGCTTAGTGTCTATTTTGATTTCAGGCTCCATGAAACTTTCATAAGGAAACCCCAAAAAACATGGTGAAAATATGGTTTGGTCTGGAAACCGTGAGCAGTTCTGTGGTTTTGCTCAAGTTTGTACTGAAACTACTTCGAACCAGGTAAGTTTTGTTTCTTTTTAGCTGAATTTTGCCTAAAGATTTTGAATTCATTCATACCTGAAACCAAGAGCGAAATTTAAGGGGCACGAACCCAGAAGGTCTACGAGGAGGAAAAAGCTTTGCATGAAACCGCAGGTGAGGTTTGTTCACCGAGTTCAGCATCACCTGGAGTTGCTGAGTGTGTGGTGTTTGCTGATGGACCCCCTGGGACATGGGAGCCTTGGGGATTCTCAAGGTGCTGTGGGAACACAGAGGTGCCCACATGGCCAGTTCTCCTGGTGGCACTTTGGAAGGCATGGCTGAACTTCCCCTTGTGGCATTCCTGCCTCTTTTCTCTGTTCAATCTGGACGAGAGAAGGGAAGACTCCATAGCACCTTCCAGTGCCTAAAGGAGCTTACAAGAAGGCTTGAGTGGGACTTTTCATGAGGATATGCAGTGACAAGACAAGGGGGAATGGCTTCAAACTGAAAGAGGGGAAATTTAGGTCAGATATACCAAAGAAATTCCCCACTGTGAGGGTGGGCAGGCCCTGGCACAGGGTGCCCAGAGAAGCTGTGGCTGCCCCATCCCTGGAGGTGTCCAAGGCCAGGCTGGAGAAACCTGAGCTCATGCTCCTTGCCCATGGCAGGGGGTGGAACTGGGTGGGATTTAAGTTCCCTTCCAACCCATCCCATTCCATGATTGCACCAAACCCTGACCCAAACACAGGCACAGCAGTGAGGGAACCAGGAGAGGCAGGAGTTTCCCACCTGGGCCCGGTTCATCCGGCCTGGCTGACAACTTCCATGCATATCTTTTAAGACTCAGCATCCTGTTGTTCAGCCCCGTGTGGTTTCTGCTCCCTGCCACCTTTGGCTGCTGCCCTGGAATAACCCAGCACTCCCCTATCCCTGTTTTCCACATGAAGCACTAAAGCTGATAAGCACTAGAGCCATGGAAATACTTCCCTCGTGCCCTGAGCAAACTTTAGTCACTGATGTGTTGCTTACCCTTGTTATCTGCATCTTAAAACTTGTAGTTTTGCCTTTTCTACCCTTGCCAGCAGCATTTTAATGCCAGTTTAGTGCTGGAGACATTTATCCTGGCTGCTTCATTCCACTTTCTGCCCAGAGCAACCCTCTGGTGCTCCAAAATGACTCCTTAGCACCTGATACTTCTTATCTCTGCCATTCCCGAGCTGACAGACTGTGACAACAGTGTCACTTGGCCCCAGGGCACTGGGGAGGAGGTGTTTGTGTTTGTGGCTGTGCTCCCTGGGCAGCTGCTTTGCTGGAGCAGGGCAGTAAATCCTTCCCCTTCTCCCACACTCTCAGGTTCTAACCAAGAAGAAATTGCAGGACCTGGTGCGTGAGGTGGATCCCAACGAGCAGCTGGATGAAGATGTGGAGGAGGTGGGTCCCAACCCATGGCAGGGGCTGCAGAAAGGGCTTTTCATGGATTGGTGGCCCTTTGAGGGTGTGTTCTCCTGCAGCCTTCAGCCATCCCTGTCTTTCTGCAGTGCCAAAGAGGCTTTGTAGCAAAACCACCTGAAATACAGTTTTGGGCACTACAAAAAAGATGTAAAGTTGTTACAGAGTGTCCAAAGGAGGGACATGAAAATGGTGAAGGGTCGGGAGGAGTGGCTGAGGGCACTTGGCTTGTCCAGTTGCAGCAGAGCAGGCTGAGGGCAGAGCTCAGCAGGGGCTGCAGCTCCTCCCGAGGGGCAGCTCCAGTTTCTGATCCGGGGAAGGGCTGGAGCTGTGCCAGGGCAGGGTCAGGTCAGATCTCAGGAAAAGGCTCTTCCCCCAGAGGGTGGTGGGCACTGACCAGGCTCCCCAGGGCAGTGGGCACAGCCCCAAGGCTGCCAGAGCTCCAGGAGGGTTTGGACAGGGACAAGGACAGGGTGGGATTGTTGGGGTGTCTGTGAATGATCCTTGGACATTCATGGACAGGATATTCCAACTCAGGACATTCCATGACTCTATAAACACCAACCTCTGAGGGCTCATTTTCATCCTTCCCACATACTTTGAGCTAACCAGGCTGGTTTTGGCCCCTGTCCCCCCAGATGCTGCTGCAGATCGCCGATGATTTCATCGAGAGCGTGGTCACCGCCGCCTGCCAGCTGGCGCGGCACCGCAAGTCCAACACCCTCGAGGTCAAAGATGTCCAGTTGCACCTCGGTGAGTGAGTTCTACTTACTTTTTTCCCCTCAGCTGAGACCCAGGGGCACTCCCTGAAGTCAGGGCGTGGCTGTGGTGTTGGGATGGAAAGCTGTGAGTGAAAGCATCGCTGCCTGTGGCAGGGGATTGGAAATGGATGAGCTTTAAGGTCCCTTCCAACCCAAAGCCTTCTGTGATTCCAGAGCGCCAGTGGAACATGTGGATCCCGGGCTTTGGTTCGGAAGAAATCAGGCCCTACAAAAAAGCCTGCACTACAGAAGCTCACAAACAGGTAAAGGAGCCCTCACAGCACTGGGAATCACGTGGCTGATACGGGCAGGGGGGTCGTGGGCTCCTGGCATGGTGAAGTTGTGGCGTCTTTCAAGTGATTTGGGCTTGAAATGACTTCCTGGCCTGTTTGTGCAGAGAGGGGTGAGGCTGCTGTGGCTCCTCTGTGGTGCTGGCTGTGCCCTAAGAGCACAGTCTGAGGGGCAGCCCAGCTTGGGAGGGTGAAAGCCAGCTGGGAGCTGCACACACAAAAGCTGCTCCTTGCAGATTGTCTCTGTCTCTGTGCAGAGGGACTGAAAACAGCCTTTAAACTGAATTAATCCAACGCTTTTGAAGTGCACAGTCAGAACCAGGAAGGAGCTGCCTTGCAGAGCTGGGGCGTTCCTGGTTGATGCTGCAGCTCCCACTGGGCAGAGAGGGGGGGCCTTGAGGTGGGGTTTGATCCCCCTGCCCTGGGGTTCCCCGTGGAGCAGCACAGACACTTCCCTCTCCTGTGGCTCCATCCTGGGACCCCATTAGGATTCAACCAGACCTGCCAGACCTGTGTGGGAGCAGGTCAGGCAGCGTCCCGGAGCAGCAGGGACGCCTCACTCCTGCACAGCTGCAGCTGGTTTGTGCAGTCCCCTGCTCCGAGCTGCTCAACTTCCCACATTTTTCCCCTCCCTTGTTGCAGAGGATGGCACTGATCCGCAAAACCACCAAGAAATAGCCCCTGGGCAGAGCCGGGCGCCGCCGCCAGCGCAGTTTGGGATATTTGCCTCTCCACTGAAGCCTCCACGATGTCACCCGTGGGATGTTTTTTTTAATGCTTTCCAGAGAAGCATCTATTTTTTATTAATGGTGCAGCAATATCTTGACTTTATGAGGAGATCTGCCAAAAAACACTCTGTGCCCCTTCCCTCGTTCCTCCTCGGAGCGCGACGTATCTCGAGCAGAGACTTTTCTTTGTGACTTGAGAGTGGTTTCTCGTACAGGTGGTCGATTACCCAAGGGACAGAGCATTTGGTCGTGTGTGGGACAGTATTAGAAGCATCTGTAGAGGTTTTTGTTTCCTCCTTCCTGCCCCCTTCCTGCTCCAGTACTTTGTAATGTCAGTGTTTATATAAATACTTGCGTTTGTTTTACATGAATAAAGAAATTATTAATCTGGTTCTCTCCTTGCCTGGGAAAAGGCCAGTCCCCCTTCCCAGGGAACCTGGCAGGGCTGTGGGGGAAGTGATTCCAGAACCAGCTCAGGCTCCCTCCTCTCTCGTGTCACTGTGGGATGAGGAGCCCGGGGGGCTCCACAGACCCAAACAGCCTCTGGGGCCTGTCTGGTGGGTGCTCATCTCTGAGTGAGCAGGCTGGGCAATGACAGGGATCTGAGGTGGGATCCAGGATGGCGGAGGACCCCTGGATCCTCCCTGGGGGGTGAGGACACCCTTGTAGGAAGGGATTTTTTTGGCAAATCATACTATATGAAGGTTAATGTAAAAGGAAAAGTGGGCACTGCTAATTCCTCAGAAGGGACTCAAACAGGCAGGCCCTGAGCCACAGTGGCAGATCCATTATCTGATCTACGTAATAGATTTGTCACTTCTAATTCCATTTGGGAAGAGTTAAAGAATTTAGGGCTTTATGATTTGGGACCCTGAGATGAGCTCAGCTGGTTAGAGCGTGGTGCTGACAACACCAAAGTGGTGTGGGTTCAATCCCATTCACTTAAGAGTTGGACTCGATCCTTGTGGGTCCATTCCAAGAATAATCTGTATGGAATATGCCAAGTGTAATATCCATTGCCTGCCTGACTCAGTACAGGGGAGGGAAAAGGAATGGGGTGACACCACGTCCTGAAGTCCCACCTGGGGATTTCACCCTTCCCAAGGGCAGCCTTGGAGCTTCTGATTCCTGAGGAAAACACAGGCAGGCAGAGGGACAACCAGGGGTGTTTAATGCTCCTTTCTGCTCCATCTCCACCTCCCACTGATGTGGGATCACTGTGTGATGACCAAACCTGCACAGCCCCACAGTAACAAAATAATTACCCAGCAGCCAGGGAGCACTGAGGGGATCCTGCAGCTGAAGGGACAGGACACCTTTGCCACTGGAATGTGCAGAGGATAAGCACGCCTCGGGGGCCTTGGAATGCTCATTTCATTTTACTGTCCTTCCAATGCTTATTTCATTCTACCACTGCTTTATTTTCCTGTCCTCTTAACACTCATTTTACCACTATTTTCCTGTCCTTTCAATGCTCATTTCATTTTACCACTACATTATTTTCCTGTCCTCTTCAAAACTGCTACAACCCCAGATCTCAGATAATGAGCCTTAAAAGCTTAATTACTGTTCCTGTTAATCACAGCAATCCTGCCAGGCCTGGATGTGCAGCAGTGGGCACATCCCAGTGTGTCCCTGCCCTGCAGTGCCCCCAGCTCTAGCAGGAGCACCTCTTCCTCTTCTCCTCCTTGTCTGGCTCGCTGTCCCTGGGTGGCACAGGGAGGGGGACACTGCTCTTCACGCCGTCGCACGCCCCGCTGGCCGCCAAGCGCCCGGTGCGCAGCGCCTGGTAAATGGCCACCGTCAGCATCTGGAAGGCCAGTGCCACATTGGAGGCGTCCTTGGCCGAGGTCTCCACGTACTGAGCGCCCAGAGATGCTGCCAACCTCTCGGCCTCCCTGCGGCCCACCCGGCGCTGCCCGCCCAGGTCGCTCTTGTGCCCCACCAGCAGGAAGACGAGGCGGGAGGGCCGCACCGTGTCCGTCACCTCGCGGTGCCAGCGCCGCACGCTCTCGAAGGACGCGCGGTTGGTGAGGTCGAAGAGCAGCATCCCCCCGGCGGAGTTGCGGTAGTAGGAGCGAGTCACAGACCTGGGAGGGCCAAAAAAAGGGGGGTGAGCAGCCCCCCAGTGTGCCCTGTGCCACCTCCCCTGCCAGCAGAGCAGCCCTGGCCATGAGCTGCATGTTCATAGAATCACAGAATGGATTGGGTTGGAAAAGACCTCCGAGATCATCAAGTCCAACCCTTGGGCCAACTCCAGT
>JAOXXN010000287.1:153110-163594 GCA_026770055.1 Myrmophylax atrothorax
CTGTGCCCACTGCCCTGGGGAGCCTGGTCAGTGCCCACCACCCTCTGGGGGAAAAGCCTTTCCCTGAGATCCAACTTAAACGTATATCCCTGATTTCTCCTCTTAAACTGAGCTGCCATCCTCCCTGGACAAGGGAGCCCTCCTGTTCTTCCTGTGAATAGAAACTCAGCTACTCATTTTGTTTGAGAAGTCTTAAAATCCAGCATTAGCCCAGAGTTTGCTGTCCTAAGTACCTGTTTCACAACTGTTGGTTGGCAGTGATTGCCAGGCAAGATGGAAATTGTGTGGAAATTGTTGGTGTGGAGTTAAAAAACCCCAAGTCACCTAACCAGCATCTCTCCTTCTCCTGTGTGTGTGTAAGTGTGTAGAGGTAATAAAAAGGCCATTTGTCATGTGAACATGCCCTGACCCAGGTAGAAGGCAGAGGACAGGCACAGTTTGGACCCTGGAGAAGGTTTATCTGGAGTGGGAGTGACTCCATCACCATGGGAAGGGTGTGCTGGTGATAGCAGAGAAATGGCCACGTGCTGAATTCCTCTGATACCTCTTGCAGCATGTGTTGTTGGAGGAAATAGTTTCCTCAGACTTCTCCTGGAGTTTTTTGTTGCTGTTGTAACTGCTGCTTGTTGTTTCCATCCTGTCTACCTAGACAAACAACACTTCCTTTGTTTATGGGCGGCTGTATCGGTTTGTTTGCTCCCTCCTGTCTCTGCACTTCCCTTCCCTCCCCCAGGAAACATGGAATAAAGCTGGGGTTGGCTGGTGAGGTCAGAGCAGCCACTGTGCCCATCCTGGTGCAGGATCCCATCCCTGCCCCTCTCTGCAGGGAGGTTTGGGATCCTCACTGAGGTTTGAATATCCCCTTGATGAGGAGAACTGAAAGGACTTGCAGTGTCTGAACATCTTCATGTCAAAAACGACCTTTTTCCCTCACTTACACACCAGAGCAAGTTTTTTTTTCTGTTTTATTTTGTTCTGAAGTAGTTGTTGAGTCGATGGTATTTCCTATCCCTTCAGTTTTGGGACACCAGAGTAGGAATATTCCTCTTGGTTGAGGTGCTCCTGCTGCCACCTGCAAACACCCATCAGTTGCTGGTGGGGAAACCAGCAGTGACATGGACAGTGTTAGTGGTTCCTATTTTGCAGCTGCTGCTCTTGGCTTATTTAATAATGGTGATTGACTCTCTTCATGTGCTCTGATGATGACAAATGGTGATCTTCCTTTTGCAGAGATGTGGTTTATTAAAAAAGGAGTTCCCATTGCATGATGAATCGAGAGGGAGAGCTGGGGGGAAACTGGGTCTATTAGAGTTACATGTCTGCGTGCTTCCAGAGGCAGGAATGGGAGTAGATTGTGGACATGAGGGATGAGCTGGGCAAGGAAAGGAGGCTTGCAATTACAGAGAAACTTGGTATTTCACTGTGACGCTTTTCTTGCAGGTTTATTTCTCTTTATAACTGAGCTGGACCCTCCAGCATGAGCATTGCTTGAGTCTTGCACTGATGGGGTTTGATCCACATCTGGCAGTGCCCATACATTATATTCCATGCAAATGAAGTGGAACTGAACCTTTTTATACTTTTGTTGAGATGCCTGAGCTGCATCTCTGCCACTGATCAGGTTCCCTGCAAACACAGGTGAAGGGAGAGGTGCCAGCACCCTGCAGGTCACAGGGCGTGTGTGGAGCTCATCGGTGCCTGGTTGAGGTACCAACCTGATTGCTGGGCTGATGCTGCTGGGGGATGTGGTTGTACATTAACCATTTCTCATGATTTCTCAGCACAAACAGTTGTAAATCACTCCTGTGGCAGGAGCAGATGTGAAAAGCCCTCAGTCCTGTGAGGTGGGACCAGCTCCTGCCAGGGCCTCTGAAAATACAATTATAAGGAAACAAACAGCTCTGCCCTTTTGATGTATTAACTATAAAATCAACTGAAAAATTGTTGATAGATTGTGTTTGTTTTGGAAACAGTTTAACCTTCTGAAACTTCTGACTGTGGCAGAAAATCAAGGAGTGGTGAGTTACACTGAAACTGGGGTTGGAATAATTGTAACTCTTGCAGCGCTTGAGCTTTGCCACTAGAAAAACATCTCAGAACAGGTGAAGAACATTTTTTTTTTTTGTTAAAAACACCTGTTCCAATAATTTTTCTAGCTGGGGGGGGAGAAGACATCACTGGAGATGCAGCCCTGCAGGTGTGAAGCAGGATGTTTGTGGGTGAGTTGTTCCTGTGCTTCCACAAGGGGTCTGCTTGTGTTTTTCCTCTTGATCCCCTTCAGCAGAAACACTCCCCGAGAAAATATTTTGAGACATTTACAGAAAACAAGTGGAGGGAGAAAATCACAAAGCCTCTCTGTTGGAAAACATCATCAGAGCTTTGCTAATGGAGCAGCAGCGTTTGGGATTTTGGCTGCACCCCACGATGCCGAGTGGCAGCCAAACCCAGCAGTCTCCAGAGGAAACAGCAACTGGGAAATGTGCAGTTTTTCTCTGTTTTCCCAAGTTAATCTCCTGGCATTTGCTTTTCCACCCATGGCCTGTGGTTTTGCCCAGTCACAAGGTGGTTCATGGGTGCAGCAGTTCAGGTGCTGCTGTCTGGGATGAATCATTATTGCTCAGGACGGGGCAAGTTTCGTGAAAACAACCTGGGAGATCCCCAGGCTTTGCACAAGCTTAAAATTAAGGGTTGATTCCCAGACACAAAAAGATCCAGACCTCTTGGTATCAGCAGCAATGAGCTCTTTGATGGTGCTTTGGGAAATAAGCTTGAAATTTGTTGCTGTGTTTTAAAGAAAAATATGTCTTTGCTGCTCCAAGCAGTGAATTATAATTTTTTTTTTTAAATGCAAATTGGAAAAAAATGCAAATTGGAAAAAAATTCAGCTTGGAGCTGTGCAGATATTTGATTTTCAAGCTGATAATTTGTCACACAAGTAATGAGCCAGTGTGGTACCCAGCACAGTCCCTGATGGTTTTTGCAGTGATCGTGTGTGTGATCTGCACTTACTGTGGGGGAAAATGGATGTGGCACTTGCATTTTAGTAGGAGGACTGTCTTTGGATTGAAGACCTGCAAATGGGGATGTGTTTCATGTGAAATCCCAGATCCACCCAGCTGGTATTAATGCAGTGTTTGGGATAAGGCACCTGCAGCTGGAGCCTCCACAGCCATTCCCAATTTCCCAGTGGCACCAACGTGTTTGTGCTTGTGTAGCATCTTCCTGTTCTAAACCATGCTGGAAGTTGGGTTTGCTGCTTAAAATGATCTCCTTTTGTAAAGCAGCAGCTTGCTGGGTGACCACTAATTGCGTTAATTGCTGCCCTTAATATGATCTGTATTGTGGGTTACAAGGCACGTTCTGCTGCCCCACAGTACACAATTGATGAGTTCCAGGCATGGGACATGTCCCTGTGCAGTCACATTCCCGATGGGAGCAGTCCATGCCACCACGGTGCTCCCTGGTGATGCTCCAGTGGGATCTCCAAGCCCTACTGGAGTTACCTTTTTATTTTCCTCTTGTATATGGAAACCCAGCACTGACCTCTGCTGTTGTCCAGCCTGAGTTCTGCAGTGCTGTTGGTGAAACCCTTTGGAAGTGCTCTGCACCACGCAAAGTAAAACACATTTTAAGCAAAAAAATCTAATATTCCATAAAAATGAGTATATAATCATGGTGAAGTGCCATTTCCTTCTGGCATGTTGCTGTTTCACACCATGGCACTACATCAGTTCCTTGTGCAACAGAGATCTGTTTGTAGAAAGGGAGAGAGGGCAAAGTTTATGGGATCTTTCTCAAAATCCTACAGAAGGACGTCTTGCACTGGGGAGATTATTCAGTCTGAGCAATGTGAGTTGCAAAATGACCTCTTGCACTGCTGTCTGCAGATGCCAGTGTGTCTGTGAAGGCTCTGCCAGCTGCAAAGGGTCATTCCATGCCATTCCCAAAGGCTCACACTGTGCTCCCTTCTCCCTGGGCTCTGCCACAGGGAGTTCTTTTGGGTCTTAACCTCCCAGGTCTGATGTTAATGGCTGAAAAGCTCAGCTCGTTGTGTAAAGTAACCTGTGCTTGGAGAGTGGTGGTTTTGAGGTTTTTTTTCTGTATTCTGGGGAGTTTGGGTTCTCCATCCTCCTGTTTTTAAGAGGTTTTTTTAAACTTAAAACTCTCATGCATTTACACAGCACTGGCTGCTGTTACTGCTGTGTGTCCCACATCCCCTGAATTAACACCCCCAGCTGTGTTTTGTTGAATCCCAAGGGAAAAACCAGGTATTTAATGCTGTGGATGCAGGAGGGATCCCAGGGGCTGCTGAGATCTGGGGGGTCAGGTTGTGGTGACCTCCTGCTCATCCACCATTTCACCAAACCTCCTCTTCATGCTCAGGGCTGTTATTCCACCACTGAGAGCAGGAATCTGTGTTTCTTGCCCCAGAGGAGAGGCTGGTGCTGGATGCCAGCAGGTTTGAAGCTCCATCTCCGAGCGGCACAGCCGGCAGCTCCGCGCGCCGGGTACTCTGTAATTAACGTCGGCTCTTGAGTGCCGAGTAATTGGGAGCAGTAATTGGATGGTAGCTTAAGAGCAGGAGTGTGGTTAAATAAACCAAGCAGGCTTGCAGTGTGGTGTCAGCAGGTAAAACTCCTGGGAAACAGCAAATCCACATGGCAGGGACGGGCGGAGTGAGCGAGGTCCGCGCTCGACGCAGGCGCTCCAGAGCAAAGGCAGCGACCCGGAGTGAGCGGAGCAGAGCGGGGCACGTCCTGTCCTGCCCTGGGTGCTGAAGAGGGGACACAACCTGGTAAGGCAGATACTTCTAAAGCATCTTCCATGCTTAGGATTGAGGGAATGAAGTGCTTTTGTTGTGGAGTTGTAGTTCACTTCTGAAGAGTTCTCACGGCTTGTTTGGTTGGGGAGCAGGACTGAGCTCGGGCTGTGCAGCGATGCCCAGCTCATTGCATTGTTTCTGTCTTGGTTTTGCTTTTTATTCTTAAACCACGCTTCTTGCCACTGCAAAAGCTGCAAAAACCAACCTGCTTTCTGCAGCTGGTGTGGCATTTCTCTGCTCTCCTTTTCCATGTGCCCTGCTCACAGCTCGCACGGGCGAGGAGGTGCCTCGCAGCGAGCTGAGCCCTCTCAGGCCTTGTGTGTGTGTACGTTTTGTTCCTCTTACAGAGGAACAGGCAACCACTTACCTTTAGCTTGTGTATATTGAAAGAGAACCTTAAGGAAGTGTGAAGGAAGTGGTTTAAGAATGTATTTATTGGAGGAGCAAAGAGCTGGTTTGGCAGAGCTGCCTGGCCCGGGTGAGCTCACTGATGCTTTTTGCTCTCTCCACTCTTTTCTCCCTGCTGTCGTTTGAAGGGTCTTCTCATGGCAGTTTTAACCCAAACAATGATATCACCAGAGCTTGCAGAAAAGAGGATTTGTGTGGCATTTTATTCCCTTGTGCTGCATGAATGTGGGTTTCAGCAATATTGTTGTGTGGCTCCTGCTGTCAGCAGCACGGTGAAAAGAGCGGCTCACTTGTCTGGAATTGTGACTGTGGCACTCACAGCCCTTTAGCAGCACAATTTTAAAGCTTGGACTCTCCTTTTAGTCTTCAGTACTGGGTGCTGGGCAAGACCAGTAGGTTTTGAGTCCAAAATACTAAGGGTAATATGGTTTATTCTTAATTTTCTGTTGGTTTTGGTACTTGATAAATGCCTGAGCCACACTGAGACCCTGAGAGTCTGCAGAGCTTTCAGCTGGATGGAGCACCATTGGGCTCAATGAGGCTTCTGCTGTGCACGAGGCAATTGCACAACTGGGATTTAAATAGAAAAAAGGGAAAAATAAGCAAAGCTTCTCCAAAAAAACATGTGGTTGTTCCTCCCGCCGTTATATTGTCGGGGGGAAGGTGTGCACACACACATGCACACATTTTGAATAGGGTAAGGATTATTTTGAGACCTAACTCATAAAGTAAGTATCAATGGGATGCTAAATTGTGTGCACGAGGCCAACAGCTTATCCAGAAAGCACCACTAACCCCAGCTCCAATTTGTTTTAACAGGGGGGAGATTTAAACCAGCTGCTGTTTTCTACATATGCTTTATCCCTACTGAAGGAAATACTTGGTCTTTAATGGTTTTTCACTTGGATTCAAATCTTGCAGTGTTTAAACAGTTGGGAGATGTTTGCTGTTGTCTTCTCAGCTGGTTGGTGGCCAGCAGTGTCCTGGCAGTGCCATGACAGGTGTGCATGGGCACTGGTGGGAGTGGGGAAAGCTGGTTTACAGCTTCCAAGTGCTGTCCCAGTTTCCCCAGTGCACATGCCTGCCTGTCTTCATGCCCAGGCTCCCTTTAATGCCCTTGGGGATGTTAAGCTTCTCCCAGTGTGGTTTTAATGCAGGATGAAAGGGAGAAGATTGGAGGGAAGGGTGTGAGTGGGTGGGGAAGAGGGTCCTGGGAAGCCCCTGGGAGTAGGGAGAGGGTGGGAGGGGATGAGGGGTGGTGGAAGGGAGAGAGGAGTAGTGCAGCTGGACGGGGGGGTGGGAGACATCCTTTTGGTGCATGTTGTCCATGGAGCTCCTGGGTGGAGCTGTGTTTGGATCAGCAGGATTAAGTGTGGCTGGAGGGGAAGGTGTTGTGGTGCTTCATTCCCAAACCCAAGGAGCACCAGGGTGAGACTCGGCACTGACACTGCCTTGGTGTGCTGGGTGGCAAAGGTGGGCGTTGAAGAAGTCAAAAATACCTCTTGAGAGCTGGTGAAACGTGGCATTGCTGCTGTTTGTTCAGTGAAATCACAACCCACAACACCCTCCCACACCGACCCATCCAGCGCAGAGAGGAGGGCGGCAACCGAAAATGTGAGCAAACAGCCCCTGGATGTGGGTGCAGAGTGTGTTTCTGACCCCTCCCTGCAGTGCTGAGCATGAACACAACTTCCTCTTCCTTTCTGTAGTCTGAAGAAAGCAATATTTGTGCACATTTCCTCCATGCAGATGATTGCAGCGACCCTGGGCTGGTGCAGGAGCTGAGCAGAGGGTGCTGTGGGGACCAGCGCTGATCCTTCCTTGGGTCTCCAGCACTGTGAGAAACACCTCAATACCATCTTATCTTCCATCTCATTTTTTAAATCAGTGCTCTCCCTTCCCCCCGAGGTGGTATTTAATATCCTGCTCACTCTTTGCCACTGCTGGTAGGCCAGGCTGGAGCTCAGCTGCCATGTGCTGGTGAGCCATTAGTGCACCCGGCTGGGATCCGGGGCAGCGATTCCAAGCAGGAGTGAGCACAGGCTCCCGGTGGGATAACTTGCCATGGCTCTGTGGGCAGGCAGGACGTGTCAGCATCATTATTTTGGCTCTGCAGCACAAGTGGGGGTGATAAAGTGCTCGCTGGGTGTTTGCTCTCCCAAAGGATCAAAGGGATTCCTGGCAGCTGAGCAGCTGAAATGAAGCTCCCTGTTGTCCAGCTTTAACAGAGCTATGGAATGGTGATGGACCAAAATCACCGGGTTAGGCACTGAAACATCATCCCTCCATCCCGTGGGGTAACACTGAGAGGATTGCCTGAAATAGTCACTTTTTTCTATAAACTCCTGCTAGCTGCACTCCCACTCTGCTGCCCCAGTGGTTACTCCGTGCTGGAGTTGCCTAAATCCTGCCAGAGAAACAGGTGATTATTTAATGGAAATGGCATTCCCGAGCTGTGTGTCTTGTTAAAGCATCCGGAACGTCGCGTTGTGTCTTCTCCCCGCTGGTGACACAGGATGGCAATGACGGCGGGTTTGATTCAAAGCCATCTCCAGTGCAAATGGGTGTTTGTAAATGTGTTGCATCAGATGTGTCAATGGATGTAATTAAGGAATGAAGGCTGCTGCACACCCCTAATTAAGGGGATTAAGAGCTAAAGCTGCCTGATTTCACTGCTGGGTGGAAAAATCCAAACAAACAGAACTGGTGGAAGCGGCTGGAGGGCGAGGTTTGGGTGGGGGGTTCTGCTGCCAGAAGGAGCAGCTCCGGGAGGGGACAGGACTGACCTGCTCTGCGATGTGTCCACAGTTGACTGCTGAGCACAGAAGATATTTAATTGCCTTTTCACACCCCCTCCAGTTTGGTTCCTGTTCCTGGTGGGTGTAGGAGGATTTTCATCCTGGGCTTGCAGCCATGGCAGGGTGACAGTCCTGTCACCCCCACAGTGGGTTGGTGTCTCCCCACTCCTTGCCATCCCCAGCCCTTGGGATCTTGGATGGGAGCAGAAGTGAGATGTGTGTGAGGTGCTGGAACCAGGGCAGAACCCTCAGGCATCCCTGAGGTGCTTTTGCACGCACGGAATGGGCCAAATTGCACCAAATCTGGGGCAGTGAATGTTGTGTAATGGAAATATCAGGGAGCTGTGCTCACTGAGGGCTTCCTCCTGGCCCTGCCAAGGGAATGAGTTTGTTATGGGATGGGGACTGCCAAGGCTGTCTCCCTAATCGTGACACTGATCTCCCATTGCTGGTGTGACCCTGGGAGAGTGTCACTGCTGAGTTCAGAATCCCCGAAGGGCTGCTGGGGAACATCCTCTGTGTGGGAGGCGTTTCAAAACCTGCTGCTGTGATTTTCCAGGAACCATCTTCTCCTTTGTCCTCCAGCTTGTGAAGCCACTTCAAAGGCAAGGGTGGCTTTGGGGTCACTGAGCATCATGAGCAGGAAAAATGGGAAGAAAACCATTCCTGTGGAAGGGGGTGTGAAGTGTCCAAGTGTGTGCCTGGGACAGGCAGTGCCCTCTTCTGGTACATGGCACTGCACTCATGGGGGAAACGTCCTTCTGGGGCCCTGGTGGCACTTGAGTTTGTCCCAGTCAAAGAGTCAGTACCTGGAGGCTTTACAAACAGCTTCTGACTCTTGGGCATGAGTGTTTGGGAGGACAGGTGAGGGACTGGTTTGCTGCCTGTGGTTCCTGTTGGGAACATGGAACCAGGTTTGGATGGTGCTGGATGTTTGTCTGCTCTCCTTGTGCACAGGAGGGAGCCTGCAGGAGCACGGGGGATTGTCCCCATGGGATGATTTTCTGGGAATGGTGCAGAGTTTGGAATTAACTCACTACTTGCATTACTTAAAAGGAAAAAAAGGAGGAGCTTTCTGGAGGAGCTGTCTCCCTCCTTCCCTCCTGTGCACAGAAGATGCTTTGCTGCTCCCAGTTTTGAGGCAAGGACAGCAGCATCCCAGTTAGCACAACCCATTGCTGTGTGCCCTGGGGAGCTGCAGCCAGCTGGGAAGGGCCTGGTGGAGCTTGTGCTTCCACAGGCTCTGCTGGTTTTGTTGGGGTCCTCAATGAGCTCTTAGTGGGCCCTAAAGCCAAGCTGCCTGGTCTTGTGAGTCTTCAGTTGGTTGAAGGTTGGGTTCTGTCTGTGATACTGGGAGTTTACAGCTCAAGGTTTGTGGTGGGAATGGATTTTTCCTTCTCTCTGTGTTGTTGCCTGTGATGCTGAGCTCTGAAAGTAGAAGAGACTTCAGAAGAGGATGGTCCTTCCTGAAACAAAGCCCTGCCCCAGCTCAGGAGCAGCACAGGTTGCTGAGTGCTGATACCTGTGGTGGTTTGTACCCACCCAGTGAAACTCGGCCTCACAACCCTCCCTGCTCTCTGACTTTGTTCCTGGGCTCCTCAGAGCTTTTGCTGCCCCAGCTGTGTCTTCAGAGCCAGCAATGCTGGGTCTTTCCAGGCTGGTGGATGCTGAGGAGGCGTCTTGTCTTCTCCATCCCCATGTTGATCTGGAGGTGTAAGCTCCTGGGGCTTGGCTAGAAAACCAAGAATTGAGGGATTTAGTGGATAATCTGCAGCTGGCCAGTGCCTTCCTGCACTCCTAGAAGGGGGTCATTAAACTTTAAAGTGCCATGTTCAGGCTGATAATTACTGTAAAGGTAATTTTAGTCCCCTTGTCTTCACTGCCTGATGGTTGCAATGATCACAGAAGAGCAAACCAGGTGCATCAGCTCTGCCTGGCAGCTCGTACAACTCCTTAAAACTCATTAAAACAGCAACAAACCCACCTTGCTGTGCCCCTGGGCAGACCCTGGCAGCGCTGGGTTAGTGTGTCCTGAGGGTTTCCCTCCCTGCAGGCTCCTCCTGGGGAGAATGAATTTCCTTGGCAGTGAATATTTTTGGTGTCAGGAGAAGGAGCAATGGCTGATTTACAGGAGAAAAGGTCTTGAAATCAGCTTAGGGGAGTGTAGTGGGAATTTGTTCAAGTGGCCTTGATGGACTGGGAGAGCTGGGGATGTTCACCTGGAGGAGAAAAGGGAGACCTGAGACCCCCTTCCAGTGCCTAAAGGGGCTCCAGGAGAGCTGGAGGGGGACTTGGGGCAAGGGATGGAGGGACAGGCCAAGGAGGAATGGCTTCCCCCTGCCAGGGGACAGGGATAGCTGGGATATTGGGAAGAAATTCTCTGTGAGGGTGGGCAGGCCCTGGCACAGGTTGGGCAGAGCAGCTGTGGCTGCCCCATCCCTGGGAGTGTCCAAGGC
>JAOXXN010000287.1:171070-182579 GCA_026770055.1 Myrmophylax atrothorax
AGCCCATCCAGTGCCACCCCCTGCCATGGGCAGGGACACCTTCCACCAGCCCAGGTTGCTCCTTTGGTCCAACCTGGCCTTGGACACTCCCAGGGATGGGGCAGCCACAGCTGCTCTGGGCATCCTGTGCCAGGGCCTTCCCACCCTCCCAGCCAAGAATTCCTTCCCAATATCCCATCCATCCCTGCCCTCTGGCAGTGGGAAGCCATTCCCTGTGTCCTGTCCCTCCATGCCTTGTCCCAAGTCCCTCTCCAGCTCTCCTGGAGCCCCTTTAGGCCCTGGAAGGGGCTCAAGGTCTCCCTGGAGCCTTCTCTTCTCCAGGTGAACACCCTCAGTGTTGTCCAGAAGGTGGGGGGCAAATACCAAGAGATGTTTCTATCAAAGCAAACCTTGGCAAAAGGAATGATTCTCCTCTTCCTGACTTTGTAGGCTGGAGCTGGCAGGGGTTCAACTGGAGGTCACTCACCGAAGAGTTGGACTCGATCCTTGTGGGTCCCTTCCAGCCCAGAACATTCTGGAATTCTGTGGCAGAGTGGTGTGACTGGTGAATGTGGTGTGTCTGTGCTCATGGCTTGGCTTGAACAGCTCAGTCAGACCTGAATATTGGAAACCACCTCTTGACTGAGCCCTTTTCCCCTCTCTTGCAGCACCACCATGACCACAGAGAAGAGCCCCGCGGCAGACGCCGACAACGCGGAGCAGCAGCAAGCCAAGGAGGAGGAAGGAGCTGCTGAGACACAAAAGCAGGAGGCCTCCCTGGAGGGAGGGGCTCAGCCCACAGCAGAGGGGCAGAAGCAGAAGGCCTCTAACGGAGACACCCCCACGCACGAGGAGCAGAGCAAGAAGGAACGTCGCAGCTCCGAGGGCCGGGGGCTGTCCCGCCTCTTCTCCTCCTTCCTCAGGAGGCCCAAGTCTCAGGTGTCTGAAGAGGACAAAGACACTGATGCTCCTAAAGAGGCAGGAGGGGACCAGAAAGGATTAGGAGCCAGCCCTGATGAAGACATCCTGGTGAAAGCCCCGATTGCAGCTCCTGAGCCTGAGCTCAAAACCGACCCGTCGCTGGATCTCCATTCCTTGAGCAGTGCAGAAACACAGGTAAAACACCCTGTCCCGTGGGATGTGCTCCCTGCTGTCCCAAAAATGTGTCCTTGTAGCCAGAACTATAAAAACTTCATATCCCAGGCTTGGTGAGCTTGACCAGAAAAGCTCCTGAGATGCCCAAAGGCTCTTCTTGGCTCCCTGTGTTTCATCGTGTACTTCCCACTCTTGTGGGAAATGCCTGCTCTGGGAATTGTGCTCACACTTCACAACAGAACTCAAAATGACGAGTCCTTGCCCTGCTGAGGTTGGGATGTCACCTCAGGATGAAGGTTGACTTGCCCAGGGTCCCAATCCAGTGTTGCCCGTTGGGATGTCCTTGGTGTGGGCAGGTTAAAGGCGGGTCAGTGGCCTGAGGTGGAGGTTGCAGGAGGATGTGGATCTGGGGAAGGGTTTCTTCAACTTCAAGGAGTGCAAGCACAGCATTTCAGGACTTGGTCATCTGCTCAGTCTGGGCTGGTGCTGAGCCTGCCAAATACAAGTATTTTCTGCTTATGCATCATGTAGACAGGGATTTCTGCAGGCTGGTGGGCTGAGCCCAGCTCCTGGGAGCTGTCTGGTGTCTGCTCTTCCCAGCCAGGGTTGTGTTTCATGCAGAATTGGAAGTTTTAAGATTTAAAGTAGAAAATGAGGCAGAGACACCCCCAGGGAACATTGAGAGAGCTGCAGTTGGTTGATGATTTGGGGTGTTGGGAGTGTTGGGGCCTTCTCTTACTCTTGGGTAGTGGCAGCTCCGTTGTTGGAGTTGGAGAAGGGTGTCCCTTCTTACAGCCCAACCAACCTGGGGGTGTTGCTGCAGTCACAGAACATGCAGGGTGAAATTTGGATTTCTTCCTCACTGCCAGAAGTTCTGAGTGGCTCCAGAGCAGTGTCAGATACCCACAAACTGAATTTGGAGGCAACACTTTACAAGTTCAAGCACTGCCTGTGAGCAGTAACTGCAAATCCACCCCCTTTATGTTACAAAGTTGTAGAGAAGGTGGTAGGTGAAACCTTTTAGTTTCTTTCCTCAAATTTCTGAGCTTGTGAAACCCATGGGATGGTCTTTGCTGATGTTTTGTACCTCTGAGGGTTGGGATTGGCAGGATGAGGAGGAGCTGGGAGTTTTCATGCGGGTTCAGCCCAGGAGTTGTATTTTCAAGAGGAAATAATTTCTGGAGGTGTCCAGCGCCGGGTTGGACAGGGCTTGGAGCAACCTGGGCTAGTGGAAAGTGTCCCTGCCTGTGGCAGGGGGTGGAACTGAATGATCTTTAAGATTCCTCTCGACTCAAACCACTCTGGGATTCTAAATCTGTGATTCCTTCCTCTACTTAACTTGATTTGCTGAGCGTTCACCCCAACCTTCTTCACGGGCCGTTCGCTTCAGACCAAGCATTAGAGCCTTTTTTTTTTCCAGTTCCTATTTTAGCCCCCAGTCAGTGGCTTCCTGAACTGTGACACTCTGCAGATATTTCTGCTGTGGCAGCGTTTGGGAGGTGCTGCAGTTTGATAAATGCTGACCCAGGGGCATTAGGAGCTTTCACTGATTCCCTGATTGTCCCAGTTCTGCTGGAGCAGAAGTCAGCAGCTTGTGGACATTATTTAGGTTTTAAATACCTCCCTGCACTTGTGCCTGGGTGTGATTTCATGAGATGTGATGGCTCCAGCAGACAAGGTTTTGCTCTTGCTCTGCTGCAGCTGTGCTCCTGCTGCCTCCAGCACCTCAGAGCCTCCTGTGAACTCATTTAACCTGCTCAAATGGCAGAGGGGAAAAAAACCAGCTTCCTGCCTCCTCCTGCCCCCCAGACTGCATCTCTTCCTGCTGTTTCAGTGGGTTAAACTGGTTCACAAAGTGCTCCTGTAGGCGCAGGGACAGGGGTGTGAAGGCTCCCTTCCCTTTTTGGTGGCAGGAGCTGCTTGGGCAGCTCATATGGCCATGAAATCTCAGCCTTGATCTTCCTTTTAGTGCCACTGCTGTCACAGAATCATGGAATGGTTTGGGTTGGAATGGGCAGGGACACCTTGCACCAGCCCAGGTTGCTCCAAGCCCTGTCCAACCTGACCTTGGACACTCCCAGGGATGGGGCAGTCACAGCTTCTCTGGGCACCCTGTACCAGGGCCTGCCCACCCTCACAGGGCAGGATTCATTCCTAATATCCCATCTAAATCTCTCATCTTTTCATTTAAAACCATTCCCTCTTGCCATGCCAAGGGTGGCTGCACTCCCATGGCACTGAGTGTGTTGCCTGGAAAGGAAAAACCTTCCCAGTCCAAAAAGTGCTGTCATCAACCCCACGAAGATTTGCAGGATGTAATCTCTGCCTTGATTTCTCTAATCAACCCTTATTTCTTTTTTTATTACATCCTTTATTAAATGAAGCCTTGAAAATGACTTGGAAGGGCTTTAAAAATTAATACCATTCCCTTTCCCCCCCTGCTCCAGGGCCTGGGGTGCAGATTGAAGTCAGGGCACTGACTCTGGGTGAGGTGCCAGCCCTGCAGTGCTGGTTTCATGGGATGCTCTGTTGGTTTGTTGGGTTGTTTGTTTGTTTGTTTGACCCCTCTAAACTGTTCTCCTTGGGGGGTTTCAGCCTGCACAGGAGGAGAGGAGGGACGAGCAGGAGCCCGAGGGCAGAGACCCCGAGGACAAGGAAGAAGGGGAAGCCAAGGAAGAGAGTGCCAAGGCAGAGCCTAAACCAGAGACTCCGGAGGCCAAAGCGGACAAGGATTTAAAAGCTGCCCAGAAAGGGGTGAAAAGACACAGAAACATGTACTGCAAAGTTGTCTTGCTGGATGACACCATTTTTGAGTGTGCCGTGGATGTAAGTACCTGTGGGCTTTGGTTCTGCTTCTCCCCTCTCCCTTCTGCTCCTCTTGAAAAATCACCACCAACACAATTTAATAGTGGCCTAATGTGCTGCCAGGGAGTTACATGACAGGCTTTACTACAGAGCAAGCCTGCTGTAAGCTATAACAACTTATTTAGTGTGTTGTAAAAACCTCTGGGTGCCAGGAAGCTTTATTTTTTATTGTTCTACAATTCCAGAGTGTCTTGCTTGGTAAAGATAGGGAGGGTTTAAAACAAAAAAACAAACCCAAACTTTATCTTATTTGTTGTTCATCATCTTTCTCGTTTGTATCCCAGAGTTTAGGTTTTTAGGGTGGGTTAGGATTGTCTTTTTCCCCTTTTCCTTTGAATAAAATGGGTTGTCAAATTGATTTGTGCTTCTCTAGTCCCCCAAGGTACCTTCACCTCTCAGGCTGCTGGTTAACTCAGCTCCTGGTGCTTGGATGTAAGGAAAAACACACTCTGTTTAGCCTCCAGTTGAATGTATTTGCAGTAAACAATTTAAAATTATCACGTTGACTTAGAGCACTGCAAACCCCTCCATCTGAGAGCTTTTCTTCTGCTTTATTCTCTGCATTCTCTCCCAGGGCTGTGGTGCTGTCAGGGCAATAAAAAGGAGTAGAAATCCCTATTTTAGTATCGAGATGCTTGTCTGGAATATTAATAGTCTGGTACTTACCAGTGGAGCACAGTTCCATCAGCTTGTTTTCCCTCAGTCCTGCTGGTAAATGGGCCAGGAGAGGGTATGTGGGCACAGGGTTCCTTGTGGGAACAGCCTCCTTGGGTGATCCTGGGCAAGTAGGTCAGTGCTGGGTGTTTGTGTAACGCTGGCACTGCTGGCACTGCCTGGGGTCAGCTGGGAGCATCCTGCCCCAAACTGCCTGCCCTGGGCCAGGGCTGTGCTGGGCAGTCCCCAAAAAGGGAGCTGTTCCCCAAAATCCTGGGGACAGCTTGCCATGGCTTTGTGGGGGAGTTTGTGGTGCCTTTGGATACGGGCACGGACACTGCTGGTGGTGTGGGGGGCCCTGAGGTGAGAAATCCCTCTCTGAAGGTGCAGAGGGTGATGGTGGGCACTGCCAGAGGATTGGGAGGGGCCACTGTGTCAGTGAGACCCTCTGAGCTTGGCAGGCACCCCGGGCTTTAACACCACTCTAATCCTACTGGGGCGTTTTGAGGGGTTTATTAAGATTTAATTGGGAAGGAATTGCAAAGGTGTAAGCAAAGAGCAGCACAAATGCCTTTCTCCAGGGGGAATTAATGCTCTCAGGCATCATTTCCAAGTGACAGCCCTGGAGGGGTTTTCATTCCTAGATCAGTGCCAATTCCTTGAGGGATACCCAGGCTAACACATACATGATGTTACCTATAGAGTCACAAAGGACCTGACAGCTGAAAAGCTGGAACAAAGCCAAGGAATAAAGCCAGGCAGGGGTCTTGGAGCAGTTGCCATGCAGGGATGAGTGACAGGGGATCTCTGGGCACCAGCAAGGCATTAGTGAAGCTGATTCTGCGTCACTGCAAAGGCACTTTCTTCTCACAAAGCCTCCAATGGAATGAGCTGCTTCTGGTTGCCATAGTTTTATGCCTCAGGGATGTTTTCCTTCATGCTTTTGGACTAAAAGGGTATCTGTTCCTGGGGCCAGTTTCCTTCTGCAGGATTTGAGGGGGGAGAAAAGAGGAAATAGGAAGGCTCCAAGTGTATTTCTGGAGGCAAGGAGGTGTGTGCTGAGCAGCTGTGGGTGCAGGAGGCAAACAGGGGGAGCTGGTTTTCAGCAGCAGGTCGGGGTGATGGAAAGGCCATGGAAATTCTGGGCTGTGCTTCTGAGCTGCTGGTTTTTCCCTGAGCCTAAGGAAAGTCAGGCTGTCCCCAAAAGGAACAGTGGGTTGGAACAGCAGTTTCATCTTTTGATCCACACCTGACAGCCTTGAGTGCAGGAGATATTGGTGCTGTAGATGTACCTTGGGAGGGAAAACCTGGACAGGTCTTGGTGTTTATTGAGCTCTCTTTGGAAGTTCAGCTTTGGGGGGGGCTTCAGACATGGAGCTGTGGGAAGAGAGAGACCCACTGCAATTCCTGTTATCTCTCCTTGGATTTCTTATGCCTGGGGCTCTTTCCTATGAGAAGTTTTTGCTCTGACACAGCCAGGATTTGTGATTTGGAGCTACTCAGGGCTTTTTCCCCCCCCCTCTTGATGGTGTACAGTGGGATTTAATCCCATTCCCTTCCTCCCCTCTCCTGTGAATGAGAACAGGCAAAACCCAGCCCTTCCTACAGGATTTCTTTGTCTGTTTGCAGAAACATGCCAAGGGACAGGAGCTCCTGAAGAAAGTCTGTGACCACCTCAACCTGCTGGAAGAAGACTACTTTGGTTTGGCCATTTGGGACACCCCAACCTCCAGGGTAAGCAGCTGCTGTTCCAGGGGATTCAGCTCTTCCAAAGGATCATCTCCCCGGGGGAACAAAGGTCTTCCTGAAACTCCTTGTAGTGTCCTCCCCAAAAAGGGATTGGGGGTCCTCACAGAGCCAGAAATGGTGAATAAATGACTACAGGAGTGTGGATTTTAGTACCAAAGCTGCATGGCCCATGGAATGATGGAATTCCAGTGAACCTGGGTCTTCTCCTGCAGAAAGTTTGTTGTAAAATGATGCCATTTTGTTACAAAGCTCCAGCTCAAGCTGCCAGTCTGCCCTGGCACTGGTGGCAGCACTGGGAAGGTCTGGTTGGAGCCACCCAGAACAGTTGGGAGCTGAGGCTTTGCCCTGCAGAACAACCCACATGACTCCCCACCAGAACTCCTGCTCATGGTTTCAGTTTAAGGGCTTTGTTTGGTTTGACTCAGGCAGTGTCTTATCTTTTAAACCTTTGGTTACCCTTTAACTCAACAATTACTCAAGGTCTGGTTTGTGAAGCCAAAAGCTAAATTGAAATGAAGGGCCCAGTTCTGTGTCCTTTGACAAGTTGTGTTGGTCCATATTCTGAATATTCCCCCAGTCACCTGTGGCAGGTTGTGTGGCTGACAGACATTTGCCATTAAATACTTAATAATGTTTAATACACAGGCAAAATCCCACTATTTGAGGCAGGCAGAACTCCCACTTGGGTTTGTTTTGCTGTCTCTGCTGTCTTGCTGTTTTCTTGTGTGTAAAATGATTTCCATGTGTATAACCTGGATGTGTTTCACCCTGGGAGGTTGTTCTTGCAGAGGGAAGGGGAGATGTACTTTTACATCCAATTAAGAGCAAAAAGAGCCCCTGAAAGTGTTGAACAAACATGTAGATGTGCTTAAGGACATGGTTTGGTGATGGACCTGGCAGTGCTGGGTTGTGGTTGCACTTGACCTTAAAGGGCTTTTCCAACCTTAGTTATTCCATGATCTCCCAGAGCCCTGGATTTGCTCTTCTCCTGTCCAGGCTTTCAGCATGGACTCTCCCAGAAGCAGAACCATTTATTCTTCCCCCGGTTGTGCAGCTTTTTAATTGTAGGGACTGAAACTGGATTATTTTGTCCCATCTGTGTCCCAGAGCTGGAGCTGAGGGAGGTGAAGCCTCTGGCCATGGGTTGGTCAGCTCCAGGGTGGAGCAACCTGGTCTGGTTTGCTCTGAGGGGGGAAAACACCATCTCTGGAGGCTTTTGGGGGAATCTTTCTGGTTTTGTTCCACTGGACTTTGAAATCTGAAGCCCTGTCTCTCTCCTGCTGTTCCTCAAACAACACCCCACGTGGAGTTCCTGATTCACAGGTGGAAATGGTGTTACTGGGAATCCAGGGATGAGCTCCTGCACTGTTTGGGGCAGGCAGAGCTACCTGTGTGTATTCCTGGCCAGAGAAGGGTTGCATGTGGCATTTCCCACCTTGATATTTAGGGAATAAACCTTCTGAGGAGGGACATTTATCCCCCTGGGCACAGCAGAGCGTGGCAGTGGCTGGAGCTCATTGCTCTGAAAGGCAGGATTGTTTCCCACTGATTCCTGATCCAATGGCATAAAAGTGCTGTTAATTGCTGTTCCCATCATTATCTGCTGGCTCAGGCAGGGTGGGATGCATGACTGCACCCTGGGCTGCCCATCCCAGTAAGGAGCAGTGGTGGCATCAACTTAAAACTGGTGGCCCTAAGAAGGCAGCAAGAGGCCCACCTGCCTGTCCAAAATGGGCTTTTCCCCCCCACTTTTATAGGTTAGAGGGCCAGGCATATAAAAAAGGAGATTAAATGTCACTGTGGCTGTTTCCCTGCCATGAAGTTACGTGTCCTTCTGGTCAGGAGGGATTAGCTGGGGGGGATTCAATGAGTTAATTCCTTCACCTCAGGAGACCTGGACATCCAAATCCTGCTCAGGGCTGGGCAAAAAGAGGAAGGGGGTTAAATGGAGCCTCTCCAGGAGGGTTGGTAACCCTGTGCCATCCCCTGCAGCAGGGCAGACCCTGAGCTCTCCAGAGGGAAAGGCTCAGACCATGGAAAAAGCAGGAGTTGTTTTTCATGGCTTATATTGCACCACAAACCCCCAAATAGCAGAGGGGAGGGGGGAAAAAAAAGGATGTATTTCTAAATTTCTAATTAGTAGAAACTTGAGTCATGGTTAAAAGAAATGAAGTTTATGCCACACTCCTGTGGAAGATTCCAGCCTTGCCTGGTAATTGGGTGTTTTCACTCGTATTTCAGAGATTAGGTCATTAAAAACCAGAGCTAATAATAGAAACTCTTGGTGATCCTTGATCTGAGCAGGGTAAGGAGGGAGACAGGGTGCTTCAAATGAATGCAGACATTCTATTTGCCTAAATTTAAAGGTTCTGGAGAGACAAAAAGGTGTTGTACCAGTGCCCCTGGTAGCTGGATGTGGCTGTGTCCTGGCTGTATCCTGCTTTTTTCCCCCCTCTCTCCCATTCCTCCTCCTCCCCTGTGAGTACCTGGTAGGTGAATGATTGAAATCCACCCCCGAGACCACAGCCTGGAGTAAAAGTAGTGAAAACTGCACTGTCTCTCCAGTTTCCATGGCTGCCTGAGTGTCAAATATTGTCTTTTTTCCCCTGTATTTTTAGCACTTTGCAGCTTTTCTGTGGCGTTTCTGGAATGTCTGTTAAACTGTGAATGTTTTTATCCTCTTACAGACGTGGCTGGATCCTGCCAAAGAAATAAAAAAGCAGGTTCATGGTGAGTAGATTGACTTTATCATCTCTAGGGGGGTGGTTTTTCCCCTCTTCCCTAAATAATGTGGCTTTGGAGAGCCATCCAGGGGGCCCAGGGGTGGGGAGAGGTCACGTCAGGGTGGGATCAACACAAGTTCAAGCAGTCTGGGCATCCTTTCTCTCCTTCTTAAGGACTTAGGGATGCTGTGGATTTAGGAAAAAAAATGACATTTCCTTGGGGTGTGTTTGCCTGAAGGGCTGGGAAAATGGGTGGCAGTGGGAACCTCTGGAATCTCAGAGGAGTTTGGGAGAGCCTGAGCAGAGCTGTGGGCTGGGGAAAGCTTGGGTGGGCTCTGAGGCTGGTTGGGGTCCAAAAATAGGGGGGCTGGAATGAGAAATGGCTTGAGGGCAAAGAGCAGATGCTCTCCAGAGCTGTATTTTGGGGGCTGCCTGCACTGAATTAGTTCAAGATGAGGGCAGTGTCAAATATGTTTCAGAGGCTTTTGTTTCCACTTGGGACCAAGTCTGACTGTTTGGGAAGTGAAACACCGGGTTTGGGAAGTAAAATGTTGGTCTTTGGAAGTAAAATGTTGGTCTTTGGAAGTAAAATGTTGGTCTTTGGAAGTAAAATGTTGGTCTTTGGAAGTAAAATACTGGTCTTTGGAAGTAAAATACTGGGTTTTTAGAAGTAAAACACTGGGTTTGGGAAGGATAATGCTTTTTTATGAAAGCAAACCACTCTTTTACAGGTGTTTTTGGTGGGAGGCACAGGGCAAAGTGTGTCATTAAGTCCAGCTTAGGGGGAAAACACCTCAGGGCTGTGGAGCAGGGAAAGCTCCACAAGTTGGTCTTACCAACTTCCCTTGGAATCAGGATGTGTGTGAAGAGCAGGAGCTGTTCCATCCATTAAAATTCATCTAATAAATGTAATTAGCAGCGTCCTGCTGTGGAATCTGCTGCCCTGCTGTGGGTTTAATGGCAGATTTATCAGATTTTGCTTGAAAATATGTTGGTTGTGGGTATGAATGTGTGTTTCTTTAGGTAACCTCTGCTCCCTAAGGTGACCTCCTGGAATCCCTTGTTTTGAACTGTGGGTGAGGAAAACAACATGCCTCGTGTTTAATCCCAGTTATGGTGTTGCATAAGAAGTAAATCCAGGGATGCTCCATCCCCTCTTCCCTGGGTGGGGTTGGGATAAACCTCAGAGTGGAGCACAGGGGCAGATCTTCCCTTGCTGAAATAAATCTTATTTTGAGCTGGTGTTAAAGGGCCACCGCAGGGGGGAGATGGAACTGTGAAAATCACTGTCAGGACTGTTTGCTGCTGGGAAATGGGATTATTTTCAAGGGAAGAGCAACTCCTTCAGCTGTGGCACCTGGGCTGGCCATGCCATGTATGATACCAGTTCTAGGTGTGGGTTCTTGGTGCTGCACAAGGTTTGTATTAAACATTTAGGTCTGGACTTGTAAAGCTCTTCCTCTCCTGGTGCTTTCTGGCTCCATCCACATCCTGATGCTTGTGTTGGGCTGAGCCTCACTTGTGTCTGAGCACCTGAGTCCAGTGCATTGGGCTGAAGGGTGATCAGCACAGCCCTTCTTGGAATTTGAGAAGTGGCTTGAGTGATAAACCAATCCTCATTCATTAACTCCCAGCCCACCCCGGTCCTCTCTTCGTGAATCCCTTTTCAATCAGTGATAAAACATGTGAGCCATTGAGCTTCTTGGCAACAAATTTGGGTTTTGCCACAAGCAGTGGTTTGTTTGTGTGTGTCTCCCTGTCCTACTTTGCTTTCTCCTGCTGGCATCCTACCTCCTGTAAGTCAAACCAGATCTTACACAGATGTTCAGCTGCATCCAGCTGTGACAGGGAGCAGTACAACATCAGGGTTACATCTGCTGGCTGAATTTTGAAGATCAGATTGGGTGTTCCCAGCCTTTTAAATACCAGTGACTACCCCAAAGCTTTTGTGGTGTGTTGTCTTTTCTCAAACTCTCCTCTGTCATTGCAGGAGGCCCCTGGGATTTCACCTTCAATGTCAAGTTTTACCCTCCAGATCCTGCACAGTTGACAGAGGATATAACCAGGTGAGTTCCCTGGGAATCTGCTGCTCAGCAGAGCAGTGAACATGGAAGAGAAATGTTAAATATTGGGCTAGGTTTCCATCCTTCAGTGAGGAGATCAAATATCTTCACAGTCTGGAGGGGGTTTGTTTTGTTTTGTTTCAGAGGATTCTGCTCCAGTGAAGTCCACATGTATAAAACAGTGTCATTTATAGCCCTGGAATGGGTGTGTTTGTATAGAAAGGTACACTTTTATCTAAACCCAAGTCCTGAGTGTCCTCTGCTCCCTTTGCAGAGTGTAGGAGACCTTAAATCCCCCAGTCATCCTGGAGGGAAGTTCTGGCCAGGTGGGGGTTGGTCTCTTCTCCCAGGCACTCAGCAATAGGACAAGGGGGCACGGGC
>JAOXXN010000287.1:187170-200636 GCA_026770055.1 Myrmophylax atrothorax
GCCATGATCTGGTAAAGGGACTGGAGTTGGACTAAGGGTTGGACTTGATGATCTCGGAGGTCTTTTCCAACCCAATCGATCCTATGATTCTGTGCCTCTCTGTGTCTGGAGCCCACTGACACCTGGGAATTAGATCTGTGGAAGGCCATCATCAGCATTTTGGCTAAAGAAGCCTTTAAACTTCCCCATTAATTCACCCATTTGCAGAACCATCTAATATCCCACCCCAGACCCACCAGACTGATGAGCTGACATGGGAACACACTGCCTTGTGTGGCACCACCACCAGCTCCTGGCTCCCCTCGGCTCCTTCCAAGGGCTCCAACCAGCCACACACACCAAGACCTCTTGTTAAAGGTGTTTGCTCAGGGGGGCCCAGATGGCTTCTTTCCATGCTGTAACTCTACATGAGACAGTTGTAAGACCAGACTCTCCACCAGTTTTGAACCAAAACCCCATCAAACCCACAGATAGATCCACAGCCCAGCAGGATGACCCTCTCAAATCCTGAGCACCAGATACACCACCACCAACAAGAACTGCTTCTCCCAGTGGCCAGCTGAGCTGTCCCCCTTCAGCCAGCTGGTTTGATTCCTCACTTGGTACATGTTGCTCCTGGGAAGGTTGAGTCATTCCACCTCTGGCTTGGCAATTCAAGCACAAACTTGCAAAACGCATACAGCCTTTTATAATGTTATCCCGAGAAACCTAAAACAGCTGCACTTTTGGCAGGAAAATACAGGACCACCAGTAAAATATCCAAAACAGTTGCATCCTTTAATTTATGACTGTACACTGTTTCCATAAAGAGTATATAAAACAGGTCAGATTTTATAAGTAAGACATAATAAACAGTCATACCCATTGATGCCATAAATGTTTAGAAAAAGAGATTACTGAGAAATTATTAATTACAGTTTTAAAAACTGTATTTCTTGCACCTAATAACCACAATGCACAGACATAAGCAACATTTCTGAGTGATTCCTGGTGAGACGCTGAAGCTGAAACACCTAATTTGTCTCCTGCAGCTGAGATCAGCTCTGCTGCTTTGCATCAACTTGTGATGGAGCCAGGCCCTTGCTGCTGGACACCAGTTCCCATCAGCAATGACACAGGCAGGAGGGCACAAACCCTTTTAATGGTGCTCAGTCCAAAGGGAATCCACAAAGCTGGTCCCATCTCTTAACTTGCCAGGGGAGGTGGTTTGCACAGAGCTCCTGGTTTGTGGAGAACCCATTTTATGGTTTTAATATTTTTTTAACATTCTTGTTATTGTCCCTTAATATTTCAGGAGGAAGATCTCATCCTTCCCAAAGGACTTTTACAACTGTGGGAAAGAGGAGCTCCTTCCCCCAGCCAGGGATGATGGATGCTGACAACAACAAGTAATTTCCTTCAAAATGCTGGTGTGAAACTAACTCCATCCTCCAAACAGGAGAGTCTTGTAAAAATTAATTCCCATCTTGGATTCCATTTCTATCATATTTATTTCATTACATAAACTTCATTTTCCCCTCATGCATCATGTCCAGTGAAAACAGGATTATTTTACATTTCAATATTAACAAAGGTTGGTGTGCCTTTCTCATTACTTTTCTTATCTTTTGTTACTTAGGTATCACTAAAAGGAGAAAAACAGAGTCCATTGTTTCCCTTTTTCTAGGACATCTGAAACTGGAGCATTAGTTTCATAAGACAACCTGATTTACAGCCATTACAGCATTTGTAGTTAATTGGTAGGTGATCTCTGAAGCAACACAAAATCATTGCCAAAAAAGGCTCAGATCGACTTTTACTGCATGAATTCTCCTTATTCCTGTGCAATGAGCAGGACCCGCTGCTGGCTGTCAAGTGAGGTCTTTATTTTCTTGTTAAGTATCTGAACTTACTGCTCTTGACCCATTTAATTACTGTGGTACACCAGGCAATTGCAAAGAATCTGCCACGCTGAAGCCACACAATGAGCATCGAATGTTCCGCCGGCTTTTCCACACCGCTCCCCATCTGCCCTGCCCCAATCCAGCCATCCCCGCCACAGGAGAACCTCTCTGAACTGGATTCCTGGGGTTTCTGGCAGAGGTCAGCACATCTTTTCATGTGCACCTTTACAACAGCAGCAGGAAGAAGTGCTTGCCAAGTTTTATTTCCAAAAAGCCAAGCTCCGTTAGGTCTTGGGACCCAGCGGTAATTGCTCTCACTAGTTAGCAAATTCCAGCACACTGGGTCTGTTTTTCATAGGTTTATTTTAAGTACCTGTAAATCTTATAAGCAGAAACCAGGAAAACGAGGTTTGCTTTTTTTCTTTTTTTTAAATGTAACTTGTTTTTACTGAGGGCAGACTACACTCTGAAGTTAAAAAAAGGCCTGCACTATTATTTTTGAGCGGGGCTAAAGGGCTGTGTGTTCCCTGCCCCACGGTTTCACACTTCCCATTCCCTGTAATGCTGAAGCTCCACTGCAGGCTCTGCCCAAACAAGCCCCTTTCCTCACTGCAGCCTTTGGATGTTGATCTTCCCCATTAACCTTTCACGTCAGTTACAACACCTCGTATTTTGTTCCTCAGGAGCCTTCGGGGGGCTCATTCCTGACCTTCAGTTTCTCATCACTGTGGAGGGGGGGGCAGGAAAAAAAAGCCTCCTGTTTTTAATGAAAGAGGTGTAATTCACACTTGGGTGCAGGCTCAGCATCAAGCTGGTCATTCTGGGAGGGGGTTTTCTTTGTGTTTTCTCTTTCCAAAGGCCATGTCACCAACACTTCATCAGGAAGGACTGGGACAGCAGGAGAACTACACAGTGGTGCCCAGCATGGCAGGGAATGCAATTCCCTGTGCCTTCCCACCCTGGGCCAGGCAGCCTCAGCACCCCCTGGTACTGCTGCTTCCGAGAGCCAGAGGACCCAACACCAGCTCACCCACACCCAAGACCACTGGAAAACACCCTCTCACTGCTCAACAGGGTGGTCTTGTTTTAGAGAAGTTCAGGAAGGACTTCAGAAACAATCACAGAATCATAGAATCGATTGGGTTGGAAAAGACCTCCGAGATCATCAAGTCCAGCCCTTGGGCCAACTCCAGTCCCTTTACCACATCATGGCACTCAGTGCCACGGCCAATCTCAGTTGAAAAACCTCCAGGGATGGGGAATCCACCCCCTCTCTGGGCAGCCCATTCCAAGGCCTGAGCACTCTCTCTGCAAAGAATTTTTTCTGCTCTCCAACTTCAATTTCCCCTGGCAGAGCTTGAGCCCGTGCCCCCTTGTCCTATTGCAGTGATGCTGCTCCATGAATGGGGAGATCCCTGGAACAGCCTGGCCACATCAGGGGGAGAGGCTGCAATGGGGGTCTGCCTCTTTCCTCCTCTTCCTCCTCCTCCTTCCACTGCCGTGACCCAGCCCTGCAGGGAGATCCCAGTTTGACCCCACCCCAAAGCTGGGGGTGTGAATCAGGCTGCAAAACCCAGGGCATGTTCCCCTCCAGATCCCAGTGCATCCCAAGAGGTGCCTGGACTTGTGGCCAAGGCCTGTCCTTCCCCTGACCTGAGCTCCTCCTGCACATCAATGGAGTGAGTTCAGCGCTTTGTGCCTCGGCAGAACAGGGTAATGGGTTGGGGTCTGAGCTCCTGGCACATTTATTTCTTGCTATACCTGAATCTCTTGTATTTTTCACAGCAAGAACAGTATGAAAGTACAATTGGGTTCAAGCTGCCAAGTTACCGAGCAGCGAAGAAGCTGTGGAAAGTTTGTGTTGAACATCACACCTTCTTCAGGTGGGTCTTGAGTAACTAATGCTGTAGTTTAACTGCTGAAAATGAGCAATGTTCCTTCAGTGTGTTCCTTAGGTTTGGAACAATTGGGGTGAAATGGTGGCAGGGACAGTGTTTATTTTGCATAAAATTTTTAAGCAGATTCTGCTTCATAAGACCCACAGGAAAGAGAACTTTGGCTGATGTAGGTGTGAGATTTATTGTTAAAGTGTGTGTGTTTTGTTAACCAAGTGGGTACAAGAGGCTTCTTAAATTTCTATTTTAGTTTCTCTTTCCCCTCTTCCCAATATATTCATAGAAAATGAAACTCCTTAAAAACAGAGGCTGGTGAGCGGCACTTAAACCTCAGGTTTAGGGGGATTTGAGCTCAGTCCCACTCCAAAGGACCTCTGAGATTCTTTGGAAGGTGTTTCTGCTCTGGAGCACACTGAGCTCTCTGGAGCTGGGGAGCTTTCCTGGTGGAGATGGCACAGCCATAAAGGAGCTTTCATTTCCAAGCATTTGGTGTTAGAAATTGAGGAGATTTGATGAGAAACACCAAGTTTGGGATTTCCCAAGTTGTTGGGAAACTCCAGCACAGCACAGCCCACAGAAGCCATACACAATTTTCCCAAGAGGATGGTGCAAAAGGAATGAGAATCCTTCATTCCCTTCCACACCAGAGGGAAGGGGGAAAATCGCCCAAACCCATCACGCAGTAATTTGAAGTTGGTGACTCGGATTTTCCGATTAATTCCTTACCCTCCTGGCCCTCTGGGGGTTTGCTGGATTTGTTGGACCTGGAGGTGTGGTTTTGAAGTCCTGCTGGTGTTTTCCAGGCTGACTTCCACCGAGGCCATCCCCAAGAGCAGGTTCCTGGCGCTGGGCTCCAAGTTCCGCTACAGTGGGCGGACGCAGGCGCAGACGCGGCAGGCGAGCGCCCTGATCGACCGGCCCGCGCCCCAGTTCGAGCGCACAGCCAGCAAACGAGCCTCCAGGAGCCTGGATGGAGGTGAGTGCACCCTCCCCTCCTCCCTTCCTGCAGTCCCCAGGGTGCTGAAATAACCCCTGAACTCCCTGCTGTGCCAAAACCCCAAGGGTGATGTCTCACTGGAGGTTGTCGTTAAACCCTTTGCTGGCGTGGACCAAACCAACCAACCAAAACAAGAATTCCCCCTACACAAATCAAAATAACACCAGCACAAGGCAGGCAATTTGCACAAAATCCACCCCTTGTCACAACAGAAATTCCCTGTGATCATACCACTCTGTAGCACTGGTTTTTTCCTGTTACCTCTCCCAGGAACTCTCCTTATCTCCAAATCACTGCTCTGGGAAAATGAGCTCCAGCTCAGCCAGACCCAACTCAAAAATGCAAACTAAGAGTAGTTCCAGCAGAACTCACTGACAACAATGGTGTAGGTGGGTGCTGAAGGCTCGTGGCAAAGTTGTGGTAGTAGAGATGTTTCCTCATTCAATCTCAAAGCATTTTGCTTTTAGAAAATCAGGAATTGAGCTATTTTAGGGTTTGGGGTTTTTAACATAAAAAGTTATTTAACATAACTTCTTAAATTCAGAAGTTTTCCATAAGGGGGAGAATTTTTTGGCACAACTGAAACTTTTTCAGTGTCTCTTAAAGTGATGGTCAGGTTGGAGCCTGGGGCATATCAGTGAGGTGGGCCCCATCCCACATTTTTAAAGGAGATGGGTAGCAGCAGGCTGGAGGAGGAGAGATGTGCAAAGAGAGTCCCTAAGTTTGCTCCAGCTGATCTGGATCATGGGGTACTAAGGTCCTGGGAAAGGGGAGCAGAGTAACCAGGGAGAGGGGGAACATCCCTTTGTACCATGAGGATCCAGGGAAAGAGGAGCATCCTTGTACACTGAGAGGATCCAGGGAAAGAGGAGCATCCCTGTGCACCAAGGGTGCCTGATAGAGCAGGGACTGTGTTTGAGCTCTGAGGTTGTGCTGCAGCCCAGGAGGAGCCAGGGTTGTCCCAGCACCCTGTGACCAGCAGCAGCCAGGCTATCCCTGCTCCTGGGCTATCCCTGCTCCTGGGCTATCCCTGCTCCTGGGCTCAGTGACCCCAAGCCTGGATTTGGTGCCTTGGAACCAGAGGGAAGTGCTGCTTGGTCCACCAAATTCCAGCTTGAGATTCCTCAGGCAGTGCATGGAGGCAAGTGAACCAAGACTGCTGGTTGCCCTTTGGCTGTGCCATTATGACCCTGGATGGGTAGAGCAATGCCAGCTGCCATGCCAGCCCTGGGTGTCAGAGCCCGGAGCGGAGCAGACCTGGAATGTGTGGATGGTCCTTAACGTGTGCCCCATTTCCTCAGCTAAACGTGCGACCCAAAAGGGTGAGTTCAGGACCGTAGAGGAGGAGAAGCACAAGGAGGTGGTGGTGGTTGAGGTTCCTGAACCAAAACCTGCGGATCAGATCCGAGAGAAGCCAGGTATAGCTGTGGTGGTGGCTTCAACTCTCTGCAGTGCCTTTCCTGTCCTCTACGTGCTTGTTCCTGACAATTCCAAATTTCGCCAAATCTGGTGGCTTCCTTTTCTTCTGCAGGGACAGGAGACACAGCCCAGCTCTGGAGACTCCTTAAATTTCCACCTTGCCCCTGTAATTCTTGTGAGGAGGTGGAGAAAAGTTTGGGATGTGCTGGCACTTGAGAACTTCCATGAAATTTGGGTAGTTTTGTGTATGGATTAGTAAACTTTAAAATTTGATCTTGAAACTTCTCATGAAGCTTCTGAAATTCTTGATCCTGGACCTGCTTGACATTTTTTAAGTCTATTCTGGTATCTCTTTTCAGGATTTGAGAAATGCCACCTGTTTTAGTCTGTGGAGCTTTTATTTCTCTAAGAGAGGTACTATTAATAAATATTAATGTAATATTAAGAGGGATGTAGGTACAACAGCACATTTGAATACTAATAAGTGTTTCACAGCGCAGTGTTGTCAAATATTTGCAGTCTTCATCACTTGGCTGGCGACTGCCTGTGGTGTGTTAGGGCTGGAAATAATTCCTATGCAAATCCTTTGGGTGCTGCTCTGCTTCCCTCCTTCCACCTGGAATTTTTTACGGTGCTTTTGTCTGTTTCTCTGTTACCTGGATCAAACCTTCATGAAGTGTGTCAGACTTGGCCCCACTGTGGATGCTGTGGGGAATTTTGGGCACCAGGGTAGATTTGGAGTGAATCACTCAAATACATTTAATTAAAGCTGTTAGTTTTTATATAGGTTTTGATCTGGATGTGTTTTGCCTGGGTTTTGCCAGCCAGCACCTGCATCCCTCCAGACTTTGCAGGCAGAGCCATCCTCAGTCCCTGCGTGTCTCCCTGTCTGGGCAAGGAGCCTGCAGAGCCTATTTCTGTTGTTCTTTTCCCCTCTTACCCAATCCACTCTTGGCTGTGTCAGCGCTGGGAAGACTGATACACAATTCCCTGGTGGAAAATGACTGCTGAGCTGCCTGGTTTGCAAACCTCCTTGCTGTTCTCAGCTGCTGAGAGGAATCCTCTCTCTCTTTGCTGCGGTGCCTGTGTGTCCCCAACCCCCACTAACACCTGCAAACCTCTTTCTAGCCAAACACACTCTTGAAACTTTTGAAATGAGACCCATTGCAGAGGAGGAAGAGGAGGAGGAGGAGGAGAAGGTAGAGGTGGTTAAGGTTCCTGTTGCCAAGCCAAAGCTCCCGGAGCCGGTGCAGCCGCGGTCAGGTACAGCTGCAGTGGCTTTGGGTGGCCCCTGTGCTGTCACTGCAGGCTGCAGTGCTGGAGGACACAGGTTGCTCTGGTTGTGGTGGTGTTGGTTGCCACTAAAATGCCCCTGGCTTTGCTGTGTGCTGCTTCCCAGGGGTGCCCTGGGTGAGGTGAGGGGTGCTGTGGTTTGGCTGTGTGTGGACAGGAGTGTGCAGTGGCCTCTTAACGCTCCTCCTGTGCTGTCCCTTCTTGGAAAGTTTGTTCCCCTGAGCTGCAGGAACGTGCAGTGCCTGAAAATCAGGTTATGAGATCCAGGACTGCTGGAGGTCACCTACATTCCACTTGATTTCTGCACTAGGGAGCTGCTGCTTCCCTAGTTGGGGAAGGGTGTCAGGGCAATGTTGCTGCTGCAGTCAGATCCACGTTAATCATAATTAAAATAGAGTTGATTAGGTGTTGCAGAAAGAGGAGACTGAAGCCATAGAGGGAGGTAACTGAGAACTTCACATGTTTCCTTGGTTAGTTTGGAAAACACTGGAAGATATTCCATGGGATGGGTGGCAGCAGAGTGGACATAAGCCAGTGCCACACCTGAGCACAGCCAGGGCTCTCCTGCTGCTGCTGCCCCTTCTTACCCATCCCCTGCACTTTTCCTCCTCCTGAATCTCCTATTCCCAGCAGGCACTGTCAGTGGGGTGATGGTGATCAGTCTCAGAATCCTGAAATCCAACAAGGGACCTTAAAGATCATCCAGTTCCAACCTACGTTTTATATCTCCTATTTTGGGGCAGTGCTTTTGACTTTGTTTAAATCATGTGTCCAAATAGCCTGAAGTAGTTAATCAGGAAAATTAACTGAAATACAGTCCTGGGCAGCCCAGAACTCGCTGTTGGATGGCAGAGGGAAAGCCTGGCATCTGTTTTGGTTTTTCCTGCCTGTCTTGCTGCTCTGGGAGAGGAGCAGGAGGGGCAGCCCTGAGGATTGACTGGTGGCAGCGTTTCCTTGGCTGCTTCATCTTTGAGGTGGCATTTTAACACATCCGTAACTTTTTTAGCCAAACGTGATCTTGGCAGTATTGAGATAAGCCCAATTGAAGAGGAGGAGGAGGAGGAGGAGGAAGAAAAAATGCTGGTGGTGAGAGGACTAGAGGCGGTCCCGAAGGAGCCAGGTACCACCGCGGCCACGGCTTTGCACCCCCAGCATCCTCCTCATCCCGGCTGTCCCTGCCATGCCACCTCTGCCCAACCTTCCCAGCGGCTGTCACCGCTCCCGTGGCACAGACACCCCTGGGCATGGCACCCACTGCCCTCCTGAGAGGGTAACACAGAGTCTGGGGCACACAAATGAGCAGGGAGGGGATGGAGCCCGTGCTGGTGGTCTGGGGTTTAGGGTGGGTTCCAGCAGGATGTGGTGCCCAGGAGTTTGTCCTGAAAGTGTCATTCCAGTCTCTGGAAAATCAGGTTCTTTTTTGCCCCTCCATCCTGTATATTTTCGGCCACTTTGGATACTTTACTCTCTCCATGTTTTCTTCACACACAGATGAGATGCAGTTCCCTTTTCAGTGAACAGGAATTGGTACTAAGGAGTTGCTTGAAATGACAATTTCTTTTTTAGCACCACATTTTTTGGTGTCTGCCTGAATGGCTGGACACTCCTGGCTGGGGTGGGTGACACAGTGTGACCCTGCTGCAAACTGGGACTTCGGGAATGTGACACCACATCAAAGGGGTTTTTTTGGGCATGTTTTTAGTGGAACACCCATAAAATCAGGAGAACCAAATAGCTTATTGTATCTATAGGTACACACAGGGAATTAATTGGGGCTGGCTTGGCACACAGTATTGGCTTGAATATTTTGTTGGAGTTGGGCTTTTCAGGGATGAGGAACTGCCTGAGAAATCAGGAATTGAAGGGCAGTTGATTTTGTGTGGACCTAATGCTTGTGTTGGAGACTCATCCTCTGGAAAGGTGACTTTGTGGCAGCATGCTGTCCATTCCTGCACTGGCACTGACCTGGAGGTGCTGGGTATCTCCCCCCATTCTGCCTTGGAGATACCCAGGGGCACACACAGCCCAGCCTGCTTTGAAACACACCTGGAAGCTACTGGGAACTTCTCCAGAGCGCTGCTTGTTGATTATCTTGTTCATTTGAGTTGCCTAAAAGATTGGGGAGGGGGGGAAAGCCTGTGTTTCCCTTCCAGAAACCATCTGTTTGTGGTTCAGGAGGTGCCCACAAACCCAGAGCTCCCCACGCTGTGTCGGTTTTCCGGAGCGGAGTCCGTGTCAGTTGTGTGTGAAGGACCCAGAAATCCATGGCATGATGTCAAATTCAGATTTGCCTTTCTGGTGTGGCTTCTCTGCAGAGTGCAAGCTTGCTTTTTGTAAACCATCTGGTGTGGGGTTTTATTTGATTTTATTTAAACCATAAGGAGAATAATCTCAACTCTCCCCTACTAAACGCACAAGCTGCTTCGCTCAACATCTTTATTTCCTTTCTCTTTTTTTATCTCCTCCTCCTCCCTTTCTTTTCAAATGACAGCACTATAATTTGGAAAGGCTTTGCCTAGAGCTTTGGGACATTACCTGCTCTGAACCTTGTCCCTGTGTGTCCCCCTCCTCAGCAGTGGCCGTGATAACCCCGGAGCGCAGTCCCCGCCCCACCTCGGCCCCGGCCATCGCCCAGAGCCACCCTGCAGAGCCAGCCCCAGCCAAGCCTGACCTGAAGGAGGTGGCCACATCCAGAACTGGCAAGGAAACAGCAAAAGCTGATGTGAGACGTGAGGAATTCCCAGCAGAGAAAGCCAAGGCAGAGCCAGCTGATGCATCCAAGGTAGGTCAGACCTGAGGCTCTTTGGAAGAGACGAGTGTCATTGTAGAAGCCACCCCAAAATGCAGCTCTGTCCACCTCCCCCTGGGTGCTCCTCTGTCCACCTGGGTTTATCCCTCTCCCAGGCATCAGGTGGGTGCCAGGGAAATCCCAGCCCTGACATCCCTTGTGGGAGGAGGAGACTCTCCAAATCTTGGTGGTTTCAATCCAATTGAGTGGTTAAAAACACTGACAGGAGCTGCAGTTCGGGGCTGCCCCATGGCCAGGCTGTGCCCCCTGATTCCTGGTACAGCACCAGGAGGCAATTCCAGTGAAATCAGTGATCTGGATCTGCCTGCAGCCCAGCACTGGGATGTTTTTCACATTGATAGGCTTTGGCTGGGAGAGCTGGTAACACAGAGGTGGTAAAAGTGCTGCAAACTGGACTAAAACTTAGTTGAGAATGGCACTGGTGAGACCTTGGGGGGTTTATTGCTTAAATGCCTTTTTTTTAACCATGATTTGATCTTTCTACAAATGTCTGAGGCCTTTGCTGGGGTTGATCTGTGTGTGTTGTTCTTATAAGTCAGAATAATGTCCAGAATTAATGTTGGTATTACAGTGTCCTTAGTGTTCTGCAGATCTTACTGTCTCAAGCCTTGCAGAGGTGTTTGCCTTGAGACACAATTTTCACTTGACTCCCAAATTTAGCTGTTCTCAGCATTTCTGAAGCCACCTTTTCCTCTAACATGCCACACAGTAGGTCCTGTGTGACATCTCCAGGGGAAATCACAACTAATTAAGGTTGGGGGATGGAGGGGAAGAAAGGACAGTTGCTTCAAAAAATTCCATGGCCTGTGTGAGCAGGAATTTTTAAGTGAAAATGCTGAAGGGATCCTCAGGCTGGCACTGTGGGGTGGGAATTGGAACACAGAATTCCCATCCAGCTCCTCCTCCCTCGTGTTACACTGAGAATGAGGAAATTTTACTCATCCCATCTCACTTATTACAGGTTTTTTCTTAAATGCTTAAACCCTTTATTTATTTTTTCCCTTTAAATATAGATGTGGGAGGAAATAGTGGATTTAAATGTGCCAAATTTACCCCATTTCTCCAACGTAGCTGCATCACTTCTTTTAACACCCACTGATGCTTTTGCCTTCAGAGTACTTGGCACTCAAGTTTCCCTAAAATACTTCCCTGAGAGTGTTAAGAGAGTCTTGGCTCTCTCCTTATGGACAGGAAAGAACTTAATTAGTGATGTTAGGCTTGGTTTTGTAGCTGAGCCTGCTCTTACTGCCTCTGCCCACATAATACCTGTGCATATAACCAATGATTTCTGTTTCTAGAAGGCCTGTGTTAATTTGAGCATGTTGCTTTGTTGGGATTTCACTGGGAGATGCAGCTGCCAATGACATTTGAAAACATTGCCTGGCCAAGCTCATGCAAGTGGGAAGCCTTTCTTCAGCAGCACTGGAGAGCACTGGTGTCAAATCCAAATAATCCTCAGGCTGGAGGAATTCTTGCCCTGCTGTTTGACTAACAGAGCGCCGGGAGCTGCCGTGGCATTAACACCAACCCAGGGCTGCATGGTGGTTTTTGCATGTTCCCCAAACCCAACCTCATGCAGCCTGTTCAGAAACTAAACGGTTTCTTGAAACAAATCTACTAACAAGAAATGTTTTTACCCATTTATTTCTTAAATGTAGGTGAGGAAAACACACATTGAGGTCACAGCCCCCACCACGAATGGTGCCCAGCCCCAGGTTTGTGTTAATAATTCAGTTTAGGTTGCTCACAGTTTTTTTTTTAGGGTTCAACGTAGTTAAATGAACCAACAACTCTTTTTTTTTTTGTTTTTTATCACTGCCCAACAGCAGCAGCCTGCAGAAAAAGAGGAAGAGCTGATAAGAATGAGGAAGGTTAGCCACTTTCCCCTTTCACCAGCCAAATTTGCCATATCATTCATGCATCTGTAACCTGTTTAAAAAGACAGTGCTCCAATTTCTTCCTGTGCTTTGGGTTGGGATGTTGCTTTTCCTTAAACTACCAAATCCTTGATTGGAAAATGAGTAGTGGTTTGGTTTTTTTTGTCCCATAGATTGCTAAAATTATGCATGTTGAGTGTTCAAAAGAAACACACTTGGCTTGATTTGTGAAATTTGTCTTCTCCATAACAAATTAAGTGAGAAACCACAGAAAACTGTGTAGGAAATGCAAAAAAAACCAGCAAGGAGAATGTTTTTTTGGTATTGATAAGAAACAGGGACATATCCAAGATGGGAAAGGTGGTTAAGGCTGTGCCCACTGGGACTGGCACAGGTTCCCCCAGGCAGCAGAGCCTCAGCCTTGGGGGTGGCCCTGCATCCCTTGGGAATGTGCCATGGGCACCTGGGCAAGGTTTCCCTGGAAAACCCTGTCTCTCTGTGGCCAGAGCCGAGCCCCTGGGAGCTGTCTCTTTAAAGGACCCATCACATCTCCCATTCTCCATGAGCCAGCCCCCCATTCCTGGTGGGAATTCCCACCCCACGCTGCCTCAGCGCTGCACTCCCCACCTTGAGTTGACTTTTTTCATTTGCCGATTTCTCGATCCCGCAAAGACCAATGTTTTAATTTTTTGTGCTTTTTTTTTTGTTGTTGTTTTGTTTTGTTTCCCCCTTTCCTTTCATTTTCACAGAAGAGATCAAAGAGGCTAGATGGTGAAAACATTTATATCAGGCATAGCAATTTAATGTTGGAGGTTTGTATGAACTTGAAGCTTTTTTTGAGTTGCATTTGCCTAAACCTTCTGCATCTGCGCTGAACTTCTTCCTCTTCTGCTACTGCCTTTATTTTGCATGCTCTTGCATGAAAGACCTTTTGATTTGATTTGATTTTTTTTAATTGTGCTTTTGCATGCTGACAGTAAACATGATGGTGTGCAGCCATTCTTCCTTCTACCTCTTCTGACTTTCATTCTCTCATACCTACCAAAATATATGATTGGCAGTGCCCAGATCTGCTCTGGGACCCTCTGGGTGCTCACAGGGGGCATGGATTGGATCATTGGCCACTTTTTCATTGCTTGAAACAAATTATTTTCCTGGGGGGAAAAGCCAGTCTGTGAAAATACAAAATTCAGGGTAAGCTGCAGGTGAAATTGGAACAGGTTGGGCAGAGAAGCTGTGGCTGCCCCTGGATCCCTGGGAGTGTCCAAGGCCAGGTTGGACAGGGCTTGGAGC
>JAOXXN010000287.1:200736-212195 GCA_026770055.1 Myrmophylax atrothorax
GTCCAAGGCCAGGTTGGACAGGGCTTGGAGCAACCTGGGCTGGTGGGAGGTGTCCCTGCCCATGGCAGGGGGTTGGACTGGATGAGTTTTAGGATCCCTTCCCACCTAAACCATTGTGGGATCCAGTGAAATTTTCACCTCTGGGCATTCATGCCACCACAATGCCCATGTTGCTTTGGGCAGGAGGGATCCTTTTGGATGCTCCAGGGATGTTTCCATTGTCCTCCCAGCCCTTCCTTGCCTTGCAGCACCTCCCCACCCCCAGGTCCCATCCTGCCCGGTGCCAGCTCCCCATGGATCTGCCACAGGGGCTCAGTGGCTCACCCCTCCCTGCTACAGCTCTTCCCTTTGGATTTGGGAGCCCTTTCCACTTGGTTTCACCCAAGCACGGTCTCAGAACAGACCCTGCCAATCATATATTTTAATTCTTTAATACACTGTGTTATGGGAGATGTTTTGTGGCTTCTGATACTCTGGTCCTGTGTCACGTGTTTCTACTCAAACTTGCAGCCCCAGCAGCTTGCAGGGTTTCCCTTTTGGCATCTCTTGAAAAAGTGGAGTGAACCAACTGCCTTCTCCTAATCGGAATTTTCAAAGTTTTGCAGCTTTTGGGTGTTTTATTTTTAATTTTTATTAACCTGCTACAACATAGAGCTTTGAGCCACAAGCAAAGGGTGTGCACAGCACGGAGCTCTGAAGACTCTGCCTCTTCCCTTCTTCCACCCAACTCCAACAGCTCCATCTCCCCACCCCCAAACAGAGCTTTGTCATTGCTTCCAAATCCCCTTTTGCTGTCAGTGCCACCCAGCCCTTTCCCTCCCCAGTTCTGTTGCAGGTGCTCCAGCCCTCCCCTAGACCAGGGCTCACCCAGGAGCTCCCTCCTTTATTCCCTTGTTTTTTTAACCCATGCATTTGGCAGAGCAGATCATTTTCCCTCCTGGACCTGCCTGTTCATTTTGTTGGAAGCTTTTTAACTCTCCTCATGCACCAGGTTCTTGCAGAAAGGGCAAAACAGGAGGAAAAGGAGGTGATGCTGAGCTGGTTCCTCCAGGTGCTTCCCAGACCCGGCTCCACGTAGCTCCTCGTGGCTTTAGCTCCTCTCCAGCCCTCCCAGGCCCTGCTCCTGCACAGTGCTGGAAAAGCCAAGGTGGTCCTTCTCTCTTCTCTGAGCCAGGAGCAGCCCTGGGGTTCCTGGAGCCAGGCAGGGATTACCCTGGAGTCCTCAGCAGACTTATCTCTGCTCTTTTTCCCACCCAGCAGGCACTTGCCTTATATTTCATCCAGGATGGATGCCAGAACTTGCCTTTTTCCCCCTCAGAACTGTTCCAAACCCAGTAAATGTTGTTAAGGAGGCATTTGGGGTTCAGCTGTGTCCTGGGTGAGCTGCAGGGATGCAGATTTTTGGGAGGCTCTCTCCTTTAGGGGTGTGTTTACTCTCCCAACTTCTAAAATCCATGGGCTGAGTAACAACTGAAAGCACAAAAATAGTGAAATTTCTCAGTCATGCTTTTACTCACCTTGATTTTCCCCCTTTCTTGCTGCTTTTTGGCCCTGTCCAGAAAAGTTGTTGTTTGGCTTATGCCTATTTTATGCAAAAGCTTTGTTTTCTACAAACTCTGGTTTGCTTGCAAAGAAAAAACTATTTGGAACAAGTTGACTTGCCTTGAAGTCTGTGTGTTTGTTTTCTGACATCACAGAGCAGAAATCTGGCTTTTTCCAGATGAAAAACTTCAGCAGGAGTTTCTTGATTGATCCAGCATAAAATAAATTCTCAGTTTGATTTAAAAAAAAAAACCCAAACAAACAGTCATCTCATCTTCATTTCAGAAGTTTAAAACCTCCTGTGGTACCTCCTGGAGGGATGAGATGAGAAACAGGGGGGGGAAAAGTAATGGGGATATTCTGGGAGCAAAGATAATTCCTGGTAGCATGAAAGAGAAATAGTAATGAAGAGAGCAGAAAAAAATGGGGAAAGTATTTTATTGAACATTAATTGTGTTGATACCTGGGAATATAAACTGTGGTGATACCTGGGAATATGAACTGTGGTGATACCTGGGAATGTTCAGGCTCGTAGAGGGAAAAGAAAGCAAACCCACCCAATTTAAAGGCTTTAAATTAAATAAGCTAAACAGGCATAGAAAAAAAATCCCATATAGGGGCAATCCATGAGATTGCAGGTCACCTGCCATTGGTTTGGAGTAGCTGGAGGAGGACTGATTGCAGTTTATCCCAGTTAATCAGAGGGTAAGGAGGAGAGAGGATGCTGCCTTTGTGTGTTCGCAGTGTGAGCGGCTCTGGGCGCAGCTCTGCCGAGCGCAGCTTTGCCAAGCGCAGCCTGGGCAGTGCCAGCTCCTCCCCACACCCTCCACTCACCCTGTCCTTTTGCTGGTAGGATCTAGACAAGCCCCAGGAAGAAATCAAGAAGCACCATGCCAACATCAGCGAGCTCAAGAAGAACTTCATGGAGTCCGTTCCGGAGCCGCGGCCGAGCGAGTGGGACAAACGTCTGTCCACCCACTCCCCGTTCCGGACCCTCAACGTCAACGGGCAGATCCCCACGGGGGCAGATGGAGTGAGTACCTGGGGCCATGGGGGGTGCCAAGGGGTGGCCTTGCAGGGCAGGATTCACCCGCAGCCCCCCTTAGTTATGTTGGGTTTGGTGGGCTCCATGTGGAGTCGTCCCTGAGAGAACTGAAGCTTTGGTTGTGGTATCATAAAAATGTGATTTCAGTTCTGGTAGGAAAGGATGTAGGGATTGCTCAGCTGGTGTTGCTGGCACTGTGATGGTAGAGAGTACTTCCCATGGCTGAACTGGAGACCAGATCTCCCCAAAATGTTGGGAAAAACTCACCCAAACTCCTAAATTAGAGAATTATTACTTCAGAGGTAATATTGCAACCCAGATGGGATAATTTTTTCAAGATCACTTTATTCTCCAGTTTATTCTTGGGTTTAGACTTGCATTAGGAACTCCAGGTGCTGATCTGCTGTGGAGGCTTCAGGAAGACTCCTCAGGTGGCCACAGCAGGGCTGTTCATACATGATGGGAACCTTCCTCCTTCTTAGTAGCCACATACACTCAGTTTCTCTGCTAATTTCCTTAAAAAGGTAATTTTTCAAAGAAACCCAGTTGCAACAGCAGAGATCTGTCACCAACTGGTTTCCTCTTGGCTAAGAGGCACTTTCCCTGTGTCATATTGGTGGTGCCTAACTGAGATATGGAGCTTGTGAGTAAAACTGTAGCTAGCACCCTGGTAATCAGTCTCTGATTGCTCTCTCACTCAGTAGGAAATGCAATTTTTTATTACAACAGAAAAATTGCATTCTGGCTGCAGTGGTGGCAGTGGGAGACTCTCTGGTTTGAGCCCAGGTTCTCCCCTTCCTGCCCACAGCCCTGCAGATAAACTGGTGTTTAATCTTCAAAGCAATGCAGGGGAGATACTTATCAATCAGGGAAATAATCCTGGAATGTTGAAACACCTGCAAGGGGTTTAACCCCAAGTTTCCTACAGGCTCCTCAAAGCATAGAGAAAACCCAGGACAGCCTCAGGGGTTTTTTTTCCTGCTAGAAAAAGGAGATCCCCAAATTCAATTTAGGATTTGTTGTTATAGAATCATAGAGTGGTTTGGGTTGGAAGGTACTTAAAGTCCATCTCATCCCACCCTCTGCCATGGGCAGGGACACCTTCCACCAGCCCAGGTTGCTCCAAGCTCCATCCAATCTGGCCTTGGACACTTCCAGAGATGGGGCAACCTCAGCTTCTCTGGGCAACCTCTCCCTGGGATTACCCTGTTTAACACAGGGATGGACTTTGCTCTGTGGCTGCAGAGCCTCAGTGTAAATTCCACAGGAATTTGGGCAGCAGAGCTGGGCCATGTGGGTTTTGGGGTGTGGGTGGGACAGAGCTGGGGCTCTCAAGCTCCACAACTGCAGGTCAAGAACGATATTCCTTGTTACTATGAAGAATTTCTGACAAGGTGACCACATTGTGGGGTCTTGGGGGACTCCTGGTCATAACAACTGGGTAGCGTGGGCTTGTCCCACCTAAGACTGCAGTGGGTCTTCAGCACTGCAGAAGTTGGTGTCCCTGGATTTGCATTTCTGGAAATTCCCTCTTAATCTAAACCTCTCTGAAGTGATTTTGCTCTGAGGTGGTGGTGGACACATTCTGTGAACTTCCCAGAAATGCATCTTCGCCAGGGTCTGACAGCTGGGGAGGGTGTTTTCCTTCACCTGCACGTGTTGAGGGATGGGGAATCAGGGAGGTAAATCAAGGATGGGGAATCATGGAGGTAAATCAGGGATGGGGAATCATGAAGGTAAATCAGGGATGGGGAATCATGGAGGTAGATCAAGGATGGGGAATCAGGGAGGTAGATCAAGGATGGGGAATCAGGGAGGTAAATCAAGGATGGTCAATCATGATGGAAATTCAAGGATGGTGAATCGTGATGATAATTCCTGATGCAAAGTGGTGCCCTCACCCTGCCACCGTGGCCAAAGGGTTTGGTGGCAGGGGCTGCTTTTCTGCTGTTCCTGTATGTTTCATTGCGACACAACTGAACCTTAACACGCTTTGTGTGTCCAGGTCAAGAAAGTCACTGTCCTATCTTCTGAGAGACAGGTTGGTGGGCTTGAGGTAAAGCTGCTGCTCTGATCTGTGCTTCTGACCAGACTTGCTGTTGCAATGGCACCGAGCAAAAACTCGACAGCAGCTGCTGGATAACATTTTTTTCTTTTGGCTACATGAAGTAGTTTCATAACTCACACCCAGAGGACTTTGGCACTGCTGCAGCTTTTGCAGCTTTCAGTTTTTGCTTATTTTTGGTGCATGGCTGGGTTGAAAAAGCTGCATGAACGATATAACCTTGTACTTGGAGAGAAAAGCAATTCTGAGAGTTTAACTGTTCCCTGTTCTTTTTATGTTGTCTTTCTTTCCGTTTTTCTTTCGTTGTTGTTTTAACAATCATGTTACTCTTGCATCTTATGTTTTCTTTTGCTGCCCAGACTCCCAGCTACTTTCTCCCCAATTCTCACCACTTAGGGGTGTGCAAAGAGCCAGTCCCAAAATACCGCACCGACCAGAGGAGGTTGGCTCAGCTCAGGGAGCTTCGAGCCAAGTTTTTCCTCTCCTAAGCACACTCAGATTTGCCCAGTGCTGGCAAATTAAAGGGATGGAGAGTTACCTGCACAGCAACATTCCCACAGTCTTTTCTTTCTTCAGCAGAAGTGCTGGAGCCTTTGCATGGTCCTGTGTGCTGAGTTACTCATTCCAGGTTTTTACCATTCTTTAGACTCCAGGAACAAAAGTGCTAAAACACGGAGCAGAATTCCAGGAGTTTGCACTGCTCCTACTGCCACCCTGCCCATTCCACACGTGGGATTTCTAAGAATGACAATTTTTCACTTGTTCCAGTTGAATTTTGAGACCAATCAGTGTTTTGATACTCTGGTCAGAACTTTGGAAGAGCCTTTTGTATCTGCTCCGCAGTGTGGCTGTTCCGTGGGATTTGCCAAACGCTGCTTTTAAAGCCACATTGGGAAGCTGTCAGAGACCACCTTTTGTACTGCACCATTCCTGTTTCTAATGCCTCCAGCTTTTTTTCTCAACCACTCCAATTCCAAAACACTCCAGGAGGTTTTGAGCACCTGCTTTTCTGGGAGGGCAAGCACAAAACCCCCACGATCCCGATCCAGATGTTGGTGAGCTCTGCATGGATCTGTAGCTCCAAGGCTGGTGTGGCCCAGGCCTCCAGTGGCTCTGCTCCCCAGGGCAGTTTGTTTTATGCTGAGAAGAGCTGTCCTAATGCTTTGCACACCTCCAAGTGTCACTTTGGGCACTTTCCATCTGTCATTTTTGTTCATCTCTCTCTGTCTCTCTTGATCTTCTACCACGAAAGCAGACACGGGAACGTCCTCTGTTAGTACAGGATGAAGACAAACTAAAAAGGCATCAGATACCTACTGAGACAGCCTTTCCCCGGCCAGCAAGTGAAGAAACTCTTCCCAAGGTTTCTATTGCAATTCCTGAAGAGCAGAAAGCACTCAAAAAGTGCCAGCTGTACTCTAGCATTTTTCCTTCTCCACGTATTCCCTTTGTGATGTCCTTTCTCCTGGTCGTAGCACTGACTGTTTGGTGGCTGCTCTTTCTCTGAGTGGCAAGAGGGTCATGTTGAAACCTCAAGACCAAAGCTCCTGAATTTCTTGGCTGTAGCCTCTGCTGCACCTTCCTTGTCCTGGTCTTTGATCTCCATAGTTTGCTGTCCTGGCGAGGGGACACCCTGTGACCGTCACGTTAATCTCGCCCTGTGTCCTTGTGTGGCTGGGGTGGCACCTGGCAGGAGTGGGCATGGATTGCCAGGTCCATTCTGGAGTTTCCTACTGTGCAAAAGCAAATTGTGTGACCCCTGTTCCTGATTGCTGTGAGAGGGCAGATGGGGAGAGGGAATTATGACTTGCTGAGCCCCCATAGACCTCGCACAGGAATTGCTGGGAATTGCTTTAGAGCTCGTTGTTTCACATGTAAGATGTTCAAAAGCTGAAGAACATTTGATACTGGTCCAAAAGAGGCTTTACAGCGACCTTGAATCACAGAATTGTGGAGTGGTTTGGGTTGGAAGGGACCTTAAACAGCATCTCATTCCAGCAGGGACACTTCCACTGTCCCAGGTTGCTCCAAGCCCTGTCCAGCCTGGCCTTGGACACTTCCAGGGATGGGGCAGCCACAGCTTCTCTGTGCCAGGGCCTCACCACTCTCTGAATAAAGATCTAATCTAAATCTCTCCTCTTTCCGTTTAAAAACATTCCCTCTTGCCCCATCACTATCTGCCTGTGTAAAAAGTTGCTCCCTCTTTTTTATGAAGAGATGTGGGGACCCTGGTGGGGAGGTGGGGAGGGGCAAGGACGTGCCCTGGCATTGCAGAAGGGATGTGCTAAATGTCACTTGTCGCTCCATTTTTGGCAGAAAAGCAATAGATGATCTGAATCAGGAACACAGACATGTGTCATTAATGCTGAGGCAGATCTATTCCCCAAATAATGTGATGCTGGAAAACAGAAATCGTGTGAAGGTTCAAACCCTTTTTCAGACCGAAATCCAGAACGAGGCCCTGATCAAAGAGAGAAAAGCCCAGTTAGCTGACCTGGGCAGGCAGGTAAGAGCACCTGGACCGTTCCCTGGCTGGAACTCCTCAATATAAAACACATTGAGTTCAGGCCTTGGACAATTCCTCCTGGCAAATGACACATGACAAGTGGGTAGAGTCAGGCTCCTGTTCAAGTCAGCAGCACTGACTGGAAAAGTAAGGTTGGCCTCTCAACCTTGTTGTCCCACCAGTCCTTGCAGCCCCTCTGGGAGGGCACACACCTGCCTGGGGTCACACAGCATCCCTCTGCTTCTCCCTTCACTTTCTTTACTCTCCTGAAAAAGGCAAAAATGGAGCATTTGTGCTGCCTGAGATGTGGCAAACAGAGGAGCAGCACCTGAGGGATGTCCCATCTGTTCTCCCAAGGACATCCTGGTGGGAGGCCAAGGGAAATCAGGGCTATGGAAGTGATGGGTCCCTACAGCCTTCTGCTCTGAGCCAGCTGCCCACGGTGGAAGTCAGGGAACATGCTGGGATGGTTTGCAGTTGCTGAAGGTGCTGCAGAGCTTTCCCAACAGGGTCAGCTTTCAGTTAGGGGTCCCTGGGCTCAGTCATAGCTCCCCCACCTGCCCCCTGCTCTGCTCTTCTCCAACTGCTTCATTCTTCTGATGGACTTATTTGCTCTGGAAGCTCCTCAGTCCTGGCAAAATTTTCCTCAGGAAGAACCCCACAGATCCCTTCCTGGACAGCACAACACCCCAACCAACCCCCATCCTCACTGCCTCTTCCACTCCACAGGGTGCTGCTGTGCCATGCCCAACACCTGCTGGAGTTCCCTCCAGAGGCAGCTGCATGTCCTTCATGACATGAAAACAAACCCATTCCCAGTTACAGTCGATGTTTCTGCTTGTGCAGGATGGGATCCTTTGGGATTAAAGCTGCTCCTGTAGCTGTGAGCTCATTAATGGCATAGTTGCTGTAGTTCAGGTCAACAGAGGGTATTTTCTTTGGCTCTGTGTCCTGACAAGAGTCCAGAACATAGGGGTGGAGACTATCATTACCTTGTTTTCCCTCTGTGTGTATGTGCAGGTGCTAGAGTTGGAAAAAAAGATTACAAAGCAGAGAGAGATAACAGTGAGGGCACTGCAAGCAAGGAATCACAGACGGCTGCAGGAGCAGATCGATGCCCTGGAGTTCCGCCTGAACCGAGTAAGCAAATGTTTTGGAGAGCAGCTGTGGGGTCACAGAGGGGCCTGGGACCTTTCTGGTCAGGATTAAGTGCAATGGTGCAAATTTTTGTGGTTGACTCAAGCTGTACAAAGCACCTGGCTGGTTCCCCTGGCCTGAGTGCTCCCAGGACATCTCAAAGGCTCCTTCAGGCTTGGTGACCCAAAAGCAGTGCTTGTGCCGTGCCAAAAGCCTGAAGGTCTGCACCTGTCTGGTGATCAAACCAAGCTGCCTGGAGCCACCTTGCCTTGGACAACAGCAGATCCAGGTCTCTGCTGTGATCATCCTGGTCTTGTGTTGCCTTTCCTCTCTTGGGGAGGAGGATAGTGCAGGGCCAGTTTCGAATCTCTTGGGCTGTGTTTGTCCCTGTGCTAGTCAAGATCTTTAAGCAGAGACCTGAGCCCCTCAATCCCCCACCAGTTCCAAAGCTTTTGCTTTGCTCTCCCCAGGTCACTGTGCATTACAACACCATCCTGACCCGAAACAACAAGCTCCGGGAGGAGACCAGGAGCCTGCAAATCCAGAAAGCCATTTTTGACAACTGCTACTGCAAGTATGAGAGGCAGCTGACTCAGCAGAACAGGGAGTTGAACTCCTCTGTGGAACAAGCCACCGAAGACTACGAGCAGTGGTACGTGGCCCCGTGGGGCTGACTTGGTGCTGATGGGCAATACCAGCAATGGGGATTGATGCAAAGAGACCCACTGTGTCTCCAGAGAGAGGACTCGCTGCTCTCATCTAGAGCTGGTGAGGGTTGGGTGCCTGCTCAGTACAGGGACATTGGTACCTCCAGTGTGTTTTATTCCACCTGGCCTGGGTGTTTCTCAGCATGGGCTGAGTTGCCCCATGGGGAGGTCTCTTTCCTCTGAGTCCCACCTGAGTTGGGCACTGTGCCCGAGCACAAAATCCCACCAAGAGCTGTGTTAGTTTGCTGCCAGCCTTGGGCCAACAGCACCACACCTGGGTGAGAGCTGGGGACAGGCACAGCACCACGGGGGCTTTGCTGGATCAGGCACAGGGAAGGGCCAGGAATACAGAGCCTTCCACCCACCCGTGGTGACACTGCTGCCCTGTGTGCAGGATGGAGTACCTGTCAAAGATCTCAGACATCAGGGAAGCACGCTACAAGGACACCATCCAGTTCAACACCAAGATGCTGGAGCTGAAGTGTGCTCTTCACCAGGAGACCAGACTGAAGAATTTCTATGTCACCAAATGCACAGATCTCTCTGAACTGAAGGAACAGGCCAAACAGAGAGAAGGTATCAGAGGTGAAAGAGTATGTGTAACTGAGACCACAAACCCAAAGTCCACAGAGTGGGTGGGGGACTGGTTAGGGTGGTTTATAGTCCTGCACCCCAAAGGCAGGACCTCTGCCTTGCCTGCAAGGCTCCCTAACACAACCTTCACTCCACAAAGGAAAAGGCTGGATGATGATAACCAAGAGAGACCACCCAGCAATGAGTGACTTGGGGTGCCCTTGGGGCAGGGACTGCTCCTATTGCACCCATGACTCCTTTTGTCATGGTTTGGGTTGGTCTGAGTTGGAAGGGACCTTAAAGCCCATCTTGTTCCCCCTTGCCATGGGCAGGGACACCTCCCACTATCCCAGGTCACTCCAAACTCTGTCCAACCTGACCTTGAACACTCCCAGGGATGAGGCAGCCACAACTTCTCTGAGCAACCTGTGCCAGGGCATGCCCACCCTCCCAGGGAGGAATTTCTTCCTAACATCTAATCTAATCTAATCAAATCTAATCTAATCTAAGATAATAAATTTATCCCACTGCGTTTACTCCATTCCCATGAGAACATTGAACTCCCTGCTCAGTTTCTGGGTGAAACACAAACAGCCTCTGCCCCTCTGGCACTGCTCCCCCTGCCCTGAGAACTCACCAACCCCCCAGCACTGCAGGGAGGGCTCTGCAAAAGGCTCTCTGGGTCTTTCTCAGTTTTGAAGGCAGCTGAGTTGGCCAAGCAGAGCCAGGCAGAGAGCTGTGAGGTGGCTTACAAGGGTCTGCTGGAGCTGTCAGACGGAGACATCGACCAGCTCCTGGATGAGTTCGTGGAGAAGGACAGGAGATTCTTCATCCTCTTTGCCTATGGCATTAGGCTGAATGTCAGGAATGAGGGCCTGAAACAGAGGATCAAGGACATCCAGGTCTGTTCCAGGCTCTTCACGTCTCCGCTTTCCAGGCAGTGCTTTTGGGCTGGGGTGGGTTTGTTGGGTGTCCTGCACCACTGCCCACGCCAGAGCCTGGCTTACAGCCCCGCGGGTGGGACTGGGGGGATGCCGAGGAGGAGCCAAAAATACAGTTCCCAACGCTGTGTTCTCAGAACCAAACGTGTCTCAATGCTGCCACCGTGTACCCAGCAAAAATACTGCAGGATCCAGGAGAGCCAAGAGCTTCCCGAAGTGTGTGGCTAGAGTGGGATGTGGGGTCACCCAAGCCCTGCCCTCCTGGCCTGGGGACAGCAGTGCCCAGCGGGGTCAGGAGGGACGTCCCTGCTCCCAGGGCAGAGGGATGTCCCCAGCCTCTGTTTGGCATGTCTGGTAGGTATTCCATCAGCACCCCTTCCACGTGCTTGTGTTTGCACAGGACGACATGGCGGCCACCACGATGGAGTGGGAACAGGCAGAGGCCACCCGGGTTAATGTCCTGCAGGAGCTGGAGGTATGGTGGCTGTGAATTCCCTCTGGAAGGGCAGCAGATCCCTGGCACTTGTCCCAGGAAGTCTGGTCGTGTCAATGCTGCTCTGGCCAGTGGCTGGAGAGGTGTGGGCAGCAAAGGGCCCTGCAAGGGTTTGGGCAGCTGCCAGTGCATGGTGAGAGGATGACTGTGGGGCTCTGACCAGCCCTGCTCTGGCATGGGGAGTTTGGGATCCCCTTCACAGACCCTCTTCCCTACAGGGATGGGAGCATCCCACAGCCTTCCTGGGATGAATTCTTTATGTTTAAAGAGTGCTGTGTGGGTGGCCAAGCACTGGATCAGACTGCCCAGAGGGGGTGTGGCGTCTCCCTCACTGGAGATATTCCAGAACCATCGGGATGCAACCCTGTGTGATGTGCTCTAGGATGAGCAGGAAGGCTGGACTCAGTGACCCACTGTGGTCCCTTCCAACCTGACCCATCCTGAGATTCT
>JAOXXN010000287.1:266919-289142 GCA_026770055.1 Myrmophylax atrothorax
CCTCTGGGGGAAGAGCCTTTTGCTGAGATCCAACCTGCCCCTGCCCTGGCACAGCTCCAGCCATTCCCTGGGTGCTGCCCCTGCTCTCAGGGATCAGAGATTGGAGCTGCCCCTTGGGAGGAACTGCAGCCCCTGCTGAGCTCTGCCCTCAGTCTCCTCTTCTCCATTTGAACACACCAAGTGCCCTCAGCTGCTCCTCATGGCCCCTCCTGACCCTTCACCATCTTCATGTCCTTCCTGTGGACACCTTCTCAGACCTAAGATCAAACAGCCCTCAGAGAATTCCCTTTACTACATCATTTTCCTCTTCAAAGGTGCTGTTACCTGATTTCCAGTGATCCAAAGGACTTAAACACCTGTATCCAGCTCTCCCCATTGGCAAAGCTCCTGCAGGAAGATCACACCCATCTCTCCTGGGTGGCACAAAGCTCCTGAGGAGGAGGGGGCTGTAGGACCTCCCAAAAGCTCCATCACCTCTCCACGAAGTCTGTGACACCCCCATGGCTGTGGTGCTACTTCTGGAGTGTTGGTGAGAGCCAAAGCTCCTGGCTGGGCCCCCCTGCCATGCCCAGCCTCCAGCTGGGGTGGGTATGGATTTCTGGGGGGCATCAGCACCTTCTGCTCCTCCTGGTTGTCCCCACAAGCTCTTTGTGGCCACAAGAGGCCAGAGTTCATTTTGTCTGTGCTCACATCCAGCCCTTTCCTTGGCATTCCCATTTTCATCCCACCTGGGAGAAACCCCCTTGGCTTAATGATCAGAAGCTCCAGATCCAAGTTTGGGAAGGTTTTCCATGTGTAGTGGAAGTGGAGCTGAAATCCAGCCCTGACCTGCACCAGTGGCAGCCCCAGCATCGCTCCTGGGGTTTAATGGAATTTGCTTGTAAACAGACACAAACAAGGCAAGAGAAAAGAGCTTTGGTGTCCCTGTCCTGGGGAAACCTCAGGCAAGAGTAGAACAACCCAGAGCCTGTTTCCAGACAATCCTCATGCACATTTTATAGGAGGAACTGCCTGGGTATAAAAAGAAGGGACTCAGTGGAACTGGTAACGTTGAGCACAACTCGGGGTTTGATCCAGAGCCAAAAATGCTTTATTTATTTGAAATGTAAACGGGTCCTTTACCAAGTGCCTGGTTCAGGGGTTATTTGGGGCAAATAGGTTGCTCAGCAGAGTTTTGAAAAATCCTGGGAAGCAGCAAAAGCAGCAAGGAGGATACAGAAACCCTCTCGGCTGATTTATGGAGAGGAGGGTGAGAAAGGGCCTCCCATCCCTTGGGAAAGCATTCCCAGAGCTGCCTTTGCTGGAGACTCAGGGCTGCAACCACCAGCAGAGCTCTGATGGTCCCTTCTGCTTCCAGCCCAGCCTGGGATCTCCAGAGGGTGAGCACAAGGATCCCAACAGCATCCCATGCTGGCAGAGGAGCCTCTTCCCTTCCGAGCACTGTGGGATTCCCACTCGATTTGGGTCACCCCATGGTGGCTCCAGCTGTGGTGGTGGGTACAGAGGTGGACCTGGATGGGCCTGGTGGTGCTTGCTGTGGTTTATCCTGGGATTTCTGGCCATGGGAAGGGTCTGCAGCCCAGCTTGGAGGTGCTGCTGGAGCTGCTCTGCTGCTGCCCAAGAGCAACTTTGGGCTGTTTTGTTGCAGGATTTGGTGGAAAATCCCTGAGTGCCTTTGCCCTTCAATGCCTGAGGGACCTCCTGTCCTGGACTGCTCAACTCAGCTCCTCCAGGTGGGATGCAGGGCCAGGGGGATCTGGGACTCTCCCAGGATGGTGTTGGGAAGGGGGGAAAGGAGGGATGGGGGTGCAGAGGGGGGAGCTGGTGGGGTCACACCTGTGTGCAGAGTTTGGGGGTGGGAAGGGAATTGATGGAGGGAAAGTGGCAGAATGGATGGATTTCATGAAGAATTGATTGATGGGGAAGGAGCAGCAGAGATTCCTAGACAGGGAAATCCCACAGGCACAGCCAGAGAGAGGGAAAAACCTCAAAGACAAAAAGGGAGAAGGTGCCCCTGAGCTCTGGAGACTTCACTGGGTTCATTCCTCCTGCTGGCACAGCACAAGGAGGGGTTAAAAATCTGTTTGTGGGGAAGACAATAAAAACCAGCGTTTCAACTGTTGTGTTTCTTCTGAAATGGAATATTTTCTTTGAAAGCAAAGAGTGGGACCTTCCCCAGCCCTCAACCAGCAGCACAAACCTGCTGGGGAAGGGGGCAATTTATATTCCAGCTTCTCCTCTGGCCTTTTTCAATTCCCCTCGTAAGAGAGATGAGTTCAAGGCAGCATGAAAACCATCTGGAGGCTCATTGAGTAGTTGGGTGGTCCCTCTTGGAGCAGCAGAGAAGTGCCAGAGCTTGGCTGGGCTCAGGGCCTGGAGGGATAACAAAGCCCAGGGCTGTGGGCACCGGAGCCAGGAGGAAAATCCTCCTTGGAGCGCCAGGAGGAGGCACCAAGTGGAGGTGTTTGGGCAGCCCCTGCCCCACAGAGCTGCTGGATTCCAGCACAGCCACAACCCCAGCCCAGCTCTGCTTGGAACAACCTTTTGGGAGTGTTTTTGAACACTTAGGCAATCTGAGTCGACTCGAGGGCAGAGCTGAAAGGGACCAACCTGGCCTGGAACACTCCCAGGGATGGGGCAGCCAACCTGTGCCAGGGCCTGCCCACCCTCACAGGGACGATTTCCTCCCCAATATCCCAGCTATCCCTGCCCTCTGGCAGTTTAAGCCATTCCCCCTTGTCCTGTCCCTCCATCCCTTGCCCAAAGTCCCTTTCCAGCTCCCTTGGAGCCCCTTTAGGCACTGGAAGACTCGTGGTTTCCTCATGGATTCCTTAATCCCTCCTTGTTTCCCATCACAGACCATCCCAGGACTCTGCCATCTTCCTAAAGCACCTCCCAAGGTCCAGTGTTTAACTAAAACCAGCAAGAATTTGTTCTCAGTGAATAAACACCAACACTCTGTATTTTGGGGGGTCTGTTCTCCCTTCCTTAATGCCCCACTCCCTCCCCTGTGTGCCCAATGAACTCCCCTGTTTCTGCTCTAATTTGAATTAGCTGATAAATTCCCAAACACTGTGTGATGTGCCCCCCAAATCAGGTTTTTGAACTTTTCCTCCTGGTCCTGCCCAGGTTTCCCAAAGCCACACCTGCAGCAGGTGCCCCATCCCAGGGCACCAAAGGATCAGGGCACGGAGTCCCTTGGGCAGCTGAAGGTTTACAAACCTCCAGAAACTAAAACTATTGGTGAGTTGGCTCCCAGCCCCAACTCCTGAACTGTCCCATCCTCGGGGTAAACATTTGCTCTCATTGGTTTTTTCCCTCTGGAGGTTTTTTTGCTTCTATTTAAACCTCCACTTGTTTGCTTTTGTTACTGGGATGGGATTCCTGGTCCTTGGATGGACCCTGCTGTGTCCTGTCAGTTCCCTCAGGATCTGCTGGGATGTGTGGCTGTGTCCCTGCACTTCTGGGATCTCAGTTTCTCCATGAAATGCTGTGTTTTTTCCCTGATATTTTGATGGAGAAGTTTGACCTGAGCAGGGTGAATCAATCCCCCAGTGCCTGATTGCATTTGCAGGTTATTCTGCTCAGGCAAACAGGGAATTTTTGGGGTCCTGACTCGTGTTTCTCCTCAGGCAGGAAAAGCCTGTGGTTTGTTTCTGACACAGTTATGGTGTGTCAGCCCCCCCTGGTTTGTCAAGGTCCTTGCAGGATTCCCTGGTGGGATTTGCACACCCACTGCAGGGGGATCTGATTCTCCTGGAGAGCTTTGGCTGAGTGGTTTGGGATTTAGGACTGGTCCTTGCAAGGCTGAGCTTTGCTCCCCTCACCATCTGCTCCCATCACCATCCCATCACCTCTGGAGCCAGGCTGGGAGAGCTGGGGGGTTCTCCTGGAGGAGAGAAGGCTCCAGGGACACCTGAGAGCCCCTGCCAGGGCCTAAAGGGGCTCCAAGAAGGACAAAGACTTTTTATATGGACAAGGGGGAGAGGAGGTTTAGATTGGGTATCAGGAATTAGGAATTAGGAATAAGGCCCTGGCACAGGTTGCCCCTGGTTGGGGATTGGACTGGAGAGGCTTTAAGGTCCCTTCCAACCCATCCAGGGATTCTCTGCTTAAAACCTTCTGACAGCAGCAGAGGGCAGAGAGGAATGTGGGATCAGGTGCATCCACAGCCAAGGCTGGGGCTGTCTGTCCTGTGCACACATCAAGGAGAGCTCAAAAAAAGATTCAGACAGAAGAGATAAATGATGCAAATGTGTCTTTTTGTGTCGTGACTGCCAGGTTGGGGTTTAGGGGGAGGAAACCACGTGATGACCAACCCAGCCCAGTGTCCCCAGTTCAGCCCCAGCCACAGAATGACCAAACCAGTTCTGGAGTTATATTAATTTTATTCACATTTCCAGAGGAAAGCATCAGTGGAGTGCAAGGTCATGGCTAGTGTTAAAAGCTCAAGTATTTGGTTTAAAACAGGCAAACATCCCCAAGGCTGAGCCGAGCCTTCCTCCCTCCCCCTGCACCTTCCTACCTCCCTCTGCACCTTCCTCCCTCCCCCTGCACCTTCCTCCCTCCCTCTGCACCTTCCTCCCTCCCCCTGCATCTTCCTCCCTTCTCCTGAACATGGTTCCAGTCCAGGTCACAGGAGTCTCCCAAACAAGCTGGCTCATCACATGATGGAGGGGATGTCAAGAACTTTCCAGCTCCCTGTGGTACAAATCCCCAGGCAGGGCCTGAAAGCAGCAGGCAGGAAATCTTGCCCAGCTGAACAAGCTTCTCCCTGGGCTCAGGGTTGGGTTTTCCCTTCTGGATGCAGAATTTTGCTGTCAGCATTGCCCAGTGCTCCTGTCCAACCTTAATGGGATTCATTCCCCAGAGCTGGAATTTGCTGCTGGATTACAAGGATGATCCTTGGTGATGGCACAGAAACATTTGAACAAGACTCCAGACCGAGGGAAGGAAGAGGAGGAAAAAATTGATTGCTTTGGGTTTCAAAAACAGGGATACAGGAACAAAACCACAGCCAAGAGAACTGGAACTCCCCAATTTCTCTGCCTGCCCATGGGAATTAGTCAAGACAACTGGAACTCCCCAATTTCTCTGCCTGCCCATGGGAATTTGTCACAGCTCTGGGTTGCTTCTGAGGCACAGATTTGTGTTTCCAAGAGAATCCTGCATTCAGCTGGGCCAACAACTGGTTCCTGCTGCCATCCAGCAGACCCCAAATCCTCCCAATCCCAGCTGGGATTAACCAGCCTCAGTTTTGTTCCCCACAGAGCCACAACTTTTTGGCTTTTTGCTTCAAAGTGCACGTTTCAAATGAGACAACGAGGCATCAGAGCCTGGAGCAGGGCTGGGAAGAGGCAGGGCAGGGGCTGGGCAGGCAGATGTGGCAGCAGGGCCAGCTCTCTGGGACACACAGGAAAGCAACAATCAGCATCAGCAACCCAGGGATTCCTAAATAATGGGGCTGAAAGGTGAGCTGGTGTAGTTGTTTTTCTGCCTGGTAAATATTGGTGAGTTTTAAATCTTCCTGCCCTGGGAAGTTGCTGGAGTTTGCTGCAGTCCAGCTCTGTTTGGGGAAGGAGTGGGGAATAGATGTGTGCACATTCTTGCTTGCTCTGCAAAGACAATTATCAGATTACAAAAAAAGGCACAAGAAGCACATTCCTCCTTCTTCCATCCCTACAAGGCTCCTCCTCCCCCCCTGCTGCAAGCTCTGTGCTGGCTGTCACTGAACAACCTCCAAGAACACATTTTCCTCTTTGATCCAGCTGGCTTGGAAGCCCCAAGGATTGAAGATTTCTCTTCTGTTTGAATAATTTCACTGACTAGAACTTCACTGCTTGTTTAACCAATTCTCTTCATCCTCCATCTATATATAGTAAAAGAAATGAAATTAATATTAGATTTTGGTTCAGTGCTGGAGGCATCTGCTGTCCCCTAGCTCAGGTTCCTGAAGGAAGGAGGTGAAACACAAACTCAGGCAGGATCTGCTTGCTGGGAAGAGGAAAAAAGGCAAAATTGCACCCCCCCCACCTGGCTGGGTGTCACAGAGAGGGAAACTGGAGCAAGGAAAGGCTCAGGGTTATTCAGCAAGTCAGTGGAAAGCCAGGAATGAAACAGTCCAGCTCTGGATCCTCTGCTCCAGTTGTCAAGAAACAATTTTGCTTTGCCCAGAAGGCGAGTTCTGTCTGAGCCCAGGTCATGCCACTTACAATTCAAGTCTCAGCATTGATGCTGCATGTGCAGAGCAGGATAAAGGAATGTGACTCTTTGGTGAACACCCTGGTTTTCAGACTAAAAATGTATTTTAATGACTTAAACTGATCTCCTGCCTAGTCCTTAACACTGCAGTGGATTTCTGTCCTGCACTGCCTGGCTGATATTTAAAGTTTCAGCTGTTCAATATCCCACCAACCCTGTGTCTTCCCAATTCCTTAACATCTTATAAAAAATAAACTATGGAAAAAACTGCTTTAAATTATTACTTCAGGACAGAATGGCTTCAGTGGGGTGGATTCTGCTCCATTTACAATGCTGAGGAACTTCCTACTTTGGGCAGGTCACAAGGACCTTCTGGAAGGTTGGACACAGGACGTGGGTGATGTGAGAAGGACCAAGTGCACTCCTTGTGTCACCAGAGGGTCAGGGACAGTGTCACCTCCTTGTGTCACCACCACAGGGTCAGGGACAGCAACAGCGTGCCCACTCTGTGCCCAGTGGCTCTGGGGAGGCAGCACTGCTGGCAGAGATGCCAAGGGAGTCTGAGGTGCCTGTGGATGGTTCCTCTCACCCTGCAGTGCCCTGAGATGTTCCCACAGCCCTGGCAGAGGGGAACACACCCCTGGCACACACAGGATTGGGCCTGGCAGCTGTGGGGGAAGGCAGGGAGGGCTGTCCCAGCTGAGGGGGGTCTGGGGAAACTCCAGAACAGCCAAACATCCATCAGGGAGATTGGCAGAGGGGGAACCAGGAGCTGCACAGCTCCCTCTGTGTCCCAAGGCTGCCATGGGGAGAGGCCAGCTCGGGAAGGAACGGGGTGGGAATCCCATCCAGGGTGTCCCAGTCCCTTGGGAATGTTCCTAAGCCTGTGCTCTGAGCAGAGCAGCAAACCCTCGTGCTCCCCTCCCAGCAGGGAGCAGCAGCCTGTGCTCCCCTCCCAGGGCACAGCAGCTCTTTTGGGAAGCAATTCCCACCCCAGTTTGCTGGGGGTTTAAACCCTCCTGCCTCTCCAACCCAACTGCCCTGGGAGCTCTGCCTGCCCCACTCCTGGAGGGCAGAGGAGCTGCTGCCCTGCCCACAGAGCCCTCCAAAGGCCACCTGGAGGGGACAAGGCCAGGGCACTGCCCAAGGACAAAGCCAGTTGTTTCGAGGAAATCTGTTTGCAGCCACACTCTGGGTTTCCAACTCCTATTCCCAGCATTTGGCTGCCAGTGCTGAGGACAAGAACAGACCCACCCCATTCCTAAATGCTCCTGATTGTGCCATTTTGGCAGAGAATGTTCCTGGCCCAGAGAGCAGCTGCACAAAAGGGAGAATTACAGCTCAAATATTTGTCTGCTGGGGGAGATTCCTTTAGGGGATCTTTTTCTGCCCAAAGCCCACCTGCACAGGTGCTGCTTCCCATGCTCTGGGGATGGAAATGAGGATGCTGGTTGCAAGCCATCCCTGATGGGAACCCTCTGCCCACAGGGGATCAGAACCACCAGGATGAGCAGGAGAAAATGGACTGAACAGCCTTGAAAAGCTCCTGAGTCACAGCAGTGAAGGCTGGGGGGGAGTTGCTTTAAGTGCATCTTTTTCCTCCTTCTTCACCCTCTCTTTTGCACACACAGAACACCCTGAGCTGGCTGGGGCTCACCCAGTCTCTCCTGCAGGCACAATCGTGGCCACAGAGCCAGTTCTGCTCTGAGCTCTCCTCCTGCAGCTCCACCAAGGCTACCCTGGATTCCCCTTAGAACCGGAGGTTTCTTCTCCATCTCCAAAAGAGATTGATATATCAAACCCAAATGCAATTACAAAATATAATAATATCCTCTTCTTGGAAGTGAAGCTGCCCCATATTCCAGACTGTGGCAGGATTTTTATAACCTCAAAATACTTTGACTAAGTTCTACTTAAAAACACATCCGAGTCCCAGACTCCGCCTGTTGGGCACGGTGGGAATGCTCGCAGTGAGGATCTGTTCCCTGGGAATTCCTGGTGGGATCTTCTGCCCAAATGGGCTCTTCTCAGTTGTCTTCTGCAGACTTGAACATGAGGATGGCATTGTAGATCTTCAGGGCAGGGCCCAGCTTGATGCTGAGGATTTTAACGATGTCGTTCTGCTTGAGGAGCAGAAAAGCCTCCCCATCGATCTGCTGGAGGGGGGGACACAAACCCAGGGATTAACCAGCATGGAAAGGCAACATTCCCACTCCTGGGCATTCCCACCCCCTGGGATGTCCCAAGAGTCACAGACCTCATCTCACAGCCCTTTTCCTGCAAATGGAGAAGCCTCATTGTGTAGAGACCACGAGGACGTGCTTTCTAACAGAATTCACAGTCACCAGAATTGCTCCAAAAAGCCAAAAATCTACAGGCTATTCCCAGAATAGATTAAAAAAGTCCAGAAGGTGAATCTATCCAAGAATTAATACATCACCCTGATCCAGGATGATTAGAAACACAAACTCACCATTTCCAGTGTGTTCAGTGCAAACTGTCCCTGCACAGACTCTTCCAACCCTGTTAAGCTGTTCAGGGCAACACTTAAAGGCAAACACCCTTTTTTCCTGCTTTTTTTGGTCAGTTCTGCTAAAAACCTTTTAGATGAGAGTGATCCCTGAGATGTGAACATTTGGCTACTCCCACAACTGGGATGTTTTATGCCCCCAGACAACAAGATGCTGTTTAAAGGAGAAACTCTTGTGAAATCCTTTTTGGTGGCACTTGCTCAGATCCTGTGCTGGACTGACCAAGGCATGGCAGAGTCTGCAAAAATCCACCAGCAAGGAGATATTAAATCAGATGCAAATGAAGCAAGTGATTAACACACTACCATGTGAAAATCCAGGATGCTTTAGGTAGCAGTGAGTGAAATCATGACACCCTATTTTAAGGAGAGGTTAAAAATTTCCTTGAGCAAGAACCACCACAGAAACAACAGAGATATAATTAATATAAAGCCCAAATGCTGCAGGGAAGAAGGCAAAGATTAATGGCCACAGACAAACAATATGTGTCTCCCTAAGTTATTCCATTAAAGTCCATTTACAGGCACTGACAGTGTCTCCTCCCCTCACTTGATGCTCCCCAGTGCAGCAGACAAGGAGGGACACTCAGCCCAGCCACAAGAACAATTCTGCTATTTTTGCTGTCTTCCCAACTGGAATTTTTTTGGATGTCATTGATTGGTGCAAGAGGAAATGCTGAGTGAACTCAGAGAAACATTTGATTAAAGCAAAGAGCTGTGAGGCAGCAATTTGGTCTCTCCACCTCTCACCACACAAGAGACCCTTAGCAAGTTATTTAACCTCCCAGTTAAGGAACTGGGAGGAACTGGGAAGTTCGTTCCTCCACTGGGAATGACAGCACTGCTCCCAGTCCACAGATGGCCACAAATGTCCCTCAATCTTATTTTCAAGCTGCCCAGAGCCTGCACTGGTGCAATGAATGTGTTAAAAATAGCCTGAAACAAATGGGGCTGCTGCTTAAATTAAATAATAGAGTCAAGAGGAGCAGAAAACTGCTGGAAAACAGTCCTACATTTCAAAATGCTTTGGAGTCCAATATTATTCCTATGCTTCATTTTCACTGCATTGCCTCACACATCACTTATTTTAAACAGACCTGCCCTGAACTGGACCTAGAAACGAGTCTGTGCTTTATTATTCATTTCTTTGTTCCATCTTATTTGGATGGATTTTAAAATTCTGTGCACAATTTGTTCTCTTCATTCCTAATGTAAGCAGCAACTTATCCCTGTCCAGCCCCCAGCCAGGAGAAGTCCACAAGGGATTTATTTCCCCTGGATGTGGAGCATTCCAAGGCTGATCCCAGCCAAGGGACAGGCTGGGGGAGCTCAGCTCTCCTCTCACTCACACCTGTGTTCTGGCCAAACCCAAACTGCTAAAAGGGTTTTAATTTCCAACTGACAATTTGGTTGGAGCATGAACTTGTAAAACAATGCAAGGCCCTCAAATCTGGCATAGGAATCACACTTGGAGGCTGCAGGAAATCAGGGATTAAAATAGACCATGGCCATGGCACTGTCAGAACCAGAAAGGAGTTGCTGTGTTTAAATTATGGCCAGAAGAAATAAAATACATGGAGAATGGTTGGATTCATTACAAGGTTTGCTTGGTAGATTTTATCTCTTACCTCTAATTACACCTTCCCTAATCAGGATGCACCTTTTACACTCAGCTACACAGAAAGGTTGGTTCATTTGAATCAATGTCACCATTCCCACTCTATTCAGCTAAAGAGAACTGCCCCACACTGTGACACTGTGCACAGTGGTTTTAACAAGCCTCCTCTTCTTCTGCTCTCTGTTTTCTGTGTCTCTGCATGTTTTTAGAACAAGGGAAAAGAAAGCACAGAGACATAAATCCAGCGAGTGCACTGCAGCCTGGCTGACCCTGAGCAGGAGCCAGCCCTGGAGCAGGGAACTGTTCCAAACCTGCCCTTTCCAGTCACTGCAACAGAGCAGGGGGGGCACAGCCCTTCCCTGAGCTCCTCCAGCCAGGGCAGGAGAGCTGGCACACAGCCATGGCATGGCTTGGCTCAGAAGGGACCTTAAAGCCCATCCAGTGCCACCCCCTGCCATGGGCAGGGACACCTTCCCCCAGCCCAGGTTGCTCCAAGCCCTGTCCAGCCTGGCCTTGGACCCTTCCAGGGATGGGGCAGCCACAGCTGCTCTGGGCAACCCGTGCCAGGGCCTGCCCACCCTCCCAGCCAGGAACATTTTCTTCCTAATATCTGCCCTCCTTCAGCTTAAAGCCATTCCTCCTTGTCCTATCATTGCATCACTTGTTTCAAGTCCCTCTCCAGCTCTCCTGGAGCCCTTTTAGGCACTGGAAGGGGCTCTCAGGTCTCCCTGGAGCCTTCTCCTCTCCAGGTGAGCCCCCCCAGCTCTCCCAGAGGGGCTCCAGCCCTGGAGCAGCTCTGGGGTCTCCTCTGGACTTGCTCCAGGAGCTCCATGTCCTTGTGCTGTTGGACCCCAGGGCTGGGGCAGCTCTGCAGGTGGGGGCTCACTGGCAGAGGGGCAGGATCCCCCCACCATGTGCTGCCCACACTGTGGGATCAGCCCAGGACAAAGGGCATTTGTGCAGATCAATGGGGGGCTCACAAAGAGCCTCCAAGCACCACCTGCAATGGAAGTGGAAGCTGAAGCACTCAACAGCCCCCATCTATGATCCACCTAAAGAAGTGTTCCAAAACCCAGGACAGCCTTATCCTGTGCCTGGGGAGGACTCCCAGAAGCCCTGGTGACCACAGCAGGAACAGGGAGCAGGCCCAGCCCAGCCCATGGCAGCAGTGACAGGACACACCACACACAGGACACGCAGCGACTTCCCAACCTCTCCCTGTTCCAAAGAAAGGCTTTCCTCCTGCTCTCACCCCATGGGGGAAGCCAGTAATTCCTGGGAAACCCTCTGCCTGCCAGGCTCCCCAGGAGCAGCAGGCACATGTCCTCCTGAGAGGCAGCAGACAAGCTGTCCCCACCCCAGTCCAACAGGACATCTTTATAGCGGTGCCAAAGCCACCGACGGCCAAGACAGGATGTTCAGCACAGCTCAGGGACTGGAGCTGCAGGGGGGGACATTTAAAGCAGCAGGATGCAATTAGCCAGGCTGGAATTCAGCTGCCTCCCAAATGCCACGGGCTCTGGAATGCCAGGGCTGAGCAGGGCGTGCCACACTTACCTCTTCCCTGAACACAGAGGCTTGTTCTTTGCAGCCAGGTAAACGCTGGACAAAGCTCACCACCTGGAATCACAGGGGAGAAACATGGCCAGTGAAAATGGGACACCACCAAGCAAAAGCTTATGGGAGTTCTTCATGCCAGAATTTAAAAGAAATTAATACTTAAAACTCTCCCACTAATGAAGGATATATTTCTGGGTTGTTGCTGCAACTCCTCTGCATATTCTGATTCCCATTTGAGCATTTCTCTCCCTGTAAAAGTCCAGCTTCTCCATTTCCCTCACAAAATCAACACTGCTTTTCCAGGTTAAAAGCTGTCTATGGCTACATTACTTTAAACCCATCCAAAACTTCACCTTCTCTACAGTATTGCTGAGAAGTAAAATCAGGAAGAAAAAGGGATTTAGGCAGTTTCCCAGGGTGACATGCCTGTAAGAGACAAGAAAAACCAACTGAGTGAGCATTGCTGGTTTACCAAAACATCCAAAGGCAGGAGAGCTGGGAAAGAAAGGACTTTTGGTTTTATTTAATCCATGGTGGGTGCACAGGATCCATGGCACCAAGAGGATTAAACAAGTAAAAGTTAATTTTACATTTCACACTGGGGAAAACCTTTCCGAGCAGGGAATCTGTTAACATTTGGAATAATCTCCCTGGAGACTTGCAAGCAGCCCTTGGGTTACATTATATAACTGTGAGGAGCGCAAGGAGCAGTGGAGGATGAGTTAATGTGTATTGTCTTCTCCAGCTGTAGCTCCCCTGGTTCACAGAAGATTTGTATATTGAGGCATAATGAGATCAAACATCTCCTGCTAATTGGATGCTCCCTTGCAGGAACAGCTCTGTTCCATGTGAGCTGGGACAGATGTGACATTTCCTCCTGTGCACAAACAAGCAGCTGGGAGGGGTCACTGTCACACACGAGCACCCCTTCAACTCAGAGTTGTCAAAGTCTCTCCCAAACCGTGTCACTGCAGCCCCAGCTGAGCCCACCACTGCCACTGGAGTCATTCCCTGCCCCCAGCTGTGCCCAGGCAGGAATGGGGCTCTCAGTGCCCTGCAGGGTTGCTGTGCCCTGGCAGGAGCAGCTCTGACTCCCTGCTGTCTGTTATATAACCTGAGAGCAGAGCATCCCTCTCAGCTGCCCTTCCCTTTAAAGGGAACCCCTAAAATCCACATCTCCACAGGGCAGACTCCACATTTTCTTCTGTGCAAGTGCAAAACGCTGTTACAAACCAGTACCAAAATCCTGCTTGCCTTTTGGATCCTCCCACCCCTTATAATTAAAAACACAGATGAAAATCCTTCTGCAAGGTCTGTCTGGTGCCTTCCAGAATTTCAGAGCCAGTTGGGCCCCCGGGGGCAAGAGGCTCTTCAGAGTCTGTGGCACTGAGGGGCTGGCACACAAACCCTGGGCATGCCCTGTGCCCTCCCTGCTGGCTGCTGTCACAGACACCCCGTGACAGACCTTTGATCTGTCCCAGGAGGCCTCTGCAGGGACACTGAGAGCTCTTGGGGCCACAGGAGAGGCTTTGCAAACAAACAGGAGCCCTGGGATGCACCAGGAATGGAGAAAAAAGAGGGAAGGAGGATGTAAAAGGACAAACAGGTGAGAAGGAACCCAGAAGAGGAGCCAGAGTGACCTGCCTGGTCCATCACTCCTGGGGAGGAGAGTCCCCAGCACAGGATGTGGCAGTTGAGGGACGAGGGAGGGTCAGGACCAAGAGGGAAAAACACAGGGAACCAACACAGCCCCCAGGGGTGGCAGGGAAGGCCTGAATCCAGGGAAAGGGAGAGGCTGGGATGGGATCACAGTGGGATCAAGGCTTTTCCTTTGAGGTGAATGCCTGCCAGCCCTTCCTGCTCCATTTTGAAGGGAACCTGTAAAATCCACATCTCTTTCAGGCAGTGCCTCCAAATTTTCTTCTGTGGAAGTGCAAAAACCTACTACAAACCAGCAACAAAACAGTACTTTCCTTTTGTAAGGAATGGAGAAGCTGGAGAAATGGGTTCCTGTACCCACCCCAGTGCTATCAGAGCTGTCTGCTGGAAGCTCTGACACTCCCACTGGTTGAAAAAGAGCTTTGTGTGATCCTGAGAACACCTCAGAAATCCCATGTGCCCCCTCTGAAGGTGCTGCTGTGATCCCAGATGTGATCAGCACAGGATTGACATCCCTTGGGGGCTCCTGCAGGACTGGCACCCCTCTAAGGCCATGCACAGACAAGCTGGGCTTAACTGGGATTTAAAAACCCAAAAGCACTTGGCACAAGGACAGTCACCCCCCCAGGTATTGATCTGATGCAGGATTAACTCATGAACAACACAACTCCAGCACACCTTCATGTTCTCTGTGAGTCAATATGCTGTGTTCTGAAAACCAGACAGGAAGCTTTCAATAAATACCAGAGCTGCATTAAAAAGTAACTGCTCTTGTTGCCTGTTCTGTGTTACCAAGAGTTTCTTTGCTGGAGGGCCCCCAAATGCTGCTGCTGCTCTGCCATTTCAGCTGTTCTCAACCAACAGAGAATTAAAGCAACATTTTTGTCCTTAATGTGGGTTTTATAAAATAAAACCAGTGCTTTAGCCTGAAACCAAAGGAGAGTTTTACAGCCCCACTGCTCTTGTTTCAGATCAGTAAAATGGGCTCCTTTGTGCAGCAGAGTTCAAAGCACAACCCAAAGGCAAATGTTTGCCCTGCAGGAAGATGTTGGGAGCCCAAATGCCAACAGACCAAATGTACTTTGGACTCCCTAAAACACAGCAAGTCCTGCTGCTTTCATCTCCCAGACCTGAGGCTTCCCTGCCCTGCACATGCTGATCCTGCAGGAGCTCAGACAGAGCCCAAATTTATTCCTCTGGGAATTTGTGATGAACAGAATTTGCAAACCCAGACTCACTTTATTGAAATTCAGGACAAAAACCTGTAATGGCTTCAGCCAAGTCCATTGTGGGGCTGCAACTGAGCTTTTCAACGTGCCAATCACACTGGCACTGGCAGCCAAAACTGGCTCAGTTGTTCCAGGCTGCAGCACAGAGTTCAGTGCATCCTGGGCTGGAATGGCTGTACCCAGTGCCCTGTATCCATGTCCTGTGCTCCCTGCTCACACTCAGCTGTTATCAAACTAATATCCCAGTTAAATTTACCCAGCAGTTGCTTGAAAGGTCAACTGCAAAGGACAGATTTTATTTGGCTTGGATCCTGACACTGCACTCCCATGAACCAGCCTCTCTGTTTCATCCAAAAGAACAAGATTTTGATTATCATGTCAGAGGATTAACTGCTTCTGACTTTATTGATTTGCTTAAAAGACCTTTTGGACAAATCATTGGCAGCTTTCTCAAAAGGACAGGGAGAGCCAATCTTTCTGAGAGATTTTTTTTCCTCCTTGCTATGAATTTAATTCAAACACATTTTTATTACAAAAAAAAAATCCTGAAAAACAAACCACCAACAAAAAAAACCCCTCAACAACTCAATAAAAAAGGAGCAAGTTTTAAACCAGCAACACTAATTGCTCCATCCCCTTCCCAACTCCCATGTCAGTGCAATCCCACCAGACTCCCAGCACGAGCAGCAAAGTCAAGATTGGGTTTATCTGATGTTAAGAGGCATTCAGGGAAAATTCACTTTCTGAAAGTCTCTAAAGATCCTCTGCATCACCACCAGCAGCACCTTTCTCCTGCTCTGCAGATCTCCTGCATCCCTGCAAGCACAACACTCCAGCACATTCCTCCTGGATTAAGTGCCAGGATCCAAATTGTCACCACTTCCCAAGTGCAGAGACAAATGTTATTTATGCCCAAGGCATCGAGGCAAAAACCAACTACTCAGCACACAAACCAGTGGCTTTTTCACACACCACCTAATTCCAGGAGACATCTCCAGAGCTGCAGAGACACAGCCCCAGCTGCACAGATACCTCTGCCAGAAATCAGGTCAGGCTGTGGGCAGTTCTGTCCCAGGGGAATCAGGCAGGGAGGTGCAGGAGGAGTGGGCATGCACAGCTTGGAATTCTCAGCATGGAAAAGTGAATCAGCAGCAAAGCCACGGGAGAGGGGGAGGGAGATCAGAGAGGAAGGGAATGTGCTGTCAGAACGATGCTCCAGGCCTGGGGACTGGGAGATCAAGGGCTAAATAAACAAAGAGAGGGAGGGAAGGAGGGAGGGAATCCTGCTGAGGGCTGTGGATACCAGAGGGTTAACAGGGATCCTTCCCTGCTAAAGGGACTTGGGTCTAACTTCCAGCTGAGTCAGCTGGAGTGGCACATGCACAGCAAACAGCAGGGAAGGGAAGAAAATGAAGATGTCTCCCAATCAGCACTCCAGAGGAGGAAGGTGCTGCCTTTCCTGCAGCCCAGCAGAGCCCAGGGAACAGGGAACTCACCTCTTCCACAGTCCATTTGGCAACTTGTTTGGCTGTGAGGCCACAGACCTCTGGCAAGAGCCTGCAGTGCTGCTCCCAGAAGAGATGGAGGCGGTGGGTCGGGTTAGAGGCCAGGGAAGGCATGAAGATGGACTGGTGGAGGGCCTGCTGGAGATCCAAATCAGGGTCTGGAAAAGGAAATGAGACAAGTCAGAGCCAGGCTTCAGGTAGGAGCAATGACACCAGAGCAGGAGGAAGGGCCACAGTCTGGAGGGGAGAGCGAGGCAGGGTGGTCAGAGGGCCAGGCAAGGCACACTGAGCTTCCAGGGTGTTCTTCCCACCCTCCTGAGCAGGAGAGGGGGGGAGAAAAGGAAAGATTGCCAGGCTGGAGCCTTTATCCTTAGCTTCTTCCCTGGAAAATGATGTCATGCTGCTAACAGAGAAGATGTTTGCAGCGTTTTATTGACAAGGTGGAGGAGTTCTGGTAACAGCATCTTCGGCTGGGAAGTGATGGCACAGCTCCAGCTCCAGCTCCAGCCAGCCCAGAAAGGGCTCTGTGCTGCCAGCCCAGGGCCTGGGCTCACTCCTGGGGACACTCCCAGGCCGGGAGTGCTGCCTGTTACCTCCAGACATCAACTCCCTCCTCATGTGTCAAGTGACGGAAGCTTTAAAAACCGAGGCAAAAAAGAAACCCCAAGCAGAGGAAGAACTCACCCCTCCCTAATGAGATCACTGGAGCAGTGCAGAGTCATGGTCCTGCAGGGACGAGCTGCTTATACAACAGCAAGGGAGGCAGAGCAGGGGAACAAGCTGGGAAACATCCCTGCGCTTTGCAGGGGCTCTGGGGGGCTGCCCCCAGCCCCAGCCTGCCCAGTGCCCTCCCTGGCACACACACCACATTCCCACCTTATCCCTGCCTTTGGGAAGGCTCCCTGTGCCTCCCTCTGCCCAGGGGCTGGCAGTGGGCTGGGGTGTCACATCTGTGGGGTGTGCCAGTCACTACATGGGAAGCACAAAGGAAAAGAGGGTATTAAAAAAAAGCAGATTTTCTGTGGGTTTCCAGCTCCTTGAAGGCCAAAAGGGAAAGAAGCAGCACTGGAGGTAAAGCTTGTCCTGTGGGATGGTCACTGCCCTGTCCCAAGGGTCATCTCATCTCCATGTCCCTAAAAGAAGTGGGACAGCATCAAATGTATCAAATTTCTAATGATGAGACCAAGTGAGGATTAAAAAAAATTAAAGGCTGAGTAACAACTCCTGGGGACAACAGGACACTTCTCTTGGGAGGGTGTCACCCACTCCTCCCCTGTCCCACTGTTGTGGTGGCCTTGACCTCCAGGAGGTCCCACTTGTGCCCAAAGCTTCCCCCACTGCTGGGTGGGCACTGATTCCGTGCCAGACCAACTCCTTTCCCCCACTAAGCCCAAATCCTCGTGGTGAGCATCACAACCACCTGAAGAAATTCCTTTCCCTCTGAGAAAGCTGCAGTGACCCAAGAGTTTGAACAGAGCTGGGCTGGAAGCTCTGGGTAGTTGTGAAATGCCAGGTCAGTGGATTATTGCAGAGTTTCCCTCCCCTGATTCCCATCACTCTGTGTCAGGTGAAGGTGAAGGCAGAGTGGGCAGCTTTCCCTGCCAGCTGCAATTGCAGCCCAGAGCTGGCACATCCCTCAGCTCTGAGTGCAGAACTCAGCACTGGGTAAAAATGAGTATTAAAAAAAAAAAAATAAAAAAAAAAAGGCAGGCACCTGTCCCAGTTTGTGCCTGCTTAGCTATTTTTGATTGGAGACTTATTACCATGTTAAATCCTCCTAAAAGCCTGGTCAGCTCCGTTCTCTGAAATGGCTTTTTATAGTAAATCTCAAAGTTAAGCATATGGTTTGCTAAAGTGATAGCAGAAAGCTGCTCTGGGAACTTAACCTGTCATGTACCAGGAGAAGCAGAAAAGCATTGTTTTGCCATTTAACTTTTCTTTTTTTTTCTTTTCTTTTTCCCCATCCTTCAGAAAACCTTAAAAAAAAGCTCCCAAATGATTCAGAAAACGTTCCTGAATACCCAGGAGGGCCTAAAAAAAGCAGCTGATGGAACTTAAACTATCTGCCAGGTTTAAAGCAAGTCTCCCTTGACACTGTTCTGGCTCTGGCACTGCCTGACACAGGTCAGAGACTGTTTGGGAATGAAGAGTTTGCAGTGGCACAAGGTCTGCTGCAAAGTTGTCTTCTCAGTTAAATACAAGTGGTAAAACTTTCACTTCTAAGTGATTTTACTCTTCCTCAATCCTTTTAAAGGAGTTAAAACCACCACTGCCATCACCTCCAGCGTGTGCTGTTCTCTTGGCTGTGGAATCAGAGCCAGAAGAGCTGTGAAGTTGGGAATGCTCCTCGTGACTGTGGGGATGTTGCAGGGACGGATATAAATATAAGGAATAAAATTGAACCAACCTTTCCCATTGCTTTCCTGTTTCACCAGCTGGAACTTGATATAGGCATGTGAGCACCCAAGCCTGGAAGCATCAATTAGAGAACATTTCAGGTGATACAGGAATGGATGGAATTTCTTCTCTAAATAGAAATTAATGGGACTTCCAGAAATTTATAGTAAGTAAAAACTTTTCCCTCTTAAAGTAAGCAACAGCACTGCTCCATCCAGACCTCCCTCTGAGCCAAGGGCTGTGCTAGTAAACTCATGGCTTGAGTTTACTGCAGAAAGGCAGGCCCAAAATACTGGGAGGAAGGGAGAAGATCCCCCATGTCATTCTGAAACCCTCTGCTGCAAATCTCTGATCAAACTGGGCTGTTTTAAGTGCTGATTTAAGTCTTTGTTTCAGACACAGCAGCAGCATCAAGAAACCCAACTGTTCATGCACAAAAACACATCACAAAAACCTTATTTACGTTTTTGGTGTGGCTTTGATGTCTGCAGAGGAATCCTCCTCTCCCCAGTCTCTCTCCTGACTGTTTTCAGAGTGCTCTGATGGAGTGTGAAGGCTGCTTTGACACCACTTCTCACTGTCTGCTGCAGATTTTCTGCAAAGACAGAGGAATGACAGGAGCTAAGCTGACATCCTCTGTTCCCTTCTCCCACAGGAGAGCAAAGCTGGCTGCTCCTTCCAAGTGAGAGCAGCAACCACCATCTAGTGGTGGAACTTTCCCTCCCCACGAGTCCAAAGTGCTTTGTTCCTCCTCTGCGTGGATTGGGAGAGATTCTGTGGAATAAATCAGCCTCTGTGGACTCAGGCTCTGATCCCAGCAGCTCCAGGAAACCACTGTGTTCTGGGGAAAGCAAAGGATTTGAGATTCCTGAATCCTGAGACCTCTGGATGACATTTAAGAGTCTTCATGACTAAGTTTGATGCATAAACTGAGCTATAGAGTCGGCCAAGGAAGGACAAGCAGGAAAGTGTTACCAGATTTACAGGCTGAATTCAGACCTCCCACTCCGAGGAAATCAAATACTTAGAAGAATAGAAATATATCACAACCCTAGAATGCCATTTATTCTGTGAGAATCCCAAATCTCCTGAGAGGGCTTTATGGTAATGCAATCAATTCTGGTGGGGAAATCAGGAAACTAAGAGGCCTGCACAGTTCTAGCTGGAAGGAGACAAATTTGGCCATGAAGGCCAGGGAGGGGAGAGAAACATTCATTCCTTTTTTTTTGGCCAAACAGACCTTGAAAATGTTATAAATCTAAACAGATGAACTTTAAAATATACATGTAAGCCTTCACACATAACAAGGAACAGAAGTATTGCTGGAGTTTGCCCCAGTGGGACTGGATTTGTGAAGACTAAAGATGGTGTTAATCAAACCCTTCATGTCCTGCTCTGTCCCACCACATATTGAACTGCCTCCTGTGCTCCAAGAACTGACACACAGTTTGCTTCAATGATGCTCAATTCCAAGGTTTTCATGCAAGAAAAAAAAGTACCTGGAGGAGATGAACTTGTTTGCCAAGTGATACACACAGAGCCTGGATTGCACTTACAGTTTAATGGTGCAAAATAACCTTGGCCTGACAGTTTTAGGACAGGAAAGGAAGGAAAAGCACATATTTTAAATTGAAACAGCAAGGAAAAATTTATGGAGACAGAATGCAATTTCCTTTGTTGGAATGTGATCAGAGCAGCAGGATTAAGGAATCAAGAAACCTATTAAGGCATATGAGGGTATAAAAGTGCATTGCTCTGTGTTAAGAGTGTCTGGGGCACGGGTCAATATTACAGACAGATGAACTCAATGCTCTGCTGCTTCTCTGCCAATTCTGCTGGGTTTTATCCTTGTAAATGGTTTTGTTCCCCAGACCCTGCCAAGAACAATGTTCAGCTCACCTGGATTGTGGAGAGTCCCCCTGAGAGGACTCCCCTGCTCCCAGCAGGAATGGGGCAGGAGTTTCCAGCCTCTTGGCTCTCTGCATGGCACTGCCAGGGGCAGGTCTCTCCCCACTCAGCCTGTCCTGGAAGGGGTTGTCTCTGTTGAGGTTCACCTCAGAGTATGGGCAGCCAACCACCCTGTGGAGAGGGACAAACAGAGGGGGAGGTCAGTGCTCCACAGGCACAGAAACCCAGCACAAACCCAGAGAAACGAGGCCACAAACACTCAGGGAGATGTTGGTACACCCAGTTTGAGGTGTGGGAAAGCAGAGTGGCAGAATTAAAACCCATGTTGTTAAAGAAGGGCTTGTCCTCTGTGAGCTGCTTATCTGAACAACACTTCAGGAAACAAGAGAGTTCTGCAACTTCCACTCTGCAAAATTCAAAGCCCTTCACCATATTACAAACCACCAGACCTTCAGACCTCTTACCTGAGATTGTTTTCTTGCACTTTAAAATAGTTTACTTGAGAAAAATCTTTGTCTTCCAAGAGCACACAAGAAATCAAAAGGCAGAGCACAAAACATGAGTGAGCTCTCCTCACTCCTCTACTTTAACAACCCACCCACACTCCCTCCTCTATAATGTCTCCTTGCATGCTGTTCTTGGGTATATTATTTTACAAAAAACCCTCCTTCAGCACTGCTGGAATGTAGAAATTGGAGTGAATTAATCTGTTTGCATTGCAGTGCTAATGATTATAGTGGTATAAACAGAATTGATGATGAAACAGCACATTTAGACACAAGAGGGAGCTGCAATTGCAGCTATAACCACCTCCAGAACAAACACTGAGATCATTTCAGTGCAGTGCAGGTGCTTGTTGCTGCATTTTAACTCTGAATAGCCCTCAGATGTCATTTACATACGTGTAGTGTGTCCCATATCGTGGGCCCCGCACGTGCCCGATGCCCTGGCACCCTGGGGTGGGACACACCTGTCCCACTGCTCCCTCTGCAGCCTCAGCACCTGGAAAGGAGATTGGAAAAGGCAGTTAAAAACAGATTTGCACGGGAGGAGCAGAATGCACTCAGGAAAAGCCCCCAGCACAACAGTGGGGTGTGTGTACTCACCCAGAGGCACCTGCAGAGCGTGGCCAGTCTTGGCACACCAGCCCACGGGGTGGATGTCAGGGCTGTCTGAGTCCACCCACAGGTCATAGTGAGGGTCCCAGCCATCAAAATGGATCTGTGCAAGAAGCTCAGTGTCAGGGAGAGAGACACTTAAGGGCATGAGTCAGCTTTTATGTTAACTTCCCCCTCTGTCTCACCTTGGGGCTGATTCATTCCATCTTTCCATCAGGCACAGTCACCTCTGTGCTCTGTGTCACTGTTTGTTTTCCTGCAGCTCTGTGTTCCAGAACAACCAGGTTCTGGTGACACACTTGTGTCACCCCACACCCTGTGAGGTGCTCTGTGCTCAGAGCCTAAAGCTGTGCAAACACAACACGACTCCCAGGCACTCAGCAATAGGACAAGTGGGCACGGGCTCAAGCTCTGCCAGGGGAAATTGAAGTTGGAGAGCAGAAAGAAATTCTTTGCAGAGAGAGTGCTCAGGCCTTGGAATGGGCTGCCCAGAGAGGG
>JAOXXN010000287.1:375443-395684 GCA_026770055.1 Myrmophylax atrothorax
CTGCCCCATGTGTGTCCCACCTGCCCCGTGTGTGTCCCGCCTGCCCCGTGTGTGTCCTGCCTGCCCTGTGTCCCAGCCCCGTGGGAAGGGGAGCATCCCCCTCCTGCCTCCAGGCTGCCTGAGTGGAGGGTGCAGGGCAAGGGATGATGCTGCATTTGGGATTTTCATCCTACCTGCTCCAAAATTAAGGCTTGAGGGTTGCACTGGGGGCTCCTGGCTTTGCTGCTGGTGATTTGGGGGCATGGGAGGTGGGATACCAGCGGCTGCTGGTGGTGAGGCAGGTCTGGGAATGACATTCCTGGCACCCTGGAGAGCCGGGATGCTGCTGCTCGTTAAGCCAACGAGCTTTTTCCCTCTGCAAGCGCCTGCTGAGCACAGTTTAAACTCGGCAACAACTGCGTGGTAAATGATCCGAGGAGCTGGGAGTGGGAATTCCGCAGCTGGGGCCCGGCTGGGGAGGGGACTGAGGCAGCTGGAGCTGTGGGAACTGCAGGAGAGCAGGCACAGGGGCTCTGGTGGCACTGAAGGCATCCCTGACCCCGGCACCCTGGGGAGGAGGGGGAGGTTTTCCTGGGGGCAGCACGTCTGGTCCTTTCAGAATCACCTCCTTGTCCAGCAGTCAAGTCCCACCTCAGTGTCCTGCTGCTGCCCAGGTAGGCATCCAACACTGGCTCCATCCTGCCCTGCGTGTCCCCCGGGTCATGGACCAGTGCCTGGGGGAACAACAGGAGCATCTGTGTGATCCCGGGTCTTCCACCTTCTCCATCCCTGCTGGCAAAGCTTGGGAGAATGGAACAAGGGGATTAGAAGCACAGAACGTCCTGAGATGGAGGGACCCCCAAGGTTCATCCTGTCCAAGCCCTGGCCCTGCACAGACACCCCAGCAATCCCCCCTGTCCCATCATCCAAACACTCCTGAAGCTCTGGCAGCCTTGGGGCCGTGCCCACTGCCCTGGGGAGCCTGTTCAGTGCCCACCACCCTCTGGGGGAAGAACCTTTGCCTGAGATCCAACCTGCCCCTGCCCTGGCACAGCTCCAGCCATTCCTGGGTCCTGTCCCTGGTCTCCACAGAGCAGAGGTTGGAGCTGCCCCTTGGGAGGAGCTGCAGCCCCTGCTGAGCTCTGTCCTCATCTCCTCTTCTCCAGGCTGGACAAGCCAAGTGCCCTCTGTTGCTCCTCCTGTTGCTTCATCTCTATGCCCTTCACCATCTTCTTGGTTACTCCACACTCTCCCCCTTCTCCCTCCCTGCACAGGCTCCTACCTGATGGTGAACTCCTCTCAGCACACCCCTGGCCAGAAAGCTCACCTGCTTTTCCAGGCTCTGAGCGAGAATGACACCCACTGCCTGCAGTTCAGCTACTTCATGTACAGCCGGGACGGGCACAGCCCTGGCACGCTCAGCGCCTACGTGCGGGTCACGGGGGGCCTGGTGGGCAGCGCCGTCTGGAACGCCTCGGGCTCCCACGGCCGCCAGTGGCACCAGGCAGAGCTGGCTGTCAGCTTGTTCTGGCCCAGCGAGTACCAGGTGAGCCCCAGCAGACGCCCTGGCACCGCGCCGGGCACCGTGCCCGCGGGTGACCGCCGTGTTTGGTGCCGCAGGTGCTGTTCGAGGCGGTGGTGTCCGGAGAGCGCAGGGGGTACCTCGGCTTGGATGACATTTTGCTCCTGAATTACCCATGCTGTGAGTGCCAGGGGGTGGGACCCGAGGTGGGTGGCAGTGGGGAGGTGTCCTGGGCAGCAGGGCTTGGAGCTGGTGCCCATTGGGATGATCCTGGAGAGAGTGGGTGGACTAATGCCAGGTGCAGCTTGGGTGTCCTGCTGTCAGCTGGGCTGGTTGGGCTCCACCTCCTGGGCACCTCTGAGGCTCCTTTTTCCATCACTTAAGTTTTGATAAACCCTTGGAAAAGCACAGGCTGAATGTGGGGCCTGAGTGTCCCCATGGAGAGGGGCCACCCAGGCTTGGTGGGGACCCAAAATCCCAGGCTGAACGTGGGGACTCAGTGTCCCCATGGAGAGGGGCCACCCAGGCTTGATGGGGACCCAAAATCCCAGGCTGTCCCAACACATTGGCTCTTGGGGTTCACCACCTGTTTCTTCTAGGCTGGAGTAGAAGACCTGCCCTCCTCTATCCACCCATCGCCTGCATGTGGCACCAGCACTGTGGGGTGCCAGGGGGCGAGGCTGCATCCCTCCCTGGGGCATCACAACCCTAACTGGGTATATGGGGGCAGGAACACATTCCTGACCCCAGGCTGGGCTCTGAGGATTGGCACTGGCTCGTCCAGAGCTTGACACAGCTGTGACATCCCAGGTGGCTTTTGGGTGTGGTGGGACTTTTGCAGCAGTGCCATCATGGGTCCCCTCAGAGCTTGCCCTCTTTGCCACCTCTCTCTTGTGTCCCCTGGCAGCCAAAGCTCCTCATTTCTCCCGCCTGGGCGACGTGGAGGTGAACGCTGGGCAAAATGCCACGTTCCAGTGCGTGGCTGCCGGGAAGGCCTCTGAGGCTGAGCGGTTCCTGATGCAGGTGAGGAGCAGTGATGGTGGTGGTGGTGGTGAAACCTCATGCCCAGCTTCCCTTTGGGAGAACACCCTGCAGGGCAGCGGGGACAGGGGTGATCCCCCCCACCCTGGGGACAGGGGTGATCCCCCCACCTGGGGACAGGGGTGATCCCCCCCACCCGGGGACAGGGGTGATCCCCCCACCTGGGGACAGGGGTGATCCCCCCACCCTGGGGACAGGGGTGATCCCCCCCCCGGGCACAGGGGTGATCCCCCCACCCTGGGGACACGTTTGGTGGCTCTGGGTGTCAGTGACGTGCCATCTCTCCCGTGGGGCAGCGGCAGAGCGGCGAGGTGGTCCCTGCTGTCTCGGTGAAGCACATCAGCCACCGGCGCTTCCTGGCCACCTTCCAGCTGGACACGGTGTCCAAGGCGGAGCAGGATCTGTACCGCTGTGTCACCCAGTCCAGCCGCGGCTCGGGCGTCTCCAACTTCGCCGAGCTCATCGTGAAAGGTGGGTGATGCCCTCCTGGGTTGCTGGGTCATGGATGGGCCCTTTCTGCTCTGCTGTTGGCAGAGGAAGAGGAAGGTGGGAAGATGGAAGATCAAACCAGAAACTGCCTTTCCTGGTGGCCTCAGATCATTTCCTTTTGATTGCAGTAGGTGGGAATTAATTAATTATGGTGCAACCGTGTGGCGCCACGCTGGGCTGTGTATCTTACAAAGATAATTAAGATTTGATCAGATGAAACCCTATGGCTGCTGTTAAAGCCTTACTGAGGTTTGAGGACTGGCTGGTTCCTTCCTGTACTTTGGTGTTGATCCCCACATACTCTCTGTGGGGAATCTGAGTTTGTCCCATGCTTGGTAGCACAAATCAGAGTGGTTTGGGTTGGAAGGGACCTTAAAACTCTAATTGTTCCACCCTCTCCCATGGCAGGGACACCTTACCCTAGACCAGGTTGCTCAGAGCTCCATCCAGAGCCTTGAAGACCTCCAGGGATGGGCCATCCACACCTGTGCCAGGGCCTCATCAGTCCCAGAATAAAGAATTTATTCCTAATATCCAATCTAAACCTCTCTGCCAGCAGGAAGCCATTCCCCCTCGTCCTGTCACTCCAGGCTCTTGTAAAAAGTCCCTCTTCATCTTTTTTGTAGACCCTTCAAGTACTGGAAGGCCACAGTGAGGTCACCCCCAGGCTGAATGTGGTGGGTTGGTGTGGGAAGGTTTGGAACGTGTCAAGTGTAACTACTAAACAATGAAACAGAGCTGTGGTACCTGTGGTTGTGCCAGCCTTGGCCTGGCTCTGGGTGGGGGGGTTGCTCCACCTGCCCTTTCTCCACTCTCTTCCAGAGCCCCCCACACCCATTGCACCCCCCCAGCTGCTCCGGGCGGGCTCCACCTACCTCATCATCCAGCTCAACACCAACTCCATCATCGGCGACGGCCCCATCGTGCGCAAGGAGATCGAGTACCGCATGACCTCGGGGCCCTGGTCGGAGGTCCACGCCGTCAACATGCAGACCTACAAGCTCTGGCACCTGGACCCGGACACGGAGTACGAGATCAGCGTCCTGCTCACCCGGCCCGGCGAGGGCGGCACCGGCAAACCGGGGCCACCCCTCATCAGCCGCACCAAGTGCGCAGGTGGGTCCTGCCGGGGCATCCTGGGCACGCTGGGGCGCCTTGGGAGAGGTGCCCTGCCACCCCAAGCCCTCCCCACCACCCGTGGGTGTGGAGAGGAGCTCACTGCCGCTAACCCAAGCCAACCATGTGTTGGCAGAGGAACTTGACTCCTCGTTAATGCTGACTTCTCCTGTTCGTGGCAATTAGAGCTAATTAAACTTCTCAGTGATGGCACTCAGTCCCTCTCCTTTCAAGAGCCTGACATGGGCTTGGTGACAACATGGGGACTCTCATGGCCTCTATCTGGTTATCTGTGGCTGCTCATGGGGTGGGTGCTCCCAATGCCCACCAGGACAGCAAGGCTGGTACCCAGCCCCACCCCTCAGGGTAAGGATGAGCCCATGGGGGCTGCTGTCCCTGCAGTGTTGGTGGCTTTGAGACCCAGTGCTGTCCCCAGCCCTGTCTGCAGGGCAGCAGCATCCTGTGCCAGGGCTGGTCCCAGTTTTGGAGTCAGGGTTGCTCTCTGCCCTCATCCCTGCGCTGGAAAAGGGTTTTCCCTGGTAAGACACACAAATCCACAAGATGCTTTTCTTCCTCACTCATGTCCCCATCTCCTCCCTCCCCAGAGCCCATGAGGGCCCCCAAAGGCTTGGCATTCTCCGAAATCCAGTCCAGGCAGCTGACATTGCAGTGGGAGCCCCTGGGCTACAACCTGACCCGCTGTCACACCTACACCGTCTCGCTCTGCTACCGCTACTTCGTGGGCTCCGGCCACAACCAGACCTTCCAGGAGTGTGTGAAGATGGAGCGAAACACCAACCACTACACCATCAGAAACCTGCTGCCCTACAAGAACATCCACGTCAAGCTCATCCTCTCCAACCCCGAGGGGCGCAAGGAGGGCAAGGAGGTGATTTTCCAGACGGATGAAGATGGTGAGTCTGCTCAGGGAGGGGCATCATCCCCAAAAGTGGCACTTTGTGGCTGTTGAGACACCGGAGTGTTTCTGGTGGCATCCATGGCTCTCGGCCCAGGGGCATGATGGGAGTATCTCCTGTGGCACTGCTGTAACAGGGAAGTGAAAAGGCTGGTGCAGCCGCAGGGGAGGTGACAGAAAGGGACAGTGGTGGTGGCTGGGGAAGGGAAATGCTTGGGGAGGACTTGGGGACTGGATGGGGATGTCACTGCAGACACACTGCCCTTGTCCTTGGAGTGGAGTTCTATCCGTGGCTGGTTCAGTGGAGGGTGTGAGAGTTGGCTGATGCCCAGCTCCTCCCAGCACGAGTCGTGCTCACTCATCCCTTATTGGGAACCAAATCTGGCAGCGATAATAACAGCAATTAAAACAATTAGTGCTTTGTACTTAGGTAACATCTTTTATGTGCTTGGTCGCCGCTGGATCCGGCACTGCTGTATTCCCGGGAAAGCAGCCCAGGAGTGGGAGCAGCTTTGCTTGGCTCCCCCAGTGCTCTTCCCCAGCTGAGTTTGCCCTCGAGCAGGTTCAGGTTGTGCTCTGTGGTGACCAGGGCCCTGTTTTTTGGGTCCTGAATGGCTGAGCTGTGGTTTTCCCCCTGTTTTGGCTGTGCCCTGGGGTTGGGTGGGTCCTGCTGCCAGCACCTGAGGGAGGTGACATCCTCACTGGAGGCTCCAGTGTTGCTCCAGTGTTTGGAATATCTTGCTCTGGCCCAGCCCTTGTCCAAGGCTGTCCTGGAGCTGAAGCCACTGAATGGGTCTCCCAGGTCTGGCCTCACCTTCACCATGGTCCCCAACTGTGGCTCAGGTGTCACAGAGTGCTCAGGTCACTTTGGGCTCTGGAGATCCAGTGGATGTGGCAGGAGGTACAGGACTCTGTGTGTCTGGTGCCACCCATCAGTGACAGGCCACATCCAGGGCTGGCCTCTCCCACTAGTGACTCCTCCTGCTTGTCACATCCTCTTCCCTGCCCCCCAGGGATCTCCTCTGTGTGCTGTGATAACCCGTTCTCCTTCAAGGGCAGCTGAGCAGCCCCCACAGAGTCAGAGTTGCCCCTTTCACCGCTGGTCTTGCAGTGGTGGGGCCAGGGGGTCTCATCCTGCTCCATGGAGGGCAGCAGCGTTGGGGCTGGTGTGGGTGCTGCACCCCTGGGTGGGTGCTGAGTGTGGCTGGAGCATCCCTGGCGCTCTTGTGGACTCACCTGTTAAACAACACCACAATTCATCTCCAAAGCACTTTTTAGCATCAAGAATCAGCAATTAAAGTGGAAGAACTAATAATTGCAAAGGATGCAGCTGGCTCCAGTCCCCCTGAGGACCCTGGAGGAGAAGCCTTCCATGGAGTTCCCCTGCCTGGGACTCACTGTGGTTTGGGACCCGCCAGTGTGTGTGTGACGCTCGTCGCTCCTGTTGCCCAGGCTGGAAAGCAAAACCTGCAGAGCTGGAGTGGAGCTGAAGTGTCTGAAGAAACCCCAAGTGCCTCTAGGTCCTGTTTTCATCTCCAAAGCCTAATCCCAGCACCTTCCTCTCCACACCAGCACTTGCCATATCCCCATGCAGAGCCTGCCCTGCCAGGGGGCACCCAGCTCTGCCCTCCCCATGGCTCATTTACCAGCTCTAATTGCTCCAGCTGCTCTCACTGGGCTGTGACTGCTCCAGCTGTTTTCTTATGGAATATTCATACAGGAGCTCCAGATGTCTTTTGGCTCTACTGTAATCACTCCAGCTGCTTTTCCCTGTGCTTCAGTTAGCTGGGAGTGGTGGCTTCCCCTTGGATTGGACTTGGGGCTGTGTCTGTGTTTGGTTTCATTGAGATGGATTGATGGATATCCACCTATGGATATATTGCAGCTATTCCATATGGGCTTGGCACAGCATCTCCCTGCCTGCCTGGGAGGATGATGAGAATTCCAGCTCCTAGAACTGGGTGATGAGCAGCCACCTGTGCAATTAAGCCAAGGGGCTGAAGGCTCGTTAATAATAGGACCCTTAATTGTGGGCACAAGGCCAGTTTTGGTGGCAGCAGCTGCTGGTGCAGGGCTGGGGCTGGTCCTGGTGGGCTACAAAGAGACACATCCCTATCCCAAGTGGTAAACTCTGGTTTGGGACTGGAAACGCCAGTTCTGGGGTGTTACTAAAGAGGCCAAACCAAGGGTGTTGTGCATCCTGCAAAGTTGTGCTGCTGCATGGGCAGGACACAGGGGGGAAATCTGCTGCATCCATAGGTTTTCCAGCTGGTGTTGCAGTGCTCCATATGGATGCAGGTGACCCATAGCTGGACATTTTGTTCTGTGTGCATGGAATGATGAAACACAACGCCAGGTGCCCATGGAAACACCAATGCAGTGTGTTGGTGCTGTGGGGAGCCAGTTCTCTCCTTGCAGGCAGTGCATGCAAGCCTGAATAAATAGATATAAATCCATAAATAAATACATATGTGTGCATATATGGATGGCAGAGGGGGATCTGCACATCTGGAGGATGGTTTGTGCATCCTCTGCTGGTTTTAACCTGGTGTGTACAGGAGCACATGATGCCTGTGCCTATATACATAAATATGTAGGCTATATATATTATAGTATTAAGATAATATATAAATTATACTCTAGGAAATAATTTCATGATGATGCAATGTATAATAACAGAAAATAAGATTAATTCCATATATAATATAGACTGATAAAAAAATATATAATTATATATATAAAGCACAGGTTATATACATATAAAAAAAATATAGGTGCACACATTCCTGCCCTAAAGGTTCCCATAATTTTCCCAGGATTTAATAAGAGCTGTGTACACGTGTAGGACACAGTGCCTCTGATTAAATTAGCTTGTAAATCAGGTGGAAACGGCGCCTTTGCACTGTGGGAAGCGCGGGAGGACACCCCTCCCTTCCCTCTCTCCCAGCCTGTAATTAGATCCCAACAAAAGCTGTGGAAAAAAAAACAAACCCAAAGCAGAGGGGAAGAGCTGCTGTCCCTGTGCAAGGAGGGGGTGGGTGTTTTGGGAGAAGGACTTTCCCAAGGCTCTGCCTCTCCGTGCAGAATTCCATGTTAAAGAAGCGGGTATTGATCCAGCTCTGTTGATCGTTAGTGATTACAGTTATTATTGTGGTGGTGTTAATTAGAGGGGAGGGCAGGGCATGTCTGGCTGCAGATGAGGATGTTGCTGCTCCTGGCAGTGTCCCCTCAGCGTGCTGGTGGCTCCTGGGGGGATTTGGGTTGTGGGGGAAAAGGGCATTTATTTAACTTGAGCTTGGGCAGGTTGTGCCGGTGACAGTGCGTGGGACTGTGGTGCTGAAAATGGTACCTGTGGGATTTGTGCCATGGGGTGGGGACATCCCCTTCCCGTGGCAAAGTGGCACCAGTGGGCCCAGGAGCATCATTGCCCTGGGGAGCATCTCCCTGGGGAGCCCAGGTGACATGGCAAAGGGGATATGGTGGCTTGGCCATGGGGCCACCTGAAGGGGTTTCCTGGAGGGTTTCTTCTTCCAAACTGCTTTCCTGCTGCATCCAAGCGCCTCCCTTTCCCTTCCCCAGTGCCTGGGGGCATCGCCTCCGAGTCCCTCACCTTCACCCCACTGGAGGACATGATATTTCTGAAGTGGGAGGAACCGGTGGAGCCCAACGGCCTCATCACGCAGTATGAGGTATGTCCTGGAGGGCTGTGGCTCCCACGTGGGACCCAGAGGGGCATGGGATGCAGTGGAGGGGGATCTGGGACAACTGCTGCTGTTGGCCATGGGGATTAAAGGCAGCTCCCCCCAAACCCTTCATTTGGCTTTCCCAGCAAAACTCTGCTTTTGATTTACCCCAAAATCATGGGTCTGCCCCCATGACCCTCCTTGGATTCACCCCTTTCACCCGGGTCTGGGGTGTCTCCCACGGCCACGGCTGATGCTCTGCCCTGTCCCTGCAGATCAGCTACCAGAGCATCGAGTCGTCCGACCCGGCCGTGAACGTGCCCGGCCCGCGCCGCACCGTCTCCAAACTGCGCAACGAGACCTACCACGTCTTCTCCAACCTCCACCCCGGCACCACCTACCTGTTCTCAGTCCGGGCCCGCACCGGGAAGGGCTTTGGCCAGACGGCCCTCACCGAGATCACCACCAACATCTCCGGTATGTTCCCCTGGCTCCACGCCCGGTGCTGGGGCTTCTCCTCCCCTCAGATACCCTGTGGTGGTGTAGATCTCCTGCTTCACTCCCGTGATTTTGGTGGCTGGGAGGTTTTTGGTGTCTGGATGCTGCTGTGGAAAGGTGCACTTGGTGGTGGCAGCTGTGCCATGAACCCTCTGGGTGACCCCAGACTGGTGGGTGCCTGGCTGGGGAGTGCAGCCAGCCCAGTGCTGGTGCCTGTGCTGTCTGAGTGCTCAACCATACAAGCAAGGGATTAATTGGGCTTCGTTAACAAGGATTAATTGGGCTTTGTTAACAAGCCATGCAGTACTTGAAGGTCTTTGCTCGTGTCCATGGCATCACTATAAGCTGCAGCAAATGGGCTGAGATGGGCACTGAAACTGCAAAGCAGCTCAAGCTGGACCCCAGCAATGGTTTGGGGACCACAGGCTTGAGGGGTCCCCCACCTTGGTCTGGGAGTGCTGCTGGGCTGGCTTGGGTGTGTTTCTGCACTGGGGACTAAAGCTCACGCCGTGCCAGTGATTCTGAGTGGTGCCATCCTTGGGCACATCTTCAGGCTGGAGCATTTGGGTCCTGCCAAGGCTGGATCCCACTCCCATCTCCTCCCCTCTGCCCGCCCAGCGTTGATACTCCCCCTTGGTGCACACCCAGGGGTGTTCTCCCAACCCTAACACTCGTTCAAACAATAATTTATTTGCAATAATTCACATGACACTGCTGGGTGATGCCTTGCCCTGGGCAATGCTGCCCATGCCTCAGTGTGCCCCTGGAGCTGGGGGCATCCCTGGGGGCCAGGACTCATCCCTGCTCCCTTTGCAGCTCCCACCTTCGACTACGGGGACATGCCATCGCCGCTGAGCGAGTCGGAGAGCACCATCACGGTGCTGCTGCGGCCGGCGCAGGGCAGGGGCGCTCCCATCAGGTAGGGGGGGCTGCAGGGGATGAGACCCCCCTCAGACAGGGTGGGACAGAGGGTTGAGCTCTAAGGGAAGGGCAGGACTGTGTTTTCCAGCTGGTTTTGGGTATCGCTTTCTTCTCCCAGGCAACCAGCAGTAGGACAAGAGGGCACGGTCTTAAGCTGCACCAGGGGAGGTTTAGGTTGGACATTGGGAAGAAGGACATTAGGAGAGAGTGGTTGGACTCTGGAATGGGCTGCCCAGGGAGGTGGTGGAGTCACCTATTGGGGTCACCCTTTTTAGGGTTAAGGGGGGTATGTTAATGACGGTCAGAAGAGCTCAGGCACAGCAGCATCAGAAGCCTTGATCAGAAGGCTTACAACTAGAATCATAGAATTGATTGGGTTGGAAAAGACTCTCTGAGGTCATCAAGTCCAACCCTTGGTCCAACTCCAGTCCCTTAAACTGAGAGTTTATGTTTAGTTACATCTACACCTTTTTTATGCTCTTGTATCCACTATGTCGTGACACTTGGTTAGTCAGTTCATTTAACATCCATGGAAGCATCCTGCTGGTTACAAGGTACTCCACATGTTACAGGTGGCTCTCTGGTCCTTATGGTTGCATTCATTAATTCCCTCAGCCCTTGGGAGATCCACACTCACACTGTCATCCCCACGCTGTCACCATCCCTGGTGGTGTTTAAGAGGAGACCGGACGTGGCACTCAGGTGGTGTTGGGTCAAAGGCTGGACTTGATGTTCTCAGAGGTTTTTTCCAGCCTGGTTGATTCTGTGGTTCTACCCTGTGCTTGGCCCTGGCCAGCACCTACCAGGTGATCGTGGAGGAGGACCGTCCCAAGAAGCTGAAGCGGGAGCTGGGGGCCCAGGAGTGCTTCCCGGTGCCGCTGACCTTCGACGCCGCCGTGTCCCGCGGCTCCGTGCACTACTTTGGGGCAGAGCTGCCCGCCAGCAGCCTCACCGAGGCCAAGCCCTTCACTGTGGGAGACAACCAGACCTACAGTGGGTACTGGAACCCCCCCCTGGAGCCCAAGAAGGCCTATCTCATCTACTTCCAAGCCATGAGCAACCTCAAAGGGGTGAGTGGCCATGGGGCGATGCTTCGTCTTGGGGGTTGGACCAGGGAGAAGGTGGGCTGGAGTTTGGGGTAGGGTCAGTGAAAATGGGGCTTGTTTTAGATCCCACTCCCTTGGGCCACCCTCTGGGCTCACCCCCAGTGTCCTGGGCTGGTGCTCCAGGCCACCCTTATGGCACACTGGGACCATGGATGGGTGTCCCATTCCTCCTGGCACCCCTGGGCTGTGTCTGTCCCTGTCCCAGTGCCAGTGCTGGGAGTGGAGGACCCCAACCAGCACTGGTGCAGGGGACACCCCATTCCTGGGGCTAATCCTGGGGTGGAGAAGGACTGTTTGGGCAGCAAGAGCTGCGTGTGCATTGCTGGGACCACTGGGATGGAGTGTCCCAGCTCCAGAGAACCCCTGGGAGCTCCAGGGCTGCCCCTCCCTGCCTTCTGCTGCCTCTTCCCTCTGTGAAGCTGCAACAGCCCTGCTCTAACAGCACCTCCACCCATGGGCTGATCCCTCCAAGTCATCAGCGGGACCACCGGGACGCTGTGGGATCTTTCTCAGCATCACCTGCTCCAGCAGCTCCTGTCCCACCCAGGGGAGGATGAGCTCTGAAAGCCAAGCAGCAGGACCACGGCAGCGTCTTCATCCTGCATGGCTCTATCTTGCTGGAAAGGTGCTGGTTATTGAATCCTTTCCTCTGCTCCGGGGTCGTTCACACCTCGCTGGGTTGTAATTAGAGCCGAGATGGACAGGGAGGATCTCGGCTCCGGCTGATTCCTCGGGCACTGCTGGATAATAACTGGTGGCTGACACTGTTTTACAGCCTTCCTGCTGGGAGGCAATGGATTTGTCCCCTCAGACGTGGCGAAAAGATTGGATCCTGACTGGGGTTTTTCATGAGTTTGATGCCAGATGGAGCAGGAGAAGGACAAGCTGGTGATCCCAGGGAAAAGCTGGTGCTGGAACCAGCCCTATCCCAGACCTGTGGCATGGGCAGGTCTCAGTCCAAGGGTGGATGGAGCAGCACTGCCAGCACTGGTGTTCTGAGGGGCTGGGGGATGCTTGGAAAAGAAGGCAGTCCTGCCAAGATGGTGCTTTTTGGTTTGCAACATAAGTTGGATGCATGGAAAGATGGAATATTTTAGCTGGAACCCACCCCTAAATGGCAAATGTTAAAACTGTTGGAGACTTGAGCTGGAACCTCATGGCAGACTTGACAGCACATACAGAACCCTGGGACTGGGGCTGAAAACTGACTGATGGAGAAAAAACCCAAACCATGAAGCTCTGGATGACACCTGGGAATGTTTCAGCTGCAGTTGGTGTCCTGCAGCTCAGCTGGGTCTGCTGGTCTTCAGCTTTGCCATCCCTTCTGTGCCAGGAGCAGTGAAACCTGGGAATGCAGCAGCATCTCCTGGGCTGTGGGCCCCCAGGAGCTCCTTGGGGGCTGCAGCACAGACCACCAGCAAACTTCCTCGACTTGGGGAGGGATCATCCCACACTCATCCTGCTTTTTTACCTCCCCAGGAAACGCGGCTCAACTGTGTCCGGATCGCCCGCAAAGGTGAGCCCACCCTTTCCCAGCCAGGGTGATCCCACCAAGGCTGTGCTGGTTTGTTCCGGCTTTATCCCAGCCCCATCCCATGCTCTTGTTTCCCACTTTCTTTGGTGCCTGGGGTTTTTCCCTTGGCTGAGTTTTCCCTCTTAGTGCTGTTATCATGGTGGGGAGGGCGGGCTGGAGTTGGTGCTGGGTGATGAATCCAGGGATGGATGATCTGATGTGGGGTGTGACAAAAGGTGGCACAAAGGGACTGTCTCGCCCCACTGGAACTGAGAGGTGGCATTGCCCACAGTGACAGTGTGGCACTGCAGAGCCCTATAATGTCTTGGTGGAATAACATGTTTGCAGAGCAATGAGCATCCCATGGGACAAATCCCAGTGCTTTCCTATCTGATGTTGCCAACCCTACTGGAGAACTGACCCCTTCTGCCCGTCCTTGTTCCCTGGCAGCTGCCTGCAAAGAGAGCAAACGTGCCCTGGAGGTGTCCCAGCACTCGGAGGAGATGGGCCTGATCCTGGGGATCTGTGCTGGAGGGCTCATTGTCCTGATTATCCTGCTGGGAGCCATCATTGTCGCCATTCGGAAAGGGTAAGGCCACCCTTCATCCGTGTCCTCCCCAGCTTAGCCCTTCTCCACCACCCCAGCACTGACTGGGAGTTACTGGTGGTGATTCTGCTGTGCTGGGCAGACTCCAAACTCTCCCTGAATCTGTCTCCATGTGCTTGTGCATCCCACCAGGCACGGTGCCCTCCCTGCTCTGGGGACCAAGGAGCAAAGTCCTGGCAATGTCCCTCCACCTTGGAGCTCTGGACCTTTGTTCCACTGTCCCTCTTCTCTGTGTTTTTCAGTCTTTTTGCCTCTTTTTTTTGCTGCTGCTTGGCTTTTTGCTGCTCTGGTGGTTCTGCATTGATGGAAATGCTTCTAGCCCGTGTCTGAGCCCTGGGTCAGTGCTGAGCCCAGCTGTCCCTGTCCCACCAGCTGTCCCTGTCCCACCAGCTGTCCCTGTCCCACCAGCTCTCCCCCTGCCACCAGCAGCCAGGGGACCCCAGGGGGTGCAGCCCTGCACCCCCCACCCAAAATGACAAAAATGAGCTTCACCTGCACTGAGATGTCTCTGGGCATCCCCACTGCCTTGAGACAGGGGGCTGCCCACCCTGGATGCCCCAGGGTGTAGGTGCCCAGACAAGTCCAGCTCCTCCTTGGCTTGTTTTAACATGGGACCCCTGAGCTTCCAGTGAAATGTGAACAATCCCTTACTGAGAGCTTTGAGTCATTAAAATTTGGGTGCCCAGTGGGTGGGGGGTAGAATCATTCCCAGCTGATGATCCTTGGGGGCCCCCAAACTGCCTTCCCACCTTCATGGGGATCCCCACATTCCCCATTTCATTGGAAAGCTGGGCAAATCCAGCATGGATGCATCCTGGTGGCTCTCTCTGGGGAATCTCTGTGGGGTGGGAGGGAGGAGGGTGAGGGTTTTTCGGGACACTCATCCCTGGGAGCGTCGGGGATGCAGCCACTGCTTTTTGCTCGGATGCAACGCCCCGGAAAGTGGATCTTCGTGCGGGGCTGGAGCCGGAGCCAGGGGGGCTCTCAATGAAAGGACAGCAATTAAACACAGGGATGATGGAGGAAAGAATGTGAACAGCCAGGGGGAGAGAGAAACAAACAGCAGGGCCCGTGTAAAGCTGCAAAGCTCTTCGTGGCTCCGCGCGCTCCGGAAGGGTCCTGTGGGTTTCTGCCACTGGAAGAGCAGGGCTTGGCACCTGGGCATGGCAGGGCTGGCTCGTGGCTCCATCACGTGGGACAAACCCTGGTGGTGGTGCTGTGGTTTGGGCAGTGATGCTGTGGGTGGGAAGCCAGGAGTGTGGCTGCTGCATTCCCACTGCCAGTGCTGCAGGACAGGAGGAGGAGGAGGAGGAGGAGCAGCTGCTTCAGCATCCCGGGGTGAACCTGTTGAAGGACAAACCCGAGCCACAAATCAGATCTGATGCCAAGAGTCCTAAATTTGGGGCTCTGGGGGAGCTGGGATGAGCTCCTAAATCTCCTCCAGAGTGTGTTGCCATTGGAAAAACTGGTGGAATGGGAATGCAGCTCTGGAATACACTCACCCCTTGAAAGAAGAGCACTGGAAATGTGATGTCCCGACCCCATCAGTCCCACCCTGACCAGCTCCCTGGGGGAAATCCCTCCCTGTTGGACATATTTGCTGTTCACTCTTAAAAATGATGGAATAACCCTTGGACAAGGGCATTGTGAGCACCCACCACTGGTGTGGTCACCCTCAGAGCTGGTGCTTGTGCTCTGCTGCCGAGATGTCGCCTCCTGCCTGGAACAAATAACCCGCGGATGCCAAAGGGGAGCCTGATTCCTTTATGGTGCATTGAATTTTCTGGCAGCTGACCTGCCCCACACCCCCCCTTCCCCTTCCCTGTGCTGGAGAAAAGCTGCTTATGCAATCTCTGCTGCTCTCTTTGTTTGCACGCTTGCCAGGAGGAACTACTATTCTTACTCCTATTACCCGTAAGTAATTGTCGCTCTCTTTGTCCTTTACCCTCCTCAGGGTTGCCCCCCTCGCCCCTTCTGCTCCAACAAGTCCTTACCTCTGCCAAGTACATTTCAAAGGTCTCTTTGGATGGGAAGATAATGTTGCTGAGCTTGTTAGAGGCAGAAGGCAGCATAAAGGAGAAGGGTCAGCCACTCCAGGTTGAATTCTGGATTTTGGCAGAGTCTTGTGGTGTCCTGGTCCCACTGAGATGCCCACACAGGCTCAGATCTCCTGTTCATCCCTCCCCTGATTTAAGGGCCTGCTTTGGCTTCTTCAGAGCCTGATGCTGCCTCTCAAAAACATTCATTCAGGGGGTTTTGCCTGAATGTCTTGAATTTGGGGTGTGAGGTTCTGTTCCTCAGCTTTCCCAGAGTCTTTGTTAGATTCCTAATGAGGACCTTGCACTGGGGGAAAAACCACCCTGGTGGGTGCTGAGAATCCCTTGGGATGGATTTGGTCCCTGGCATGGTTTTAGAATCACAGAATGGTTTGGGTTGGAAGGGAACTTGAATATCATCTAATTCTACCCCCCTGCCATGGGCAGGGACACCTTCCATGGGACCTGGTTGCTCCAACCTGGCCTTGGATACTTCCAGGGATGGGGCAGCCACAGCTTCTCTGCCCAACCTCTGCCAGGGCCTGCCCACCCTCCCAGCCAACAATTCCTTCCCAATATCCCATCTATCCCTGCCCTCTGGCAGTGGGAAGCCATTCCCCTTGTCCTGTCCCTCCATCCCTTGTCCCCAGTCCCTCCCCAGCTCTCCTGGAGCCCCTTTAGGCCCTGGCAGGGGCTCTCAGGTGTCCCTGGAGCCTTCTCTTCTCCAGATGAGCCCCCCCAGCTCTCCCAGCCTGGCTCCAAAGGGGCTCCAGCCCTGGAGTATCTCCATGGTCTCCTCTGTGCTCTCTCCAGCAGCTCCATGTCCTCCTGCTGTTGGACCCCAGAGCTGGACACAGGAGATCCCTGGTGGTCCTTCCCCTCTAGAATTCCTTGTGTTCCTCTATTTTCCCTCTAAAATCTCAGCCATTTTTGCTGGACAACTTGAGTTTTCCTGGCACACTCTCCAGATTAATCATGCCTTGGTCAGGTCATTTTTTTGCTATGCTTCCAAGCTCCCTGTTAAAGTTTCAGTACATTAGAGTTCTGATTGCTCAACTCTCTGCTTTCCCTCAAAAATGATGGGATGGCTGTAAATGACTTTTTTCTGCTTCAGCAGCTTTTCTTCTCTGCAAATTTTCCTCTTTGGTTTTAAACTGGTTTTTTATTTCGAGTGTTGCTCTGATGGTTTCACTTCCTCCCTTCCTTTGGCTGCAGTTTGGGATGTGTTTCCAGGCAAACAAATGGGCTTAGCCCAGAAAATGAAATGGATCTCCTGTAATCTTGGGAGAATGTAGTTGGGAGGAAAAATACTCATTTTGGAGTGTTTTGAGACCTGCAACAAACAGGGAGGATGGGACAGCTGGTAAAGTGTTTCTGGGAATTTTATCGTGGTGCATTTTGGTTTTCTCCAAGATGGAATTGTTGTCTGTCAGTTTAAGGACAAACCCCCCAATTCCCTGAGATCCCAGATCCCTTCCATGCCACTCCAGCTGGGAAGAGCTTTGGAATCACGGCCAAGCTCCTCTCTTTGGGTCCTTTGCTCCCTGAGCTTGGCAGGGAGTCCTTTCAGGCAGCTCTGCAGCTCTTGCAGAGGTGCTTTGCATTAGGCAGATGTGGGGGGTGGCCAATTAAAGTGATTTCTGGGCTGCCCTGCATTAATTACAGCCAGCCCTGGCTGCTCTCAGCCCCTTGTCTTGTAGCTCTATAAAAAGGCAGTAATTTTTTTGACAGCCACTGATTGGAAAGTTGCTTGCAGCTTTCTCAGAGCAAGGGGTACATGCTCTGGATCAATAACTGGCAAATTTCCCATTAAAAAGAATACCTGAACACTGTTCCAAATAGCCACTGGCATCTTAATTTGCCATGGAAACCTCCAGTGCTGTGTGTGGAGGACAAGTCATTTGCAGACAATTTTTCCAGACTACTTGTTAACAGTTATTGCTGTCCCAAAAGGTTGACAGCTTACATGATTGATATTTCATTTACTTGTCATCACTGGTGAGTAATGGAGAGGGCCATGGCTTTTTCTCTCTCTCTCTCCCCTTCTCTATTATTTTTTTTTTGGTAGGAAATAGTCTCATGTATGTTTATTTTAGTTTATTATTCCAGAGAGTATGTCATATGTGTTGGGACTGGGTGTGGAGGTGTTTGCAGGTCACAGAATGGGAGTAAATAAATAATAAATGGGAATTCAAAGGTTTGTTTCCATTAAGCTCTTTTGGCCCCTGGTGGAGCAGGAGGTTCTTTCCCAGCTCCAGAGTTTGTAGGGACACATTTTCATGGAGGGGTATGAGGACATGGGGGAGGATTTGAGATGTTATTCAGTAAGAAATAAGTTTGGGGGTGGTTCTGACTCCTGGAAAAGCTCTTGATCATCTCACAAGGGTGAGGAGTTCCTCAACTTTCCTCTTTTTGAAGTTGCATCAGTAAAAATTCATGTTTTATGGGAAACCACCAGTAAGGGAAAGACTGTGTTTGATCCCAGGGAGAGCAGGAATTCTTCTCCTTGCTGGCACCCATCCTTGGCAGTTTGGGTGGCATCCCCCAGGGCTGGTGACAGGCACAGGACCCATCCTTGGCAGTTTGGGTGGCATCCCCCAGGGCTGGTGAGGGGCACAGCCTGAGTTCTGAGCGTGGTGAGAACTGGGATGAAAGCAGAGGAGCCACAGGGGTTGGTGCCATGGAGAGCTGGCCCAGAGCCAGCACTTTGCTTCCCAGGTGGGCAGGGAGTGCAAGAGGAACCTTCTTTGTGATGTGCTTTCAGGACTGAACATGTGCTGGGCAGAGCTGGGGGGGTTGGAACATCTCCATGGCTCAAGTACCTCCTTGGGTCTTGATGTCCTCAGACCCTTTTCCATTCCTTGTTGCCCACTCTTAGCCTTTCTTCATCAACAGACATTCCCCAGATCCCTCCCAGGGGTTCCTGTGGAGCCCAAGGTGTCAGGATGTGCTGCTGTGACGTTCTGGTGGCACTTTGTGTCCCCTCTGTGCGCTGAACCTGCACCACGAGGGGCACAGGTGGCATCTCTGCCTGTGTGGGATGGGCCCCAACTGCCCTGATGGGGCTTCATCACTGCCAGGTCTGGGATAGTTTCCATATTCCCTTGGAATTTTGGAGTTTTCCCAATGACACAGCTCTGGGCCAAATTTACAGCATCTCTTTGTTGCAGTGTTGGGGTTTCTTGGCTTCTCCAGGTGTGGCTTCTGCTGGGTCTGCTGGAAGTGTTTCCTTTGCTCCCTCTGAAGTCTTCCCAGGTTTCAGGTGAGCCTGGACCTTCTCCAGCTGATCCAGGAACAGATCCCTGTGCTGGGGAACCCTTGGTTCAGTTCCTCTGTCCCCTTCCTGTGGACCTCCACAGATGGAGAGAAACCACCTAAAGGCTGATTTGTACCCTGACAATTAACAAATCAACACAAATACATGGAATGAATAATCCAGCAGTGCTTGTGGTGCTCCTGCCTCCCTGAAGCCTCTCCCTGTTCCCTCTCTTTGCAGTATTACTCCACTGTGATGGAGCAGCAGGTCAATGGGCAGCTGGTGGAGCCTCTGCAGATCTACCCAAGAGGTAAAGCTCAACAACCTCTAATCACCAGCCACAGGGTGTGGTGGGGAAACACTTCACTGCTGGGTCTGGGGGAGGTTGAACTGCACAGAACACGATGTTTACCTCTTATTTTGGATAGAAGAATTCATTCTGGTGGGGGGGGCAGAGAGAAGCACATTTATTGCATAGAAAATAGGTGATTTCCTGGAGCAAATGAGACTAACGAGATTCCCTTTGCACAGTCCATATTGAAGCACATGGAGCTGCTCACTGGTCAGGGTTCTGCCTGTGTTCAGAGCAGATGAATAACTGGAGCTGGATGAAAACTGGGCTTTTTCTAATCTCTTAATCTCATTAATCAGCCTGACAGAGCTGGGGGATGTCACTGTCACTGCTCACCTGGCAAACAGGAGCGTGGCTGTCCCAGCAGCCCCTTCCTGACACATTTCCCTGGGCTTTGGGCACTCAGCAGCAACACCAACATGTTCACCAGCACTTTATTAGTCCTCCTGAACAGGCAGGATGGAATCAATGCTGGGCACTGAGGCAATTGAAAAATAGGTCATCCAACCTGAGCAAAAATCCTTGGGCAGCTCCTGAGGTTTTTGGGAATGAGCAAAACTGCTGGTTATAAAAAGCATCCCACAGTGCCCCTGATCCACTCAGATCTCAGCAGCCAAGTTGGAATCTCTGCCTCTTAATTGAGGAAACTGAAAAGCTTGAAATTCTCCAAGTAAATCTCCCAGCAATAAATTAATTGAAATAATTAAAAATGAAACTCTTCTCACTTAACTGATATTACACAAATAATCATACCATGAGTCTCCCAATTAAACATTCTGCACTTCCATTACTTACAACTCTCTGAAGTTTGAATTGGGCAATTAAGCAAGAGGCTCCTCAAACATGTGCTAATAAGGTCTCCAAAGGAGCTTCCTGGCAGTGCAGTGGGAGCCTCTGGAAAACAGGTGGGAATTCAAGGGCAGTGCAGACAGTTGGGGATTTGTGGCTCAGGATCTGGAGAGGAGATTCCCAGATGTTGGAGCTGCAGGACTCCAGAGCCACCAGCAGTGAGATGTGTCCTCCTGAGAGCAGTGCCAGGGCAGCTGGGAGAGGGAGGGGGTCTCCTGCCTCTTCCCAGGCAGAGATAGTGGAATCCTGGAATGGTTTGGGGTGAAAGGGGCCTTAATGCCCATCCAGTGCCACCCCTGCCATGGGCAGGGACACCTCCCACCAGCCCAGGCTGCTCCAAGCCCTGTCCAGCCTGGC
>JAOXXN010000287.1:978104-992783 GCA_026770055.1 Myrmophylax atrothorax
AGGAGGAGATGAAAGTAAAAGCAAAAATGTGCCTTTTCTGAGAAAAGAGGGGAGAATTGGGAAAGTGTAATGAATATTAAGGGGTTGATGTCTGAAGATAGATTTTGAGGTAAAGAGAAGAGAAACTGGAAACAAAAAAGAGGAAGAAAAAGGAGATTTTTTCCAGCCATTCGTCCTGTTGGCTTTCCAGGAGGAGCCAGCAGGAAGCTGCCTGTGTGCAGAGGAGCTCTGTGGAGGGGTGGCCCATGCCAGCCCTGTGCTCTGTGCCAGCTGGAGGGATGTGCCAGGCACAGGGAGAGCAGCAGGAACCAGATCCTTGCTCTGAGGTAGTGCATGAGACACTCCTCAGCTGCTCTGGGTTCCATCTGGGCACGGCATCTTCAACCAGCTTTTTGGGAGCTCTTGTTCCCTTCCTCTCCAACACCTCAGAGGGGAGAAACCCTCCAGGGCTTCATCTTTTCTGCCACTTGATGTTGCACTGTCCAGTTTTCCTTGGAGGAGTCTCAACCTGGATTAACTGCATCCAGCTGGGAGAATTATCCTTTGCCAATGCCATTCCAGGAGTCATTTCCAGTAATGGAAAACAATCTGTCCAGAGTAGCCTGGAGTGCCCTGGGATGGCTGTGCTTGCTGCTGGAGGCTGCAGGTGGCCTGGGGTGTTGACCAGGTCTTGAATTGTTCACTTTTCTGCAGAGTTCCTACCAAAAGCAGCTGGGGCCCATGTGCTCCTGAGATGGGCTGAGCATTTGAGGGGGTGTTGAATCATCTCAAGAAGCTTCCTTGCAACTCTGATTATTGCACCCTCAGGGGTTGATGTGTGGCCTGTAGGGGAAAGCACAGCATTGAAAAGCTTTTGGGGCACTCGAGTTGGGGAGTTCTTCCCTGTGAGTGTGAGAGGCAGTGGGAGGCAGCTTTCACTCTGGCCTTGCTGGAAAAGCCTCTCTAAATCCACTTTGACCAAGTTAATGCTCTGTGTGTCATGAGTGGGGCAGAGAACAGTCACTTGGGCAACAATCCCCGTGATAAATGTGCTCCCAGTGCCTTTGAGGTTGAGCTGGTGCTGTGCTGGAGGTGAAGTGCTGCAAGTCCAGCCCAGCCCATGGCCAGTGTTGGTCACCATCAGGGAGCCAAAACTCTCCAAAAAAGGGCTTCAAAATGTCATTAATTCCTCCTCAGAGCAATGAGCCCATCGACATGAGGCGCCTTTCTCAGCAAGTCAGGGCAAGAGCGGGTGCTCTGCAGGTCCTGGGAAGATGGGAAGCTCATGCTGGAGAGGAGCAGAACCTGTGTCTGGGGTAAAGGAGGGGCAGTTTGTAAGGCTAGGACTGGTTTTCTGCAGGTTTCCCTAAATGTGGGTGGCACAGCTGGCCAGGAAGAGAAGCCACTAATCGAGTCAGTCACAAATGGGGTCTCAGGGCAACCAATCCCCCTGCACTGAGACCTTGATGTGGAGGGCACTGCCCCTGTGGGGCCCCTCGTTGGCACCTGCCTCTCTGAGGGATTGTACAGGGGGCTGTGTCTGAGGACTTGAGCCCTGACTTTTGGCCATGTAAGGTGAGATGCCTGAAGAACTGTCAGTTTTTAGACAGTTTTGTAAAGTCAAGCTGGTCATGTATGGCCACATCGTTAGACTTTGCCAACTAAGTCACCTTGGACCCCATGTCCCTTTTCTCCTGGAGCGTGGGGAGTCCCCAGGGTGGTGGGAATGGGTAAGGAGTGGGTGATCCTGGGAGGACTTTGTGCTGAACTCAACAGCCTCCTCTGCTGGCTCTTCACTGCTGCTCCTTAAGCTGAGGTGGAGCTGCTGCAGAGCTCCAATCTCAGGCCCCTGTGCTGCCCTGTTTGGCTGGGCTGGCTCCTCAGCCCCATCCCTGCCCTCTCCCCCTGCACAGGGCAGGCTCAGAGCCAGGACTGGGAGCCATTCCCCTCATTAAGCCAGTGCAGTTCTGTCCTTGCAGGGGCTGCACCCTGAGACAGGCAAGAGCTGCCTAAACAAGGACCAGAGTTCTTTTACACATTTGCTTCACTTGAAAAACATCATCCTGGTTTTCCTTAGGAGTATTCCATCCATTTCTACTCCAGCTCTCAGAGATGCTGTTTTATTTTAGTGTTTCCTCCCTGAGTGTCTCATCATTAACTGTATTTGCTGCCAAGGGTGGTGGGTTTAATGGGTCCCATCCCCTCTCGTGGCCCCCCTTTAGAACAGCCAATTTTGATTCTTCCCTGTATGAAATACATATGCCATAGAAATTGGATTTGCACCATTGTTTGGTGACAAAAGGCAGGAAATTAAAGAGGCAGCATTTCAGTAAAAGCCTGTGTGTGCTTCCTCTTTACCTGCTTTTGTTGCAAATGACACTGAAGATTATTGTGAGCTCAGGAGAGGATTTTATGCAGCAAAGATTTGCTTGTTATTTGTCAGTGGATGGATGTGCTGCACGAGGCAGTGCTTTGTAGTTAGTCAGCTTGGAAGGGAAATATAACTATAAAAAATTGAACCCCCCAAATGTTTGCAGGAGATTAGAAGGAATTCATGTTTGAAACCCTTTGAATACATTTTTCCAAACTGTCTGTGTTTCGAGTTCCTGTCTTTGGTTACTGCACAGAGCCAGGTCATGTGTGCATTAAACTGAGTCCCTGAAGTTTGACTGAGCACAATTTATGTTTAGATTGCCATTAAAAGTGATGTCTTCTGAATGCTGGACATTCAATTAGTTATTGTGAATTGGGTTTGTGCAAAATATTTACTGTTGTTTTTCTCCACAGAATTAGCAGCATTTAATTACTTAAATACAAAAGCTAAAGTAATTTTTTTCTCTGTTTGTTTTTCTTTTGGATGTAATTACAGAAATGTGGGAAATACTTTTCCAAGGCTTTTGAACTCAAGAGTGGAACAGAAGGAAGACACAGGGGGACATACACCGTTCAGTGTTATTTTCCTTGCACAGGATGAGAAAAAAAAGATCCTTATGAGATGAGCACTAAAGTTCCAAGTTTTCAAAGGTTTGCATAACAAACAAGAGACACATTGTGGGTTGCATCTTGACTTTGAAGGCTTGCCACTGTCAACTGAAATAAAATGGCAAGGTTTAAAGCCTTAACCAAGTTCACAAGGAAAATATTTGGACTAAAAGTTTTGGAAAGTTTTCTCTCTTTGAAGTAGTTTGTCATGTGTTACCAATGTGAACTTTATTGACCTTGAAACATTTTTTTTTTTTGAATCAAATAGCAACTAGTGACACTTTAGTAAAATCTTAAATCAACAACCATCTCCTGGCGGCTCCAGCTCCGTAGCAAATGCAGGCAAAACAGGGAATCTACAGAGGAGACCTTTATTATTCATAAATGAAGCCTGCCAGAACCTTCCCAAAATAGCATTCAGAGACCCTTTTAAGGTCATGGATCCTGAACAAAGCCAGAAGAGCACAAAAAAGGCTGAGGAAAGTCCAAGAAAGAGGCTTCCCAAAGGAGAGGCTTTCCAAGGCAGTATTTCATCCCCAACTACGTACCAGGGCAGCTCTGCTCCTTCCCCAGGAACCCCTCTCCGAGATATCATATCGCAGCAGCACTTTTCTGGCCCTTTGCCCGTCCCAAGAGAGGAGTCTCAGGAGAAGCCTGGACATCAGAAGCAGCCTAAGCCTTCCTCTTTTGAACACCCTCCCCACCTCTCGCAGCTTCAGCAGCACGCACTGTCACCAGCATTTATGTCTCCAGGGAAACCAGAGCATGTCCTCGAGGGTCCCACATGGCAGCTAGTTGATCCAGTGAGACCAGGGCCCTCTGGCTCCTTTGCATCACCGGGGCTTCACTCCCACCATGGCCAACTCCTGCCTTCCCACTCCCAGATCATTCCTGCCGAGGACATGCCGTCCGTTCAAAAGGTCTACATCCCTCGCCCTTCGCAGGTTTCCTTAAAGCAGGCTGAGGAGGTGCACAAGAAGGAGAAGAAACCCCAAAAGCCTGGCAAATACATCTGCCAGTACTGCAGCAGGCCCTGTGCAAAGCCCAGCGTGCTCCAGAAACACATCAGGTCTCACACGGGCGAGCGGCCCTACCCTTGCATTCCATGTGGCTTCTCGTTTAAGACCAAGAGCAATTTGTACAAACACAGGAAATCTCATGCTCATCGAATAAAAGCTGGGCTGGCCTCAGGGATCGGGACAGAGATGTATCCATCGAGCCTGGAGATGGAGAGGATTGGAGGGGAGGACTTTGAGGAGCCAACCGAAGGAGAAAGCACAGACTCGGAGGAGGAGACGGCGACGATGTCGGGCCACGCGGGCGAGCTGTCCCCCAGGCAGAAGCACACGCTGCTGGCCAGCAGCCTGCTGAGCACAGGCAGCCAAGGCTCCAGCCACGAGCGCTGCTCCCTGTCCCATTCCAGCATGTCCCAGTCCCTGGAGGACAGCAGCCAGTTCGCGGAGCCCTCCTCCGACCACGCGCCGAGCCACAAGTCCGAGGACACGCACACCATCAAGCAGAAGCTGGCGCTGCGCCTGAGTGAGCGCAAGAAGGTGGTGGATGAGCAGGCGTTCCTGAGCCCTGGCAGCAAGGGCAGCACCGAGTCCGGCTACTTCTCGAGGTCGGAGAGCGCCGAGCAGCAGATCAGCCCCCCCAACACCAACGCCAAGTCCTACGCCGAGATCATCCTGGGCAAGTGCGGCCGCATCGGGCAGAGGACGGCGGCGCTGGCGGGAAACACCACCCCGGGGTTCCCTCACCTGGCCACGGAGGAGAAACCCAGCATGGGGCCACTGTCTGTGCCCAGAACACAGGTGATCGAACACATCACTAAGCTAATTACAATTAACGAAGCTGTTGTAGATACCAGTGAGATAGATAGCGTTAAGCCTCGAAGAAGCTCTTTATCTCGACGTAGCAGCATCGAATCTCCAAAGTCTGGTGTATACAGAGAACCGTTCCAGTTCGATATCAAGTCTGGTTCCAGTAGCCACTTGGATGCTTCCAAAGTGTTGGCATCCCATGGTGAAAAAATGAAGCCCGAACAATCATTGTTGTCACTTCAGCAATCCCACAGTGCCACAGAGACAGTGCCTCTCCTAAGAAGCCACTCAATGCCTTCTGCTGCATGCACTATAAGCTCCCCACACACCTTTAGAGGTAGCTACTCATTTGATGATCACATCATGGAGCCTGAAGTCTTAAGCCGCAGTCAAGCATTCTCTTCCCACCCTCGAATGCTAAAACGACAACCAGCTATTGAGCTGCCTTTGGGAGTGGAATACGTCTCGGAGGAGGTCAGCTCTGCCAACAAAGAAACTGTTTCCAAACCCCCTGAGGAGCCTGAAACCAAGGAAAGCGAACTTACCAAAAAGTCCCGGAAGGGCCCCAAGGTGAAAGGGTTCATGTACGAGTGTAACGTGTGCGGTGCTCGCTACAAGAAAAGGGACAATTACGAAGCCCACAAGAAGTACTACTGCTCAGAACTGCAGCTCTCCAAGCCTCGCTCTTCCACTTCCCATACCTCTTCAGAGACTGAGAAAAGTGCTGCAGAGCCTGATACGTGGCCCCAGATGATGCATTATAAGCTGGGGAGCACTTTGGAGCTCACCCCGCTCCGAAAAAGGCGGAAGGAGAAGAGTCTCGGCGACGACGAGGAGCCTCCGGCTTTTGAGTTGTCTGACACACCCTCCTCCGGTGCAGGCCCTGGGGCTCAGTTTGCAAACCCAGCATCATCTGAAGGTGCCCTGAACCTGACCCGTGAATCCATGAAGTCACCAGCAGATCCGGGTAAATCCGCACCTTCCGATGTCAGTGCCACCTTCCATTCCAGGAGCACCAAACCGGCTTCAAGTGGGGAGGGCAAGGAGAGAAGAACGACCTCGAAGGAGATCTCTGTCATCCAGCACACGAGCTCCTTTGAGAAGTCTGACTCCATTGAGCAGGGCAGTAGCTTGGAAGAAGACAAGCCCTTGGCACAGTTCCCATCTCAGCCGCACCCCCAGCACAGCCGCCCTCCCCACTCCCTGCAGCCCAGGCTGGTCCGTCAGCACAACATCCAGGTGCCAGAGATTCTGGTCACAGAAGAGCCTGACAGACCAGAAACGGAGCCAGAACCTCCTCCCAAAGAGCCAGAGAAAACTGAGGAGTTTCAGTGGCCACAGAGGAGCCAGACCCTTTCACAGCTCCCTGCAGAGAAGCTCCCACCCAAGAAGAAGCGGCTCCGGCTGGCGGAAATGGCGCAGTCCTCGGGAGAGTCCAGCTTTGAGTCGGTGTCGCTCACCCGCAGCCCCAGTCAGGAGAGCAGCGTCTCCCACGGCTCCAGCCACTCCATCTCCTTCGAGCGTGATGACCACAGCAAGCCAGAGTCCAGCAGCCAGCCCTCTGAGCCCCACTCAAAGCCTCCTGGCGCTGGCTCACACATGCTGATGGTCCCAAGCCACCACCACCATTCCAGGGAAATGCGGAGATCTGCTTCTGAGCAGACACCAAACGTGTCCCACCCTTCCCAGATGTCTGAGACCCGCAGTAAATCCTTTGACTACGGGAGCTTGTCGTCCACCCCTGCTTCAACCCCCGGCCCCTCGAGCTCCTCGGCGCCCCAAGAGAGGAGGAAGTGCTTTCTGGTCCGACAGGCATCCCTCACCAGGCACCCAGAGCACGAGCCAGACCCGGCCCCAACAGGCTGGACCGAGGCAGAAGATCCACTTCCTTCTTCAAGTAAATCTCCTTCCACCAGTTTGCCCCATCAGCCAACATCTTCACCCCCTTTGCCCTCTCACGGGACTTATCCCAGTGAGAAGAGCCAGCCAAAGGACAGCCCTGAGCCCACCTACAGCCCACCATACACGGAAGCTCTGCAGGTGTTCCACCACCCCGTCCCGCAGCTGACGCTGCACGAGAAGCAGTTCCTGGCCCCGCAGGTCTCCATATTCCCCTACGAGCACCTCCTGCCTCAGCCAGGGCAGTCTGCAGAGCTCTTTGCTGCCCACACCATGTCTGACATCCTCTCTGCTCAGTTCTCCATGCCCCAGATCCCTCCCTCCATATTCCACACCCCACCGCTGCCTCTGCCGCAGACGCTCATCCACCCGGGCCCGCTCCACCTCGCTCCTCCGCTGATGTCCCACCCCGCTGAGGTGTCCTTCAGGCACCCCTCCTTCCTGCCTGTGCACTACCCAGGTTCCTCTCCGATCCCCTCAGCCTTCTTCCTGCCTCTCCAGTCTCAGTTTGCTCTCCACTTGCCGGGTGAAGCCAGTGCACATTTGCCACAGCTCAAGTCCAGTTTGTTCCCAGCAGCAGCGTCCAGCCTGTCCCCGTGCACGGACTATGACTCGGACAGTCTGCTGCACCCTCTGACCTGCACCACGAGCCCCTCGGTGTCGGTGACCGTCACCCAGCTGGTTGTCCCCACGCGCTCGGAGCCCATGGTGTCCCTGGTGGTGCCCGTGCGCATCCAGACCAACATGCCGTCCTACGGCAGCGCCATGTACACCACACTCTCCCAGATCCTGGTCACCCAGTCCCAGGGCAGCTCCTCCACCATCGTCCTCCCCAAATTCGATGACCGCCCGCCCAAGGGTGCCCTGGTGTGCAGTGCTGATGTGCACGGGCTGGGCTTTGACCTGGCCCAGATGATCACAGAGGAGCAGAGGAGCCTTTTCCAGAGCCCCTATCTGAGGGTCCCCCTGCCCTTGCCAGAGCGCAAAGGCTACATGCCCCTCACGTGCCACTCAGACAGTGTCCTTGGCCTGGAAGGGGGCCCAGCTACTGTTGGGGGGAGCAAAAGGATGCTCTCCCCAGCTGGCAGTTTGGAGCTGACGATGGAAACACAACAGCAGAAGAGAGTGAAGGAGGAGGAAGTGTCTGAAGCAGAAGAGAAGTTGGAAGTGGTGAAGCCACCCAGTGCAATAGAGGAAGGGAAAAAGCAGGAGAAATCTCACTTTCTTGCAGAAAGCCAGGACAGGGGAGAGACTGAAGCACCACCTAGTTTGTCCACAGAGCAGTCAGAGCCAAAGGAAATCCCAAGCAGTTCACAGCAGGCTGTGTCCCATTCAGGTTCTCCAAGCTTTGAGGCTCTGGAAGAGTATGAGCAGCCAGCTGGCAAACAGTTCCTCAGCAAGGCACCTTTGCAACCCGTGAAGAAAGAAGACTCCAAAGAACAGGTGGAACAGTCTCCACCAAACCCCCCAAGCACTGCCCCTCCGTCTGAGGGCACCCAGAGCGCCGTGAAGGCTCGAGAAGGTACAGACACGAAGAAGGTACTTCAGTTCCCCAGTCTCCACACAACCACTAATGTCAGTTGGTGCTACTTAAACTACATAAAGCCAAATCACATGCAGCAAGTGGATCGCCGCTCCTCGGTCTATGCCAGCTGGTGCATCAGCCTCTACAACCCCAACCTCCCCGGGGTGTCCACCAAGGCTGCCCTGTCCCTCCTGAGGTCCAAGCAGAAGGTGAGCAAGGAAACCTACACCATGGCCACTGCTCCACGTCCAGAGGCAGGCAGGCTGGTCCCAGCCAGCTCCAGGAAGCCCAAAATGACAGAGGTAATGCAATCCTATCTGTTTCTCCTCATCCAGTTGGATGCCTGGGGAGAGGGGGATGAGGGACGGGGCGTTGCTCTGGTTGGGCTGATAGGAGTTTACTCAGCCCTCTCTGGGCTTGGGAGGAGCTTGTTCTCGGTGAAACCTGTCGAGTGAAGGATCTAAACCCACTGTAATGAGCACCCAGGAAGGGCAGGTGAGCTCCAAGGCAATGGGCCACCTTTCTGGGCTCCAGTTTCTACTTGCCTTGTAAGCAAAAGAGCTCGTAGGAATCACCTCCTCCCCACGAACCACCACTGCTCAAAGGATTACACTTCATTTGCATTTGTCTTGATATTTCAAATAGCTTTACAACCTTTTTTTTCTTCCCCCCCCCATAAATGCTGTTATAATTCCCTCCATTTTGCATGTTATAAATGAGAAAGGATTACCTTGGGGAAATGGGATTCTGTCTGGTTGTGCATCCACTCAGCTCACATTAATGAACATGGAGAGGCATGCTTAAAAGTATTTAAAAATATTAAAGGGAGATTTGCAAGTGTATTTAGGCCCCTGAAGAAGTGCAAAGACAAGTAGTGACATTTATAGAAGTGCCTCAGTGGGTCAGACATGGGGTCTTGTTAAACACCCGTGTCGTGGGGTCCATTTAATGTCCTTAACTGTCCCCTGCTTTTCCAGGGGTCTAAGGGTATTTTAGAGCTGGGCTTCAGTTAGGAGGAGCAAGGCAGACAGCTCACAGGGGCAGAGCCTGTCCAAAGCATTGGCCATGTGGGCACAGAAGTCTTTAAGACACTTCTGTGAGCTGCCTAATATTATGTATCTCATTTTGAGGCCAGATTTCCCCCTCTTGGTTAATGCTGAGCCACACAGATCCCTTTAATCCAGATCATGCTCATGTAGATTAGCAAACAGAATTGCTCTAAAGATTTTGCAATTTGATATTCATCTCAAGTCAATTTATATTGATGGATTATTCATTTTATTTCTGTATCACGAAATGAACTCTGAATATTAAATTTATCATAATCACTGCTGCAGCTGCTGCTTATAAATATGTCTTAAAATACACAGTGGAGTTGCTTTGATTCAATAAATCTTTACTTCTATTCAGCATTTCCATCATTCTTCTGCAGAAATCCAAAAGACAGATTTCTGGGGCTGTAGGGGAGATAATTACCTGAGCAGTGCAATAACCACACTAAGGCTTGGTATTTAATGCACAATTTTTCAAAGGATTTGATCTGACTGGTGTCATACCAGCCTTGATTTCCTTGTCTAGTAGAAGTGCCTGTGCTTCTCTGAGCTTTGCTCTTTGACATGGTGCTAAAATGCACTCCAAGGGTGTGTCCCAGAGAGGGGAGACCCTCACACCCTGAAATTAAAGACTCAAGACAGGAAGGTCCAGCCCTTTGTCATCAAAATACATATTTCACTGCAGGCATTTGCTCAAAAGACTCATAAAGCTTTAGAACAGAACCCTCTCAGCTGAGTGGTGGTGCCAGTTCAGGCTTTCGTGGCACCTTGAACAGAACCCTCTCAGCTGAGTGGTGGTGCCAGTTCAGGCTTTCATGGCACCATTTGCCAAAGGACAGGTTTGTCCTGCCAAACTCAGCTTGGAAATGCTGGAGCCTAAATCCAACCTGCAGTGTGGTTTGCAGAGCTTCTGTTCGTTCCAGTGGAGAGAATTTGAACTCGTGCCAAGCAGAGAAATCATTTTTTGATCAGTGGGAGTGAAATCCTGAGTTCAGTGTTTAAAATCCCCATGGCTGGCACAGCTTAGGGAGTGGCATGGGGGGTGATAAGCAGGATGTGTGTGGCAGTGCATCAACCCAGGGCTGAAGGCTCACTTAACTCTGCTCCAGCTACTCCCCTTCAATATTTTCTCCTTTGTGTAACCCTAAGTTGTCAGTCAACACACCAGAAGATGTCAGAAAGCTCAGATGTTTGGTACAATTATGCATGCAGAAGCTCCCAGCAGGCACTACTCCTGGATGTGCTGTCTACATACTTGGCTTGGGTTTGAAATTCCCAGTGGGATTTGCTGAGCAGAGAATTCTGGAGGGACTGTGGGCTCCAGCTGCATGTAGGGCTGGAGAAACACACTGCACTGGGCTTGCACACTTTGTAAACTCAACAAGATTGTAACAGGGGATAGTGGTGACTGTTTGATTTTGGATCTCTGGTGCCTTTCATCTGTCTGTTCTGTGCTTTCCAAAGTTGCAATAAATAAACCTCGTGCTACATCTGGCAAGTCAATTGTTTTGTATTCCTCAGTAAAAAGGGCCTGCCCTGGGCAGGCTGTCCCTGGCATGGTGGGCACAGCAGGAGGTGAAGTCACAGCCAAGCTTTATTCTGAAGGTGTTCAGTGTGTCCCCTGCCACTGGTGCCCCCCCAGACACCTCCATGCCCAGAGGCACCAGCTGGAGACCTTTCCAGCTGGGAAATGGCTCCTGGCACTGCTCTGCCCTGGGCACATTTAGGGAGATAGGACAGCACTGGGACCATTCCCAGGAGGCATCTGGAAGGGTGTGTGGGTGTGATGTGTGGATGTGACAAAGGGCCCTCCTGGGTGCATTTAGTGCCCCCAGCCGAGCTCCTGAAATCACTGGGCAAATCTGAAACGTCTGACCTCAGTTTTGCAAAGCTGCTTTTTCAGTGAGCCCACCCCTCCTCCTGCTGAGCATCCCAGGGCAATTCCAGCAGCCTGCTGGAGTTTTGGGTGTCTCCATTGGAGCTGCTCACTCTGTGGCTTCCCATGGAACCACGGGAGACAAAGAGGCTCCTCTGGGGTGATTCATCCCCCTTAAGATAAGTGGCTCAGGTGGGGCAGATGAATCACCCTTGAGAGCTGCCACTCTTGCCAGCAAGAGTCAAAGGTGACCAGCTCTGCTTTAAACTTGTGCCAGTTCCTTCCCTGAGTTCAGGCCAAAAGCCCTCTAAAAACTCTGGCCTCTGTTTCCATAAATTATATATATAGTGAGAATATGGGTAATTCACCTGAACATCCCCCACATGCTCTGAATTTGTCCTGGGTGAAAGGCAACCTGCTTTTCTCCCCCAGAGCTCTGGAGATCCCTGGTGTTTGTCCTGCTGGGTTGCAGGGGGAGAGAAACTCCAACATTTCATTCCAGGTGTGGAGAGCTCTCCCTGCTTGTTCAGAGCCAGAGAGGCAGCTCTAATGTTTAGGTCCATCTACTAAAACAAAGAACATTCAACATGTAGATGAGCTGTCAGTGCATGACTTAAACCTTGTTTAGACCCCCAAATCCCCTAAACAAGGTGGCAGATTTAACAGTGAGAAAGCAAATTTTACCCTGGGAAGATGGGGGGAGATTGAGGATTATTTTCTCCTGTGGGTTGTGTGGCTTTGTCTGTGCTGTGCCTTTGGCAACAGGGAGAGGAAATCACCCCAGAGCTCTGGCTGCAGAGTGATTCATGTCAAGCCTACATGGCTGAAGTCCAGGTTTGGGTGAGTGTGTGTGGGAAACCCAAGGGCTGGGGTGAAGGGTGTGAGTTCTGCAGATACCTCCTCTCTGGATCTTTGCAGATGTGTCTGTTGGAGAGAGGATTAGCCAAGGACAGGGCAGTGGATTTGAGGACAGAGGTCCATGGCTCCACCACATGCTCAGAGTCAACCCAGCCAAGACACTTCTCTTTATCCCTCAGTTTTCCATTTGGCCAGAGCTGGATAATGTGGAGCCACCACATACAGGGGGTGATTTAAAAACTCCTGGGAGGTGCCAGTAACCATACCAACCCCAAACTCCAGAAGCAGAGGCCCTGTTTGATAGGAGGGTGCTCCAGTTCGTGCCCTTGGCTGTCAGGAGCAGCACCTGTGGGAGCTGCTGGCCCTTGCTGGGGCTGTTTGCTGTGTTTTAGAGTGATTTTGTCTGTAATCATTGATTGTTTTGCTCTTTTGGGGAGATAGGTTCATTTGCCTTCGCTCCTTTCTAATGAAGGTCGAAAAGACATAACTAGAGCTGAGAAGGAAGAGGATAAAAGAGGAAAACCAGAAGAAGAGGCTCCTGTGACCAAGCGAGGGGAGCCCGTCAGGATCAAGATCTTTGAAGGAGGGTGAGTGTCTCATTTTATTCTCTTTGTGTGTCACGTTGTGTAGGAGTTACAGGGTACAGTGATGGCAAAGCAGTGAAGTGCCTCATGCAGAGGAGCACAAGGCCAGATGGAGTTGGATTTCAGCTTCCTTTCTACAGCCACTGTGCAAACTTGGCCCTCCAGATCCACAGATCCTCCAGACTGCACTAATTCCCTCTTTTTGAGCTGTCTCTACGTTAACAATCCCCTCCATCTCTTTTCTGAGTGGGTGTTTGAGCAAAGATGGGTGAAGAGCACAAATACATCTCGTAGCTGTTTCTGATGTGCCAGAGGGGTTCTCTGTATCCTCATCTTTCCAGAGCCTTCTCCTCAAAATGATGTCCCTATTGTTTGTTACCATTATAAGGAGGATCTGGGGAGATCTTTGCTGCTGTCTGGGTTTTGGGTGGGGAACAAAAGAAGAGTTACATTCATGTGATTTTCATCCCACTCAACCAAAATAGCTCAAACCAGAATGGATGCAAGATTTTAATTTGATGTATATCTTAAATCTCAGCTCCAGGGAATTCAGAGTCTGCCTCAGGAATTCAGCTCTGGTCCAGTGCTACTGTTTGGCTTTCAGAAATACAAGAACCAGGCCCTAAGTAGTGTGTTTGTGGGGTACAATTAAAGTTCAGCCTTGCTGTGTGGTGCCAAGGGGGGCAAAGAGACACGAGCAATCTCCAGCAGGATTTATCAGCTCTGCTCTTGCCTTTGGGTGGTCTCGCTTTCTGTGTGTCAGGAAAAGGCTTTAATTAGTCAGTGCTTGTGGTTTGCTGTTGTTAAGGCTTGAAATTTGCTTTTTTTATAAAAAGATTTCATTAGCAGATGATCAAATTAACAAACCAAAAGGGAGAAGCAGTGCCTCGGGTTGGGAATGGAGCCCTGTGTGTTTGTTCTGGAGCTCTCACCCCTCACCCAGCGCAGGGACTGTGCCCCCAGCTCAGCTCAGCACACCCCACAGGGAGGGCTGAATGCAAAGAGCCAAAGCAGAGCCAACCTGGCACGGCTGAGCCCTGAAGGGATGTAGGGAGGGGGCCAGGGGATGGCAGGAAAGCAGTGGAATGAGAAATCTGATGGGCTCAGTGTGTTGCCATCACACTCCTGCAGCAGATGGCACTTGTGGGACTAACTGAGCCAGGTTTTATTGCCTCAGAGCCCATGGGAAGCCTCTGTTCCCCTTGACTGGGCTATCCTGGAGCTGTGGCTCTTCAGGGGCACTCTTGGATTCCTGCCTGGATGTGATTAAAGCAGCTCAGCATCAGCAGGAATGAAAATCCCCTCCCAGGCTGGTTGGGGAGGGCTGGGGGTACCCAGTGCTGCTCCCTGACTGTGCCCCCCAGCCAAGCTGCATCCCCACATCCCTGTGCCCCCAGCCAAGCTGCATCCCCACATCCCTGTGCCACCCTGGGAGTGGCTGCATCCCCACATCCCTGTGCCACCCTGGGAGTGGCTGCACCCCTGAGCCCAGCACAGGGGAGGCACAGCCACCTTTTCTAAATGCCAGACACAAAATAAAGCAGCTTCTCCAGCATGCCCCATGAAGGGCAGCACCAGGGACTGTGCCAGTCATCCTGAACAGGGCTGGGTGTGGTGTGAAGGTCCCTGTGGCTGCCCCTCTGGGTGGGAGGCAGGATGTGGTAGCTGCTCAATGCCAAGCATGGGCACTGCTGGAACCCACTCAGGTCACAGAGATTCATTTCCTGTCTGAATTCCATGGCATACTCAGTGCCCAGGGTCATTCCATGGCATACTCAGTGCCCAGGGTCATTCCATGGCATACTCAGTGCCCAGGGTCGTTCCATGGCATACTCAGTGCCCAGGGTCAGGTGGGACAGGCTGCCCTCCTGAGGTGCTCTGTGTGTGCCTGGTGGTCTGTGCCTCGTTCCCACAAGGTTTCTGGGGTGGGATTGTTGAGCCTCAGCAGGTTGGCAGGTTGTGTCTGCAGGGAGCACAGGATCCCAGGATATACCTGAGCTGGGAGGGACCCCCAAGGACCACCCAGTCCAACCCTCAGCCCTGCACAGGAACATCCCCAAGAGTCACCCCCTGTGCCCCAGAGCATCATCCAAACCCTCCT
>JAOXXN010000287.1:1058885-1070624 GCA_026770055.1 Myrmophylax atrothorax
ATGGGCCATTGGGAACAGTTGCTGGGCAATGAATGGAGGGTTTGGAATGCCCAGCTTTGGTCACCCCCACACAGGGAGAATCTGGTCCTGGTTTGCTGAACTAGGACAGGGAGTGGCAACTCTTAGGCCAGACATGGGAGGGAAAGTGGAGCTCAGCAAGGCCTGAAGTGCAGGTGCTTCACACACACAGATGGTGGTGGATGTTCTCATGTGTGAGCCATTCCCTTGGGAACAGGGGAGCCAAAGGGACCGAGGCTGTTGTCCCTTTGCACCTCCTACTTCTGCCTTCTCCCCAGCTACACCTTCACTTGCTCTTACAAACTCACACCATTCTGGCTTCTGGGGGAGGAGCTGGAGGGTTCCATGGGGGACAGTTGGAGAGGTTTTGGAGCCATGACTCATGGCTTTGGAAAGGTATGAAAATTGGGGGGGAAAAAATGAAGTGCACCTACTCAAATAAAGACACTACAGAAGTTTTAGTTCCACAGTTGGAATAGCCTTTTATTGGTTACATCCCTCGAGGGGTTAGTACAGAACTTTTACACTAAGCTCAGATTTGTAAAGGGTCATGAATCTGTGTGGAAATGATTTCAGTCTAACACTGACTTCAGCATCTGGCTGCACAGAAGAATGTCAGTGTGGGGCTTTTTAAAAGGCTTTTATATACCTATTGAGCCAGAAATACCACCTTTGAAGTGTGCTTTTCACCAGGGCAGCTGGAGCACATTGTCAGCCTTGGGAAAAGAAAGGAGTCTCACATCACACCAGGAATCCAGGAGCTGGGAATTTAAGGAAGGTGTCAAGTACAAGTTGTGACACCAGTTGCTACATCCTGGCTTTGGGGAGGGATCCACTCTCTAATTAGAAAGCTGGAGCCTTAGTCCACCTGGGCACGGTGCCGAACTCTTCCCAGTGGTGCCCAGTGGCAGGACAAGGAGCAATGGCTATGAACTAACACACAACAAGTTCCACCTCAACATGAGGAAGAACTTCTTTCCATGGAGGTGGCAGAGCCTGGAACAGCTGCCCAGGGAAGGTGTGGACTCTCCCTGTCTGGAGACATTCCAAACCCACCTGGACACATTCATGTGTCACCTGCCCTGGGTGACCCTGCTTGGGCAGGAGGATGGACTGGAGGGTCTCCAAGGGTCCCTTTCAGCCCTAAGGATTCTGGTGTTGTGTGGGCAGCTGTTTGTGTACCTCTGGAAAAGAAACCCATTTTCCAGCCTTGGCTGTGGGGTTTGCCCCACTGGGTGTCCAGTTTCCAGTGCTGGAGCAGTGCTGGGTCTGCCCTCCCAGCTCAGGGTAGTGGAGAGCAGGAGAGCAAGGGCAAGCTGGGACAACTCCTCCACATCTGATGCTTTGTTCAAGGGCTGCTCTCTCTGTGTCACCTTTGAATTTTAGCCAATTAGCCTCTAGAGTGTGATTTAAATATTGTTGCTAATGTTAATGGAGGGTGTGCATGTTTTCATATTTGCAGCTTGCCTGCAGGCTTGGAATAACCCTTGTCATGCAGAGGGGAGAAGGAGCAGCAGGGCCTGGAGACCTGGCAGTGGAGGGGAGAGCTTTGCTGCCCATCAGAGCTGTCCAGGCCCCCTTGAGGTCCTGCTTAGTCATCTGAATTGATAACTCTGTAGCTCTTTCTTTCCTCAGAGCCCCTTGAAATTGAGAGGCAGCAGAACATCATCTCTGCTGTGTTCTCAACCTGCCCCAGAAAAGGGAAGAACAGGACAGGCCCAGTGGGTTCTGGGCTGGGAAGAAGCCACATGTGACCAGTACCAGGGATTTCTTCAGCTCCTTCCATGCTGTGCAGCTCTCAGTCAAGAGCTGAAATAAACCTGCATTCCCAGCACATGGAAAAAGACAAACCTTCAGGGCTCACCTGGAAAAACCTTCAGGGCTCACCTGGAAAAGCCTTCCATGGCCCACATGGAAAAACCTTCCATGGTTCACATGGAAAAACCTTCCATGGTTCACATGGAAAAACCTTCTATGGTCCACATGGGCAAACCTTCCATGGCCCACGTGGAAAAACCTTCCATGGTTCACATGGAAAAACCTTCTATGGTCCACATGGGCAAACCTTCCATGGCTCACATGGGCAAACCTTCCATGGCCCACATGGGCAAACCTTCCATGGCCCACATGGGCAAACCTTCCATGGCCCACATGGGCAAACTTTCCCTGGCCCACATGGAAAAAACTTCCCTGGCTCACATGGGCAAACCTTCCCTGGCCCACATGGAAAAACCTTCCATGGCCCACATGGGCAAACCTTCCATTGTCCACATGGGCAAACCTTCCATGGCTCACACGGGCAAACCTTCCATGGCCCACATGGGCAAACCTTCCATTGTCCACATGGGCAAACCTTCCATGGCCCACATGGGCAAACCTTCCATTGTCCACATGGGCAAACCTTCCATGGCCCACATGGAAAAACCTTCCCTTGCTCACATGGGCAAACCTTCCCTGGCTCACATGGGCAAACCTTCCATGGCCCACATGGGCAAACCTTCCATGGCCCACATGGAAAAACCTTCCATGGCCCACATGGGCAAACCTTCCATGGCCCACATGGGCAAACCTTCCCTGGCTCACATGGGCAAACCTTCCATGGCTCACACAGGCAAACCTTCCATGACCCACATGGGCAAACCTTCCATGGCCCACATGGGCAAAATTTCTGTGGCCCACATGGAAAAAACTTCCCTGGCCCACATGGGCAAACCTTCCCTGGCCCACCTGGAAAAACCTTCCATGGCCCACATGGAAAAACCTTCCATGTTTCACATGGAAAAACCTTCCATGGTCCACCTGGAAAAACCTTCCCTGGCCCACATGGAAAAACCTTCCATGGCCCACATGGAAAACCTTCCCTGTCTCACATGGGCAAACCATCCCTGGCTCACATGGGCAAACCTTCCATGGCCCACATGGAAAACCTTCCCTTGCTCACATGGGCTGGGACAGGGGATGGTGGTGGAGTTTGAAGCATAAGCAGGATGAATGACCTGATTCCTCTGTGGGGCTGGGGGCTGATGCTGCAGGAGGCATTAACTATCTGAGCTTCAGTGCCTGAATAGGGGTGGAAATCCTGAGCCCTGTTTGGCACCCCAGTCCCAGATCCAGCAAAGTGGAGAGGGGCACCTTGGATGGGGCTGAGGCCCTGCAGAGCCTGGTCAGCAGGAGATGCCCAAGTGGGGACAGTGTAAGTGTGATTCGGGTCCAGGGGTGCTCAGAGATGCCTCTGGAGGTGGATTTGGACCCTCCAATATCTGCCTGTGGTTCTCTGCCCAGCCTATGCCCTTCTCTGCTGCATGGGCTCCTCCCTGTGCCTTCTCCAGCAGCACAGGACCCTGGGAGGAGCTGGGTGCTCTGAGCCTCCAGACACTTCTCTGCTCCAAGATGTGAAACTCTGCCTCTCCAAAGGGTCTCACCATCCTTCTGGGAAGCATTCTAGTTTTTTCTCACCTCTCCTGTGGAGCTGGGACTTTCCTGGACCAAGCACTGAGAGCTCCTTCTCCCAGGGTTGGGGGGCAATCACTGCGGGCTGCACAGACTGGAGAACCAGGGACAGAGCTGCTGGTTTGCTGCCCCCCAAATGTCCTTGAGCTGTGAAGTCACAGGGATGTTGGTGATCACAAGCAGGAGGGGTAGGGAGACTGAGAGCTGTTCCCTCTAGAGTATCTCAAGGGCTTATGATTAAGCAAAGCTTTCTTGGATCACATTCCCCATTTCATGGAATCATGGAATCACTAAGGTTGGAAAAGACCTCCAAGGCCATTAAGTCACACCTTTGACTGAATCTCACCATGGCCACTGAACCACGTCATGAAGTGCTACATCTACTTCTCTTTTGAAGACTTCCAGAGATGATGACTCCACCCCTGCCCTGGGCAGCTGTGCCAGTGTCTGACCACTCTTTCACTAAAGAAATTTCTATCTAATATCCAACCTGAACCTCTGAAGTTCCTGCCTAGGTTTTCTGACCTATTAACACCCATTAGGTCCATCAGTATTTCTGTAACCTTCTGGATTTCACTTTACCTTTGACCAAAAGGCTGTTCAGAGCCTGGTTGGTCCAAGTGCATCAGAACAGTCTCTCTTCAGCCTCACACACAGATCCATCAGCTGGTTTGGGCTCCACTTCCTCTCGTGGCTGTGTCTCCAGAGGCAGAAAAAAGGGATGGTGTTGGAAGGAGAAGGATGTGGAGCTGCAGAGCAGGGATGTGGTGCTGGCAGAGCAGGGATGTGGTGCTGCAGAGCAGGGATGTGGTGCTGCAGAGCAGGGATGTGGTGCTGGAATCAGAGGGATGTGGTGCTGCAGAGCAGGGATGTGGTGCCGCAAAGCAGGGATGTGGTGCCTTGTGTCACCGTGTTGAAGGCAATTCTGAAGCTGATAAGGGAGTTCAAAGCCGTGTTTTGTTCCTGAGTGTAATCTGGCAAGAAAGGAGAACAGTCAGCAGTGTCTCCTCCTGGTGACCTACCTGTGACACTGATCTAGAAAATTATCTGGTATTTAAAGAAGTAATTCTTTAGCAAGTGATGGTGTTTCAAGGAAATGTGTTATGGTTTATTGTCATTGTAACTCTCGTTCTGTGCTGGGACTGTGAATGATTAACTCTGTTTGCTTCGCTGTGGCATGAACTGGTTTGATGCATTTTTTTAACTACATTTGATACTTGAAAAGCCAGGAATCTTCTCAGAGTGGAGCCACCTTCTTCTGCTCACAGGGACCTGAATGGGTCCCCTAACTCCAATGACTCAGCCTTGCCTGCTTGGCTGGTGCAGAAGGTCTCAGTTTGGGCATCTCTTGCAATGAAGGAATCGTGGTGGCAGCTCTGGAGTCCAGGGCATGGGAACCAGGCTGAGCCAGTCCTGCTTCCCTAAGGAAAACACACTTCCACTTCATTTGAAAAGTTTCAAATGTGTTTAATGAGTCCTTCTTTTGCTCTCTTAATCCTGTGCCATCACTGGGCAAGGAGCCATCAGAGATGGTTCCCTAAAACAGAAAAAAATGGAGTAACTGCTACAGGAGCAGCTAATCCGAGACATCTGTTCCCAGGACAAGGAAAGTGTTCCTGGTGATCCCCAGTTCTGTTCCAAATCCACATGGATTACACCAAGGATACCAAATCAACATTGGAAGTCAGGTCATAGGACCACCTTTAACCCTTTCCCAGAGTCGAAATGGAATTATGTCAGTTGTGGAATTAAGAGCAGAATGCCAAGATTCTGGGGAATCCTTTTGGAGGAGGGATATGAGACACCACTTTGATAACATATTATTTTAACAGGCCAACTACCTAAACCTTGGTGGACTCTGAGGCTTAAGGAGCAGCACAGACAGAGCTGAGGTCTCTGCAGATGGGGTGGGGTATAAAAAAAAGCTGTAATTTTAGAGCAGACCCACCTGAGGGACAAGGTTTGTCCATAGGAAAGAATCAAGCCTGACTTTGGAAAAGGGAGTTTTCTCTTGGGTAATTCCAGACCTGAGGAGCAGACCTGGGGCCATGAGCAGGTCCTTGAACACGAGGAGATGTTTTACAGGAGAGCTTTTTGCCCTTGTTGACTGAACACACTGGAATTCTGTGCTTGCTTCGCATGTCCTGGACAGGGTGGAATCCCCAAACCCTCCTGGAGAACACGGGGCTTCTTCCTTTGCCTCTGGTACAACAGTGGCCCTGATCCAGCCTCCAGCTGGGCTGCAGGGCTGATCTGGGACCAGACTGCTGTCTGTGAACTACGAATTCTGTTCTACCTCCTCTAAAACACCCCAAATGAGGTTGGGTTTTGGACAAAGGTGGGACAGAGACCCTCCAGCACCTCCTCACATGGACAGGGACCCACGTTATCCCAACGTTTGGGGTAAGAATCATGGAATCAACTGGGTTGGAAGAGACCTCTGAGATCATCAAGTCCATCCCTCAATCCGAGCCCGCTTGGATTACTAGATTATGGCACTGAGTGCCACGTCCAGTCTCAGGAGAACAGTTCTTAGATGAAATGAGCAGGTTCACAGCTTTCCTTCACTTGTTCTGAAGTATAAGGACACACCTCAGTGTCTGGAATCATCTCATACATAGTTTTTGGGACCATCTCTCACCCAAGCTGTTGGAGAAGCCTCAGGATCCAGGACCTGGCCCTTGGTCTTGCTCCTCTTTCCTGGCTCCCAGTCAGCTGTGCTGAGCACAGACACCTACCCAGCAGCACTCTTTGGGTCTGCTGGCTGTTCTTACTTAGGAAATGTTGATTTAACCCTCTCAGGAATTAGCATTACTCAGGGCAGTGCTCTTTGAAGTGGTTACCAGCCCAGTTAGCACTAAGTGCTGGGTGTGGTGTGTATCTGCAAGGCAACAGTGTCATGGTTTCCTGGGGACAGAATCTTTAATAAGGGGAGTTTCCCCTGCTGCAGTGGGCAGGTGTGAGGCAGATGCTGGTTTGGGTAGCCAAGTGAGTTGCAAAATTTGGAGAACATGGTAAAACACTGCCTTGGGTTAAGTTGTGCCACACTTGTTCTGTGGCACAAAGCTGGAGGGACCAACCCCTGCATCTCTGTAGGAGAAAACCTGGTTGAGAGATTTGAGAAGTTTCTTGTTGCTGTTCAGTTCTAAATTACAGAACCACAGAATGTGCTGAGCTGGGAGGGGCCCCCAAGGACCATCCAGTCCAACCCTCAGCCCTGCACAGGAATATCCCCAAGAGTCACCCCCTGTGCCCCAGAGCATCATCCAAACCCTCCTGCAGCTCTGGCAGCCTTGGGGCCGTGCCCACTGCCCTGGGGAGCCTGGGCAGTGCCCACCACCCTCTGGGGGAAGAGCCTTTTGCTGACATCCAACCTGACCCTTCCCTGGCACAGCTCCAGCCATTCCCTGGGTGCTGTCCCTTGTCCCCACAGAGCAAAGATCAGTAGGCCAAGGGGTTGTGCCCAGAGATATGTGTGCCTCCATGGATCGGGGTTTGCACTGGAATCAGACATATTCCTGGTGATTTTTTTCTCACCTTTGCCCCAGCAGCACCGAGTTTGGTAATAAGCTGCCAACAGAGGCTCATCCCTGTTGCAAAATCCCATTCTGGCAATGTGTGAGAGATGCTCTCAGCCTGCTCTGGAGGGGGTGCTTACTCATTTTCCTGAGAGCAGAGATGGTCCCTGGGCATTTGTGTTGGCAGCGGTGCCGTAACACCTTCCCTCTTGGCATGGGTTATGTAAGGAGTCAAACATGCTGCTGTGACTCACGGGGCTGTCTGAGCAGAGCTGTTGGAACAGGACCAGGGCAGAGAGTTCCCCCTGCCATGGGTGCACAGGAAGACCAGGAGATATCTGTCCCAGCAGCCTCTCTTGGTGGCTGCTTCTTCTGAAGACCCACTTGCTCTGCAGGACTTCTCCTTCCTCCCGTTCCCCACTCCTGTTTGTCAAGTGATGTATAAACCCCTCCAAAGCTCATCATTTGTGCCACTGAACCCTCCAACAGCCCAGCTGGGTCTTTACTGGGGGACATCCCAAGGCTGCTCTTATCTCCAGGACTCATCCTCTCTCTTTTTCTTTGCTCCCTTTCCATTTTCCTGCTCCCTTTCTAAGGAAAACTTCAATCCAGAAGCCTCTGCAGTGGAGGGAAGCTGGATCCAGGTTGTTTTCCTTCTTCACAGTGTCACAATCTCTGGCTGTATCCACTGGTGGACACCACAGTGCTCAGCTGTTCCAGCCTTCTCCACTCACCTTGGTCCTTGCCTGCTCTGTGTTGGGGAGGCTTCTGCCCTCTACTCAAGAAAGTACCTCAGATCTTCTTCCATGAACTACTTTTTGTGATTTGGGCTCGTATTTTAGTGCTTGAGTAGATAGATCCAAGATGGGTCTCTAACAAAGGGGCAAATTTCTGTCACATCTGTGGGCCCTTTTTGCCATTGCTTAAGCTTTGTCCCACTGCCTCACTGTTCTCACAAATGCTGAAGACTCACAATAATATCAGCACTGTATTTGCACTGAAGTTTTCAGCCCATTGCACTTCACAAACCTTAACTCTACAAGCCCCTGAAAGGAGGTTGTGGTGAGGTGTGGGTTGATCTCTTCTCTCAGGTGGCTGGTCACAGGGCGAGGGGAAGCAGCCTCAGTGGCACCAGGGGAGGTTCAGGTTGGATATTAAGAAAGATTTCTCCAGTGAAAGTGTGTTGAAGCACTGGCACAGCTGCTCAGGGAGTGGTGGAGTCACCACCCCTAAAAGTGTTCAAAAAATGACCGGACATGGCACTTTGTGATGTGGGTCAGTGGACATGGTGGCATTTGGTCAAAGGTTGAACTTCATCTTTGGAGTCTTTCCCAGCCTTAATGATTCTTTGATTGCAGTGCTGGCATCTTCACAAACAGAAATAAGGGAGCAGAACTGGCCCTGCTGCTGCTGCTTCTCTTCTGACTGCTCTGGTTGCTGGGTGCAGACCTCGCCTCACCCACCTGAGCCAGGAGCTGGAAGAGCTGCCTTGGGACATCTGGTTTGGCATGAGTGGGATGCTGCAAGGGAGAAACCTCAGCTCCAGAGGGAGCTCCAAACTGCACCTGCTGGGATGAGAGAGGCAAACACCAGTAGGGCTTCCCAGCACCTGCACGATGGAGAGGAGACAGCCAGTGGCCCACTCTCTGGGTCATCCTCTTGGATGGTATCACAACATGAGGAGGTCCCCATCCCACCCTCAGTTCCACTCGCAGGACCAATCCCACTCCCAGTTCAAATCCCAGTCCCAGTATCAGTCCCACTCCTAAATCCCAGTCCCAATCCCACTCCCAGTCACAGTACCAGACTCACTCCCACTCCCTATCCCACTCCCCGTCCCAGTCCAAATCCCAGTCCCACTCCCAGTCTCAGTGCAAATCCCAGTCCCAGTCCCACTCCCACTCCTAAATCCCAGTCCCAGTGCAAATCCCAGTCCCAGTCCCACTCCCACTCCTAAATCCCAGTCCCAGTCCCAATCCCAGTCCCATTCCCAGTCTCCACCTGCTCTCCTTCAGTGAGTCTGTGACAAAGGTGTGTAAACACCTTCCAGGGATTTCTGCTCCCAGGGCCAACTTGTGCTCCTCAGTCACTGACCTGCCAGGATGGGCCAGGTTGGAAGGGACCCCCAGCTGGTCCCCCCTCCCTGCTCAGGCAGAGCTGACCTGGAGCAACAGGGGAGGGGACTCCACACCCTCCCTGTCAGCCCCTTCCACTGCTCAGTCCCACACACAGTAAAGAAGTTCCTCCTCCTGCTCAGGTGGAATCTCCAACGTCTTCTGTGAGTGGAAGGGCCACAGAATTGGTCCAGAATAGTGTGACCCAAACAGATTTTAATCTACTGATTTCAGGCTTGATTTTCCTTGTGACCCTTAGAGGAAGGGTCAAACCCAGAGTAAAATCCATGCTAAAAGTGCAGGTTTGGAGCACAAGGCACCACTCATGACTCTTTGGGCATGAGGACACTGAATGTGGGACGGAGGTGGTTTATAAACAGCTTAAATGTAGAATCAGACTCATAGAATGGTTTGGGTTGGAAGGGACCTCAAAGCTCATCCCTTTCCAGGGACACCTCCCACCAGCCCAGGTTGCTCCAAGTCCTCTCCAACCTGGCCTTGGACACTCCCAGGGACAGGGGTGGGTTTCAATGAGTGCTCACAAAGCACAGCACAAGCTTCATTTTTCTCAGTGCTGAACTGGGCAATGTCCAAATATCTTGCAATTTTTGTCTGCAAGAGCAGGAATCAGTTTTACCTTGTCAGGAAGAAAGGAGAAGCAGTGACTGCACTGCAGAGGCACGAACTGCTCTCAAGGAAAACATCCAACCCCAACCCAAGCACACTACCCAAGGGCTGGGCAGAGATTAAAGGGAGAGGGAGGGAGCTTGGAGGAAAGGTCAGGCTCACAAAACAAAACATCTAAAAGGAAAACTTGGAAACTTTCCTGAGCATGGAGACAGTTGAATTACCTCAGAACAAAGACTGTTGACTCTCCTTATAAGGAGAGAAAGTCTTGATTAAAAAAAAAAAAATAAAGGTAAAAGCTTGGTAAGTAGTTGTTTTCTCCTTTATTGATTTTTTGGGAGTTTAAAGAAAGCTAAAGCAGCTGCTTTGGAATGAAGCACAAGTTTAGTTTCAAGTAAATTAAATGGATAAAAATTTCAGTTATTTCAACCATTTTACAGTGGATTTTTTCCTGTAATTTATGCACTAGTTTGCCCTATAAAAAGAACTTTGAAACTGGAGTAATTAAATGCTTTTTAATTCATGTTTTGAAACCTTTTCCTTCCTATTTCTGTGCAAACAATTTTTGAGGTAGGAATGAAGTCACAGCTGCCTCTCAGAGAGTCAGGTCATGGCCACCTGATGATGTAGTGGGTAGTCTTGACACACAAATCAATGGGTAAACTCTGCCTGCTCATGGAGGCCATCAAAACACTCCCTCTGGATTCTGAGGTTTGGGTCTCCATGAGGAAATCACCCAAATTTAAACCAGGTATGCAAATAAAGGGGAGCTGTGAATAATTGTTGACACTGTGAGTGAAGGCTTGGAACTCCTGTCTGGGGGTGGGTGCTCAGGGCACCTGGAGACCTTCAAAGATGATCATGTTGATCAAGTTCCAGCATTTAAAGGGGCCCACAAGGAAGCCAGAGAGGGACTCTGCTTCAGGAACTGTACTGATAGGACATGGGGGAAAGGGTTCAAACTGAAAGAGGGAAAATTTAGGTTAGATATTAGGAAAAAAATCCTCCCTGTGAGGGTGGGCAGGCCCTGTCACAGGTGCCCAGAGAAGCTGTGGCTGCCCCAGCCCTGGGAGTGTCCAAGGCCGGGTTGGACAGGGCTTGGAGCAACCTGGGCTGGTGGGATGTGTCCCTGCCCATGGCCCAGGTGGCACTGGGTGGTCTTTGAGGTCCCTTTCAACTCAAACCATTCTGGGATTCTCTGAAGGCAGTTCAGAACATGGTTCACAAGCTCTGTGAGCACTGCTGAGCAAGGCAGATGCACTGGGAGGGAGGGGATGTGGAGAAGGGATGTGATGGAGACATCTGTGAGCACGGGATGGGCACCACTGAAGATGCACAGCAGGATTTCATTAGGGCAGATGTGAAGAAGCAGATGGAAATGGCATCTTACAGAGTGGCCTAAGCATGGCAGGAGAGAGGCCAAGCCTGACAATAGACTGGACAGAGAGAAGGGTCAGAGGCAGCCTTGGGTTAAAGAGAAATGCACAGAGGAGAGACAGGTTTTGGTGGAATTAAACATTGCACCTGCTCTGAAGCTTCAGTAATTCAAGGAGGTACCTCTGTAGCTCCCTGTAACTCACTGACACAAACCCTGGTCCCTCTTATGCCCTCACAGTGTAAGGTATATATGAAAAAAATAAAAGGCCAGGCAGAAATCAGGGGCTTTCACTCTGTCTCACCACTCACCTTTTTCCTTCCTTTCGATTACATGCCTTAAATTCCCATCAAATCCATAAGAAAATGCATTCCTGCATCCTTCATATCTGCACATCACTTGGCCCACCCAAACTATGCTAAATGTGAGCACAAGCTGAGGACCAGCTCCAGTGCTTCCTTGGCTGCCTGAAATCAGGGTAATAAATCCCTGGGGTCACAGACCAAGGTGTTTTCCCCTGGATGGTCAAAGAGCCACTGCCCTGGCAGCACTGGAGCAGCTCTCTGTAAAGCTCATCCAGTGCCACCCCCTGCCATGGCAGGGACACCTCCCACCAGCCCAGGTTGCTCCAAGCCCT
>JAOXXN010000287.1:1189908-1207938 GCA_026770055.1 Myrmophylax atrothorax
TCTGGATTTGCTGTGTCTCCAGTGTTTGGAAGAGGAATGTGTAATAAACTCTGCAGTTTGTGTCTCCTGCCTCCTCAGTCATTCCTGGGAAACTCTGCTCCTCTGAGGGCCTGGGAACAGCCAAGGGCTGGTTTGCCTTGGGCAGGGAGAGCTGCAGCCAGAGCTGCTGCCCTGGGGCTCACTGGGGCTGGAGCTGCTCCTGGGGACAGCCCAGGGTGGGCTGTGACACCCCAGCAGTGGGAAGGGGACCCTCACCCTTACCCTGTGCTGAGGAACATCTGTGCCAGAGCTGGGGGCTGTTGGGACAAGGTCTGGCCTGTTCTGGGAGCAGTGGAGACCCTCTCCAAATCCCTTGGGAGCAGAGGGGGAGCACCTGGCCCTGCCCAGGGCAAAGCCCTGCTCTGGGCCGTTCCCCTTCACATGAACTCATGTAAAGCTTGGAGGTATTAAGGGACAGCAGAGTGTTCCCCACCATCCTGTCCTTAAAAGCAATTCCCATTTCCTTGGCTTTTCACCTCCCAGACCTGCAGCCAATGGCATTGCCAGCTTTGGTGCTCCTAATGGGAAGCATTTTCCATGGGGAGGTGCCCTGGGAAGGCCCCCGTGTCATCCATGGAAAAGCAACACAACACCCAAAAACCACTTGGAGTTTTACTTTTCCATCTTACTTTATTTCACTTTTTCTAGAAAATTCCTCCATAGTTCCACAAATTTAACAAAAAGTTTAAAATTCAGGACAAACAATCCTGTAACGTATTACAAACATGAGTTTTGTTTTTTTTTTTCTTTTTTAATCTTGCAGTTAGTCTTGGGCCAGCTGCATTTCTTACAGCTGAGTGAAGAACTCATCTCCCAACCCAACTTTTAAAATCCTCAAGTGAAGAGGTATTTAATACCTCGGCTCTAGGCAGAAATACAATTAAAAATTCTCTAGAAGTTGAAGTACTTACATTTTTCTTTAGGAGTGCAAACTCATCTTGTCAGTTTTTGATGGCTATTTCACGCCCCAGGAAAGCAACACCGAGTGATTTGGGTCCTTTTGAGCACTCCCACCTGTCCAAGGTGCACCAGGGGTGTCCACAGCATCCCCACGAGCCCCTGGGTGAGCAGAGAGGAGCCTCATCCGAGCACAGGGGGCTCCAGTGCATCCCCAATGGAAAATCTGTGGAACCACAACGACTTGGGGCACCTCCAGAAGGGGCGTTTCAACCTCTCTCACCATCAAACACCTTCCAAGATCTGACAAAAAAAACCTGCTTCTGGATTGTTGCATCAATTGCTTGGCTAGTCCTGATGCTCCCACCGCACCCAGCGATCCCACGGGTGGCAGAGTCATTGCACTTCCATGGATTCAGCCTGACCACAGCCAGCCTTGCTACCTCCGGCTCCAAACTCCTCAGCTGGGCTTTGGCTCCAGCCAGCCTTCCTTTCCTCTTTTTTTTAATTTTTTTTTTCCTTTTATAATACATGTCAGTAATCAAAGCCTCAAGGCTTAATACACCGCAGACCAGGACCCCAGGACAACACTCCTGGCCCCTCTTCTGCCCTTGGATGCGACAGCCAAGGACAAGGAGGAGCTGAGTCCTGATCTCACCTCCAACACCATTAACTCACAGTGACTCTGGAAGCCTCCAGGCTGAGCAGCACCTGTTTGCGCCACCAGCAACACAACGAAGGACATGGGAAAGTAACAGAGTCCTGCCTGTTTTCCTTGGAAAAACCATTATGGCTACAAGTCAGTTTGGGATTCTTTTTTTTTTTTCCTTTTTTTAACAATGCAAGCTACTACACATCCTCGAAGACCTGAAGCAATGCCTGCAGCAGCACTGCCCCCTCCTTCCTAGAGTACAATAATCCATCCATGCTCTCAAGAGTGACACAAGAACAAACACTTTATCCACAAAAACCTGTACACGGCATGTTCAGAACAGCGTTCAGCCAGCCTAGAGGGAATCTACACAGGGAACTCCAAGGGGACACAAGATGAGGCCCAAACGTGACCATTCTTTGTTTGCAGAGTCATTCCTCCTGTGCTCCCCGACGCTACCACATACCCCAAAAAACAACAACTCTGTAGAACAACTAAGTACTTGCAAGAAACCTTTTAGTAACAAATCAGCATGTGCACACAATGGAGAGGAACTATTGCTGGGGAACAATCCTACCTCGGGTTCTCAGGGGGATTATAAACAGTCTAAAAAAATCCATGTGTAAAATACTTCTTATAAAAACCAAACAAAACCCCTTTCAATGCTCAGCAGACTTCACCAAGAAAGTCACTTCCAGGACAGGACGATGCCACGAGCCCCGGGCGCTTCCAGCCACGTTCAGGAACACCCTCCCATGTGTGTTCTTGGACTGGCTGGGAGCAGGGTGACCACGTGGGGGTTGACAGGAGAAGGGGCAGGAGGGAGGTGGCACCTGTGATCCCTCATGGGGCAGCTCTGGAGGCTGTGGGTAGTCCCAGCAGTGCTGCCACACGGAGCTGTGGGAGTGATAAACCCGGATGGAGAGAGGCGGCGAAGAGATCTGAGGCCACCATCGCTGCTCCTCTGCTTTGGGGACAGCACAGTGTCACCAACCCCAGCACCAGGGAGCCCAGTCTGGGGCACAAAGCTGCCTCCTCCACACCACAGACCCAAGGGAGACACGAGGAGTTGGCACGTACCCACTGCTGTCCGGCACCGCGGCACATCCCGCTGCCAGCTCCTGCTCTGCCCACTGTCCTCCACCTCCTCAGGGCACACAGGGCTCCTATCCAGGCTTGGCATCGTCCATCAAGAAAGAAAACAGCTGAGATCACTGGTGAGACAGGGTTTGCACCTGGCATGAGCTTGAATTTTTATATATATATATATGTATATATATATATACACACACATGACACATGAAAGGTGGTACAAAGACAAAATTAACGGGAATCGGGTCAACATGACCCAACTCAAACAAGCTTATCATCATATTGCCACTTCAGTTGATTAGTTGCAACATTTCCATGATAAAGGAAGGGGTAACCCAAAACAAGGGACAGCAAACCTGGAGCGGTGCAACCCCCCCCCGTGAGCAGAGGGGGTTCCCCGGCACCGCTGCCCCCTCACTGCCTGTGCCCCACGGACATTTGGCAAAAGCTTACACAGCCCTCAGAAAAACGAGCAATTCCTCAGAAAATACTGAATTTAAGGACCAGGAGTGTAACAAACACAGCTCTGGTGGAGGCGACGGGAACGCCGTGCCCCCACCTGGACAACACTTGGAGGTCAATACTAGTTTGACTAGAAATATAGGAAAGGTTCTGGATTAGTGTTTATGTTTCCTGCCTTTTCTTGCACAGGCAGTGGGGTTGGGAGAGAGAGGAGGAAAACAAACCTGACTCCATTTGTGTTTTACATCAGCGTCTCCCAGGTGTGTCCAAAGATCAAGGTCTCCCTTGTTTTGGTTTTTCCCAAAGTACAGCCACTACTATAGGGGCCACTGTAGGAGATTCCTCTTTGAGAACACAGAACAAAACCAATCACGTGTTTTGGCAAAGTTATCAAACACTGACAAATGGAAAGACGATGGGTGAGCCCCTTCTGGGGCGTGGGACACGTGGAAATTGCTGTCCAGCTTCCATACACTACAAATTGTCCACAAGAGGCAATTAACAAACGAGTCAAATCTTATTAAGCGCCTTCCCCTGCCAGAGCCATTAAAAAACAACAGAAAAACACACCCTTAAGATCATAAGACCCAACTAGGCCCTTCTTATACATACAGTACATACATATATATAATATATATATATATAAAATATACAGCTTACAGTTTTGGAGTCCTATTACAGTTAAAGCAGACTGAAAGGAGTGGGACTTTGTTTAGGAGCTCAGATCAACAAACAAGACATCTCCAAACCCCAGCAGGAGACAGCAGGTTCCAGAGGCCTCTTCACCGAGCACAGAGTGTCCCTGCAGGGAGCTGGGGGTCCCGTGCCCACGGGGAGCCGAGTTCCAGCAGCCTCCGTACCGACCCACGGCGGGACCAGCCGGCAATTCCCAACGGGAATCCATCCCTTCTCCTCTGCAGCAGACCAGCAGGACCCCGGGAAGCCTCCTCTGTCCCCACTCTCTGGGCCAGCTTTGTAAAAGCCAACGTGACCTGGCGGAGCTGGAGGGGCCGCGCCCGAGGGTTCGGTGAAAGGAAACATCGTCCACACTTCCTCGGATCTCAGAGACGCCTGAAAATGTGCTCTGGAAACACGAGTTGCTTGAAGTAAGAGCCGCAAAGGTGGCGCCGAGCAGCGAAGGGCAGCACGTCCGCTCCGCCCGGGCCCGGCGAGGGCAGGCGCAGCAGGGCGGGCGCTGGTTTGAAGCCTACAAGAAAGTGCAGCTGGCTGAGCGTTCCTAGAGCATGGCTGTTCTCTAAGGCAGTGCTTCGGGTGAGGCAGGAGGATAAGAAGGCCTAGTTCCATGGGTTTCCTGGTACCAATGAAGGGGGTTTCTGGTTTCAGAGCAGCCTGCTTCCTCAGGCCAAGCGTCATGTGGCCACTGCCTCCAGGTAGCTCTGCAGCTTACGGACGGTCGTCTCATCCAAGGAGAAGAGGTCAAAGTCAAAGGTTGTGTTGGTGACGTTGAAATGCCCGGTTTCCTCAATGAGATTCACGATCTGCGCAGGGAAAGGAGACAAGGGAGGATGTACAGAGAGACCACCAGCAAGGGTAAGGACAGCAGGTAAGGAGAACCCACCCAGTCCTATCCCATCCCTTTAGAACAGCCTTGGAGATGAGGATGTCTTGCAGCAGGAAGGGAATCCTCTCCCAAAAAAGCAAACCAGCTCCTTCTGCATGCCTGACTAGCTCAGTCTGGAGAGTGATGTGGATACATTTCTTTTTTTCCCTTTTAACCAGAATCATAGATTATCCTGAGCTGGAATTGACAAGGACCATCCAGTGCGATCCTGGCCCTGCACAGACACCCCAACAATCCCACCCTGTACCCCAGAGTGTTGTCCAAACACTCCCGGAGCTCTGGCAGCCTTGGGGCCGTGCCCACTGCCCTGGGGAGCCTGCTCAGTGCCCACCACCCTCTGGGGGAAGAACCTTTTCCTGAGATCCATCCTTCTTTCTCCTCTGGGGTTCCTGTCAGTGTCTCTTGGCTTGCACAAGGGGCACCCTGTGGCAGGGGACAGAGACCCCCCACCAGCCCCACATCCCTCAGCAGGAGCTGCCCAGCCTTGCCTTGCCCTGCCAGGGTGAGAGGAGCTGATCTCTGCTCCCCAGCTCCCTTGGGATTGATTTATGGAGTGGGAGATTAAGGGCTGGAGCTGTAACAGGGAGTTTTGAAATGAATGAAATTGCAAAGAGGATTTGTGAGTGTGACTGAGTTGCTCTGGCAGTGACACCAAGCAGGGACTCTGTGCCAGGTAGGGAGGACAGAGGGGCAGAGGGGCTGCAGAAGGAGCTGGGTCCTGGCACCAGGAGTGAACAGGATGGACAGGCAAAATTCCATTCTTCTTTTCCTGGTGTGCAGTAAAAGAAATCATGGAACTGTAGAATATCCTGCGCTGGAAGGGACCCCCAGGGATCGAGTCCAACTGTTGGCCCTGCACAGACACCCCAACAATCCCACTCATTCCCTGAGAGCCTCGTCCAGACACTCCTTGAGCTCTGGCAGCCTTGGGTCCACTGCCCTGAGGAACCTGATAAGTGACCAACAGAGCAGGAGGGTCCTATTGATCATCATGGACATACATTCATTAAGTCAAGGCAACTTAATGGGTGTGAGAACCTCTTCCCTCGAGGGTTTTGTGCATGAGATCCCTGCTCAGCTGTGAACAGGCCACCCCTGAGCACTCAGCAATGTCAGTGGGTTTGGTGTCACCTGCACAGTGTCCCCTGGGTGGACAGACCCTCTGTCACTGCAGGGCTGCAAAAACATTGCAAAGGAATTGCCAAACCCTTCCAGTCACCTTCTTTAATGTATGTGCTTCTGACACCCAAACAGTGGGGTCTCCCTTGGTCTTTATTCCTGGTTGTTTCCTGGAGAGTGGGACAGATGGGAGCCAAGGGGACTTCGCAGTCCAACATGGATGTACCAGTGCCACGAGCACCCTGGGACTGGGGGCTCTGGAAATGGGAACTCTGGCTCTCAACCTCACATGTCAGGGGTTAAACTTTGCCCTCAGCTCCTTCCATGCTGTTGGAGCAGAGGAACACGTGCCTGAGGGTTTGCATCTGAACATGTGTTGAGGTTCCTGTACTGTTTGAGCGAAGCCCAAACCATCATTTCACCACTCCTGGGACACTCGTGTCTCTCCTCAAACTCCAGCAGGAGCTGCCCTGGGATTCAGGGGAAGTTTTGCCTCCCCCGTGGCCTTGAACTCCTGCGGCTCCTGCAGCAACACAGAGGTGGGAAAAAGAGTGTATTTAAATACTTTTTCACCCATAATGAGGAAACGCAGCCCTGGGCGCTCCTGGCTCGGGGAAATCGCTGCTGTTCCGCCCTGCAGCGAAGCTCCCACGCAGCTGCTGGGACGGCAGCAGGACCCCCAAACGGGGCAGTGCCCGGCTGAGCAGGGGGTCCCCAGCCCGGGGACAGGCCGGGGGAAGGCTGAACGTGCCTTTCATGCCATGCAGCTCAGCACCGAGGCAGGCACACAGCAGCCCCCGGCCAGCACCGGCACAGCGGGACACGCTGATCGAAGCCCGATGGATCGAGGAAGATCAAAGCTCCCCTTTTATCTCGGTCTTCCTTCTGCCTCCTTCCACAGCTGGAGGGCGTGTGTTCCCCTGCTTTGTAGATGCTCCATCCCCTTCTTTAAATCTTCACTTAAAGCCTTCCTTTCTTCTCCAGCACGCAGCGAGTCCTTGCCGAGTGCGCCGCTGTAATGCCCATGGAGGATCCTATTCTAAAGGCATAAATTACACGGCACCGTGGCGGTTCCCTCTCGCTGAGCATCTTTTTCAGGTAACACTTTGTGTTAAGTGCACATTAACCAGTCCTGAACGGCTGCAGCATCACAAAGAGCAGCTCAGGGGGCCACCCCTCTGCCTGGCGCTCATTAGGATCAGTGTCACAGCGCAGCCCCGAGCAGGATGAAGGCTGAGCCCCCGCTCTGCTGCTGGGGCTGCCATTGTCTAATTGGATCCAATGTAACGTATTAGAGAGCACATTAGGAGATGACACAAACTGAGTTTGGCTCTTTCTCAGCGAGCAAAGGGTTCTCAGCTCCTGTAATGAGCACAGAGGGAGGGAAGTGCCTGGGCGTCCTTGTCACCTCCTGTCTCAGGGGGACCCCCGGGCTGGAGCACCCAGCCCAGAACAAGTCTCATGTTTCTGCTCAGCACTTTCACCTGCAAAATGGGGTGGAAGTGCTGCTTGGCCAATCCCTCACAGCTGGCTGCAGGAGGGCTCACAGTTCCCCAGGGGCTGTGGGGTCATCCCAGCCCCATGTCCTCACCCTGGTGATGAGGGATTCTTCGAGTCATTCACAGGGGCCTGGCTGTCTGAGGAGAGCATCCCAGAATATATCTGCCTTTGGCACTGTTGGCTTAGGCATGAGGTCAGTTCTTCATGAGGTGGGAGACCTTGCAGGGCTGCAGAGGGTTCTTGCTGACCACCAAAGACACTGCAGCCAAACCTCTGCAGTGTCTGAACCAGACGGGCTCCAGTGGACTCTGTTTCCAGATTGTTCAACCCAAAATCTGCAGCTCATCACCTCACCCTACCATTGCCCCAGCCCTTTCCCCAGGATCCTGCAGACCCACTGAGCTCCTCTGGGATCACCTGTCCTCCAGCACTGGGCTGGACCCCAGCAGAGACACGGGGACACCACACCTGGAGGTGCAGGTGTTGGACAGAGGGTTTCATCAATCCCCAACACCGGGTCAGGCACCATCACCCTGTAACTCCTCTTGAAGAAGCTCTTGGGTAACCAGCAGCACAGGCAGGGTCAGTCTGTGCTGTGCAGGAAGAGGGTTAAAGTGCTTAATGTTTCCTGTGCTCACAGTAACTGCAGCTGGTGGTGTTCATATGCACATCCAACCTCTTTAATATGTCATGGCAATGAGCTCTGCAGCTTTAACCACACGCTGTATGAAAACTTGTATCGGCCTGGAATTTACTGCCTTTTCATTTCCTGCATTATGATTGTCTGCATTTCCTGAGTTTAATTTCTTGCAATCCTTATCTTCTCATCACTGTCCAAGATCAGGTCTGGGGTATATTCTTCTTACTGCTGAGACTGAAAAAAAAAAAACCACCACCAGAAATTCCTGCAATACTTGGCAACACATTTGCTCCTTCAGCATTGTTTTTGCCCCAACAACAACAAGTAAATAAATAAATGAAAGTGAAGGCACATTGAACAATCCCAAGGAAAGCACTGCAGATCAGCTGCTGAAGGTGGGTGCAAAAGTGGAGCTTCTGCTTAAGATTCTCCTGTTTGAGCAATGAAACACAGAAATTGGTGGTGCAGGGAGTGTTTTCAGCAAACACACACTGTGAGAACCAGTGTCTCTGCTGAAGGCAGTCAGAGGTGCTGGGGAAAGTAAGAACCAACAGAGCAGTAAGAGGTCTCCTCAGCCTAGAGGTCTTTCCACCTCCCTTTCTGGCTGTCTTGGTCCAGGGTGTGGGTGGCAGATTGCTCAGCTGAGACAAGGCTTGTCCTGTGCTGTGTGACCAAGCCCTGCTCAGCCCTGGGGAGGGAGCACCAGGCAGGACCACCCTGGGAGGTGAGTGGCCTGTCTGGGGTGCAGCCCTGAGCCCAAGCAGGGACACCAAGGCACAGGCAGAGCCTGCAAAGGTCTGTGCAACCAGCCAAGGGAACCATCAGTGTCTGGGCACCCGCTCACCCCTCCTGCTCTCAGCATTGCATAACACCACCCAGGTTCCTCCTTGTCCTCCACTTTAGTAGAGGAGCATGAAGTGGTGACCTCGGTGTCATCTCCCTTTGGGCCACACTGGTCCCACTGCCCTGGCTGCAGTGGATGGAGCACAGCAGGGCTGGGTGCTTGTCAAGGCAGGCCAGGACACAAGCCAGCCATCACTGTGTGGTGGCAGAAGGTAGCACAGGCAGGAGAGCAGGGAATACATCTCTGGAGCAGGACTAGAACTTGTGATCACATTATTGTTCATGGCCCCAAGGCTGCCAGAGCTCCAGGAGTGTTTGGACAATGTTCTGAGGGACAGGGTGGGATTGCTGGGTTTAGACTGGATGATCCTTTTGGGCCCCTTCCAGCTCAGGATATTCTGTGATTCTGTGACTGTGAACTGCCAGAGAGATGCAGACTTGGCCTCATCTCCACGAGGCCCAGCTGAGGAGCAGGTCCTGGCTGCTGGCAGGGAAGATGAGGGGCCCCTGCTGAGCACTGTGACACGATGCTAAAGTGTTCCACAAGATCTTCCTTCCCAACCCAGGCAGCTAATGGCTGCTTTATGTCCTCAAGCATGAGGGTTTAGGTCCCCTGCAGATTTTTATCCCATTTAATGTGACTGTAGATATCCTCTGTATTCATATAAATGAATAATCCTTTCGGAATCCTTCTAAGCACTTTGCTTTAGCAGCCTGGATGTTATTAATCATAATGCTCTGCACTTAGACAGCATTTTACCTATTCACAGTGCTGAACAAATACTGGCCAATTAACCCTCCCCATGCCAGGGGAGGTGATTATCACCCTTGCTGTCTGGGGGGAGGTGACACCAAAAGTGATAGTGGGTTTTGGGTCAAGGCTGCCCCTTTCCCCACAGTGTGGCAGTGGGTGCAGTGGGTACAGGTCAGTCTCTGTGGTTACAGACCTACTTAAAACTTCTATTTCCTCCTTGAGAATTCACGGAATCACAGAATGGTTTGGGTTGGAGCGACCTTAAAGGTCATCCAGTCCCTCCCCTGCCATGGGCAGGGACACCTTCCACTGTCCCAGGCTGCTCCAAGCCCTGTCCAACCTGGCCTTGGAAACCTCCAGGGATAGGACAGCCACAGCTTCTCTGGGCACCCTCTGCCAGGGCCTGCCCACCCTCCCAAAGAAGAAATTTCTCCCTAATATCTAATCTAAACATACTCCATGCCAGCGTGAAGCCATTCCCCCTTGTCCTGTCACCACATGCCCTTATAGAGCCTCTCTCCTTCTTTCTTGCAGAATTCTGGGAGAACACAATTTTATTCCCTTGCAACTGACTGGCATTTTGCACTGAAAGTGCAGAAAGCTGAAAACTAGAACTAAAACCATTTAATTATCTAAACAGAAATCAACATTCAGAAATTCGAGATGTTCTTGGGGGCAATTTCTGTCTAGTCAAAGCAATGGGGAGTTGGGGTGGGTGGAGGGAAATGCCACCAGAGCAGCTCTGGCTGGGTTTGCTGTGCAGCCACCACCAGGGGAATACTGATAATAATAATAATGATGATGGTAACGATAATATTTCTGTGCCTGCTTTCCCTGCAGCATCCAGCACAGACTGATCCCAAAGCACGTTACAAATGGGGTTGGTGTTGTCACTCCTGCTCGGGATGGGCTCTCCCAAATGCCACACAGCTGAGAGCCAGGCTGGAGCTGTCTGAGCATGAGGCAGCTGCCAAGAGCCTCTGGTGTCCCCTGGGGGGACCAAGGCTGTCAGACACTTCTCAGGAGGGCTGGCACCATCCATCTTCTCTCCCTGGTGATGAGGGACCTTGCACCCCTTCCTTCTATGTGCTGCTCCCCTTCCAGACAGGCCATGGTGATGGATACAACTGTCACCCTCCTGTTGCTCTTTGTCCCATCACACAGGGTTTATTGAGCCCTCCTCTCCCAGGGATAAGGCCCAGTGAACAAGGAGGAAGCACCTCGTGGCCAGTGGGGAACCTCCCAGCCTCACTGCGAGGTTATCCTGGCAGGATGAAACAGGATGGGCAGGATCTGCTCCTCCAGCACAAGAGAGGAGCTGACATGGGTGGTGTCACCAGGGTGCATGACCTGGGGCAGGTGGCAGGGCAACAGGAGCAGTGATGTGCAGAGGGGCCAAGTCCTCTCAACCCTTACTGGGCATGGACATCACAGAACCACAAAGTCACAGAATCTACTGAGCTGGAAGGGACCCACAAGGACCATCCAGTCCAACCCTCAGCCCTGCACAGGAACAGCCCCAAGAGTCACCCCCTGTGCCCCAGAGCATCATCCAAACCCTCCTGCAGCTCTGGCAGCCTTGGGGCCGTGCCCACTGCCCTGGGGAGCCTGCTCAGTGCCCACCACCCTCTGAGGGAAGAACCTTTCCCTGAGATCCAACGTGCCCCTGCCCTGGCACAGCTCCAGCCATTCCCTGGGTCCTGTCCCTGGTCCCCACAGAGCAGAGTTCAGTGCCTGCCCCTTCTGTTCCCTGTTCATCATCCGTGGGGAGAAGCAGCCCCCATAGGGACAGCCCCCAAAGGACAGGGACCATTCTGGGCTCCCTGTGACCCTCCTGCTGCAGTGGCTGCATCTCCTCTCCCTGGGCTGCTCTTGTCTTGTCACCTTGGAAAGCAGGTCACGGGGACATCTCGTGCAGCAGGGAGGACAGAGCTCCTTCCCAATCAGATTTCACCCCCAGGCACATCTCCAGCTGAGCCCAAACTGCCCATTACTTTCCCAGCTGAACCCTCATTGTGCAAACAGAAGGCCATTTATAGCCAGATAAATAAGGCTGCAGCTTGCCCAGCCGGCTCAGGGCAGCACAGGGACAGGGAACTGCGAGTCAGGATAATCACAGGTGTATATCATATCTCAGGGGATGTTCTAGCACAGCCAAGCTCCCATGGATGGACACAGCAGCAGGGATTTGACTCAGATATCAAGTGCTCAGTGAGCATGGCATGTCTACACCTCTTCCCTTCTCTGTGCTGCACTTCCCTGCCCTCCCTATGGATTGCTCCTGCCCTCAGATCTCCTGGGATATACAGAACACACTCCCATGGCCCCTGTGTCATTTCTGTGCCTGGAAAATGTGAGAGGTGAACTGCCCTGCTCGTGCTGCTGATGGAAATCCAGCACAGGCAAGGGCCAACAGAAACACTCCTGAGCCAAAGGAGAGGCCGTAATTTCACTCTGGGACCTGAAATCCCTGTACCTGAAATCCCTCCCTCTCTATGCACAAGGAGAGCACCTTCATCCATAGCTTGGTGCTGTGTGTGAGTGTGGTGGGGAGGATGGTCTGCCAGGCCCCTGCCTGGAGCAGGGAGTAGCCCCTTGCCCTGAGCCTGGGTCTGGCAGGCAGAGAGAGGAACAGCTGCTTGTGAGGCTTCATCTTCTGCAGCAAAGGGAAGGGAGGAGGAATGGGGTGTGTGCTGTTACAGGGTGACTTCCTGCTCTGTTTGGGGGGCTGAGGAAGTTCCCTTTGCCTCTGGCATGTGGAGAGCTCTGGGCTTTGCTTGCTTTAATTTCCTGCCATGCCTGGGAGATGGAGAATTTCCTTCTCACAGTCTCTCCCTCCCAGTGTGGCTGTTGATGCCTTTCCCTTTCCCTTTTTCCCTTCCCGTTTTCCCTTCCCCTTTTCCTTTCCCCTTTTCCTTTCCCCTTTTCCTTTCCCCTTTTCCCTTTCCCCTTTTCCCTTTCCTCTTTTCCCTTTCCCCTTTTCCCTTTTCCCTTTCCCCTTTTCCCTTTCCCGTTTTCCCTTTCCCCTTTCCCCTTTCCCCTTTCCCCTTTTCCCTTTTCCCTTTTTCCTTTTTCCTTTTTCCTTTTTCCTTTTTCCTTTTCCCTTTTTCCTTTTCCCTTTTTCCTTTTTTCTTTTCCCTTTCCCCTTGCCTTTGCCCTTGCCCTTCCCTTGGCCTTGCCCTTTCCCATGGCACAGGAAGGCTTTGCAAAGCTCCCAACAGCCAAGGGCTGGAATGTATGTGAGGCAACCTTAAAGCCCATCCAGTGCCACCCCCTGCCAGGGGCAGGAACACCTTCCACCAGCCCAGGTTGCTCCAAGCCCCGTCCAACCTGGCCTGGGACACTCCCAGGGATGGGGAACCCGTAACCTTCAAAGTTCAAATCTTTTCTTCCCTCAGCCTTGCAGTGTGGCCTGAGGGAAGTTGCTGTCCCATGTCCCAGTGTCCCTGGGCCACAGCATGGATGGCAGCTCTGCACTGTGCTCCAAAGGACAGAAGGAAAAGCCCTTTGCAGAGAGTGACAAAGCAGAAGCAAAGGGGTTTGAACATGGCAATTCCATGTCATTTCTTTTCCATGCCAGGGAATTTGCTCAGGAAGGCTGCACAAGGGAGAAGTTCCCTCTCCCCTTTGGGCTGCTCAGTTGTTTCCCTGGGAGAGCTCTGGAAGGTGATGAATTGCTCAGGAGGGAAGGCAGTGGTGCCCTTTCTGTTTGTGTGGAGTGTGTCTAATATACTGATATATGCTGCATTCATCCCTTTCAAATATAAATCAATAAGCTGCTGTATTTCAAAAGAAAAGGGAGCACAGGCCAGTCAACGTGCAGTAAAAATGTCTTCATTCCCTGGGGTGCCCCTGGCAGGCCTGGAGGGCTGAGCATGCACAGGCCCTGAGGGAGGGGAGACGTTCGTGTGTTTTCCAGGGGGCTGTGCCAAGAACAAGCATGGCAGGGTTTTCCCTGGGTCCTGGCTCTACCAAGATCCTCAGCAGCAGCTGAGCTCTGAACCAGCCTAGCCTGGAGGGAGGCACCTGCGCCCTTTGGGAGCCAAACTGGCCCAAGACAGGGGCTCAGACAGCTCTGTATGACTGTGCAGCCCTGAGGCATCTGCAGCAGCTCAGCTCAAGTCAGCAGTGTCTGCTTTCAGTCCAGAAACCTGCTGGGAGGGGCTCATCCCACAGCGTGGGCAGCAGCTGAAAGGGGGATTCTGCCCCTCTGCCCTGCTCAGGTGAGACCCCACCTGCAGAGCTGCCTCCAGCTTTGGGGTGCTCAGCACAGAAAGGATATGGAGCTGTTGAAGTGAATCCAGAGGAGGCCATGGAAACGCTCCAGGGCTGGAGCCCCTCTGCTCTGGAGCCAGGCTGGGAGAGCTGGGGGGGCTCACCTGGAGAAGGGAGACCTGAGAGCCCCTGCCAGTGCCTAAAGGGGCTCCAGGAATGCTGGAGAGAGACTCTGGGCAAGGGCCTGGAGGGACAGGACAAAGGAGAAGGGCTTTCAATCAACAGAGAGTGGGTTTAGATTGGATATTGGGAAGGAATTGTTCCCTGTGAGGGTGGGGAGGCCCTGGCACAGGTTGGGCAGAGAAGCCGTGGCTGTCTTGTCCTTGGAACTGTCCAAAGCCAGGTTGGATGGGGCTTGGAGCAGCCTGGTCTAATGGAAGGTGTCCCAGCCCATGGCAGAAGGTGGAATGAGCTGGGCTTTGAGGTCCCTTCCAACCCAAAGCAGCCTGTGATTCCATGATTTCCCTTTCCTAGCCCTGGTCCCATGGATGTGGGCTCTGGGTCTGTGTGTGTCCTGTGGGACTCGAGATGTGATGCTCAGTTTCAGCAGCCTCACACTCTGCAGGAGGAGTGAAGGCCTCACCTGCACTCATGTCCAAGCTCTTGGTCCATCCATCCTTGTTGGGGGGGTCTCCAGGTGTCAGGGACCTTGGAGAACACACGCTTTGGTTTCCCACCTGTCACTCCTGTGTGTCCTCAGCCACTCCAGGGCTCTCAGGGGACCTTCCCAGCACTCACTGCCTGGGCTGAGCTCTCAGGGGGCAGCAAAGCCCCCTCCATGGGCTGGGGAAGGTGCCAGATGATGCCTCCAGCCTCATCCCCTCCTCCCTGCCCCTCACCCTGCTGGGACCTGGGCAATGGTGCTGCTGCTTTGCTGCTTTTAACATTAGAGTTTAAAAAAACCCCAAATCAAATCTACTGCACAGAGTTGCAAAATGGTTGTTGGGGATCCAAGGGCTGTGAATTGCACACCAGCTTCAGATCTGCACTAGTATTTATGATCAAAAAATGTCAATTTGTACAGACCCCAGCATTTCACCTGCTAAAAAGCTCACCCATTAATTCATGTTGCATTTAAATGTTCATTTTAGGCTAGATTTCTCTGATTCTCTTTCAAGTCCTTTGGAAGCCAAAAAGGACTTTGGAGTCAAAAAGAAGAAATGGCCCCTTTTTCTGGAATCTTCTGCTGAGAAAAAAAAACATTAATTATCTCTCAATATTTTATTAATAATCAATTTCTTATGATTATTTTTTTAATGAGATGTCATTGCATAAATGCTCTCATTTTCTGGAGTGCATTTGGTGTTTGTAAGAGCCTGTGATACAGTTTGCATGAATAATTCCCATTCAATTGACTATTCCCAAACTGTTCCCTTCAATCCTGCACTATTTATTACTTGGGCTGTGTGGTTGGCCACTCCACTTGCTGGATATTGTGGCTAATGGGATGACTGGAGCTTTACAACCCTGATGGATTTGGGGTTAGTGGGTAGCAAAGTGTGCAGCCACCAGATGGAAACGTGGATAAAAGCTCAGATCTGGGGAATTTCAGGATCAACAAACATCTCCCTGAATCTCTGGGTCTCATTTGAATGGCACAGCAAGGAAATTGCTCTCCCTGGGCCAGCAGAGCCCTCGTGAGTCCTCCCTGGAGCACAGTTTGCCCATGTCATGAAGTGACTCCTGGAGGGGACACTCGGTAGTGAGGGCCAAATTTCTCAGCTTGATCTGAAGTAAAAGGGAAAAATACCGTTTGGGGGATTGCTGAGGCTGTGGCTCCTTCCAGAACTGTGTGGCCCGAAGCAAAATGAAAAATAAAATCAAACCATGATGTATTTCCAAAGGGCCAGATCCCCTCAGCACTGCGGGAGGCAGCTCAGCTGTGCCGGGGGCATCTTGAAAAGGAGAATCAAACCTCACACTGCAGGGCACAGGGACACGTTTTGGGAGTCAGGAAGGCCCTTTTCACCCCCAGCTGAGGCTGGGCTGCATTTCAGTTCATTTTTCACTAACAAGGTGGTTTTCAGCCACTCTCCACTCAGGGAAAAGGCCACTGACCCAGGGCTGGCTGCTCTGCCACCAGGGCAAGAACCTCTGCAGCATCTCCCTGAGCCCAAACCACCCGCTGGGAGACAGCTCAGGAGCAGGTGCCAGGACCATGGCACATGGACAGGGTGATGGCACATCCCCAGGATGGTGGCACATCCCCAGGACAATGGTACATCCCCATGAAGGTGGCACATCCCCATGTAGGTGGCACATCCCCATGTAGGTGGCACATCCTCGGGACAATTTCACATTTTCAGGATGATGGCATGATCCCAGGACTGTGGCACATCCCTGGGACAACAGCACACCCTCAGGACAATGCCACACCCCCAGGACAATGACACATCCCCAGGACGATGGCACAGCCCTGGGATGACGCCACAATCCCAGGATGATGGCACAGACCTGGGATGATGCCACGATCCCGGGATGATGCCACAATCCCAGGACGATGGCACAGTCCTGGGATGACACCACAACCCCTGGACGATGGCACAGCCCTGGGATGACACCACAACCCCTGGATGATGGCGCAGCCCTGGGATGATGCCCCAACCCCAGGCCATGGCCCCGGGCCGAGCCCCGTGCGGAGCAGGGGGCGGTGCGGATTTGCAGAGCGGCTGCAGGTGGGAGGGAATCCCTGCATTTCTGCGGAGGAGGGAAGGAGACGTGGGTGATAAGACCCTGGCAGCGTTCAATAAGTCTCCGAGCCTGCTGCCTAAGTGAGATGTTGACAGAAACAAAAGAAACCCCGTTAGGAAATCTCTCCCTCTCCGCCTGGAAGAGGGCGAGGGTTTTCTTGGAGGGGGGAGTGGAAGGTTTGCATATATTTCAAGGCTCAGCCGAAACACAAAGTGCTTTTTGTGAACGCAAGAGAAAAGGACGTGAAGCAGGCAGGAGAGGAGGAGGAAGAGCAGGGGAAGGATGCCTCAATACAAAAAAGCTTAGCCTGATAAAATATTTAGGACGGGCTCACACATCAGAATATTAATGCTCTGCATTCCTTGTGCTTGCACTCTGTTGATCTTCATTCTCCAGTGACCTTGTTTACAGTATCTGAATTTGCAGTCTGCATTTTAATAAGGCCCTGAGAGAAGGTCTGAGACACAGCGTCTCACTGAACCAACTTCAAAACCCTGCTCCGACTGGTTGAAATTCTGGAGGATGGGCTGTGGCTCCTGGGGTGCCCTCTGAGGACAGACCCTCTGGAGAGCCCACCCCGGGTCAGCCACCACCGCCTCGGACTGGGAAACTGGGGCAGCGTGCAGAGGCTCCTCCGGGCAGTCAATTAATTCTCCTTCCCACCTCCTCAGGGGCTGGGAGGGAGCCTGGCCTGTCTCCGCAGGGTGCAGGCAGCTCCGCACGATGCCTGCTCCCCTTTCCCTCGTGCCATGGCCAGGTGAGCCCCGGGACATCGACCGGGCGCTCCCTGCGGGCTGTGCCAGCCCGGGCTAACAGCCAGGAGTGCCGGGGAGCCACGGTGCCCTCGGCAGGCACCGGAGGGGGCCGGGGGCGGCCGCCGCCTCCTGCAGCGCCTGGAGAGCGACGCGTGTTCCCGAACCTGCATTGCCTAATGGGCTGTGAAGGGTCTCAGCAGGCAGAGCCCGGGCTCGGGGGGATGTGGGACAGATCGTGCAGGCAGCGTGTTTGTCTCGTCTGTTCCCTGCTTTTTGTGGACATGCTCTCGACGATGGGGAGGGCAGAGAGCTGGGAGCCCTTCCTGGGGGTGTGCCAGAGCCCAGCTCTCCTTGCTCAGGGACTGCCAGGACCCGACCTGTGTGAGCCAAGCTCTGGGCATGGGATTGCGATGGCACGGGGCAATCCTGCTCCATCCCTGTCCTGCTCCATCCCTGTCCTGCTCCATCCTCCTCCTGCTCCATCCCCGTCCTGCTCCATCCCTGTCCTGCTCCATCCTCCTCCTGCTCCATCCCTGTCCTGCTCCATCCTCCTCCTACTCCATCCCTGTCCTGCTCCATCCTCCTGCTCCATCCCCTTTCTGCTCCATCCCCTTTCTGCTCCATCCCTGACCTGCTCCATCCCCGTCCTGCTCCATCCCTATCCCCATCCCCAGCTCTATTCCATGCCCATCCACTGCCCCATCCCTGCCCACACTCACCCTCCTGCCG
>JAOXXN010000287.1:1355512-1366583 GCA_026770055.1 Myrmophylax atrothorax
GCCAGGTTGGACAGGGCTTGGAGCAACCTGGGCTGGTGGGAGGTGTCCCTGCCCATGGCAGGGGGTGGAACAAGATGCGCTTTGAGGTCCCTTCCAACCCAAACCACTCTGGGATCCTCTGGCACCTGCCTCTCTCTGCTGATGTGCAGCTCATGGGATGCCACCCCAGCTCCCTGTGCCTCAGTTTCCCCAGGAGCCACAGGAGAAAGGCAAGATGCAGAGCCCAGAGAAGAGCATCAGTCCACAGTGTAGAGACCCCTCCTCCAGCTCTGTCTGCGGGCTCAGGGCTGGGCAGGGACTGCTGGAGGGGGCAAGCAGCTCCCTGGCCCCTGCCCAGCTGCAGGAGGGACAGAGGGACAGGGAGGGGGGGGGGAACCCATGGGGCCAGGGAGAAAGTTTGGTGCTGTTGTGGTGTACAGTGGAATACTAATGAAGAGGCGAGTGAGCTCCAGCCTCATCTATCATATTATGTAATGGCTTACTTCTCTGCACTTCATTTATTTGGAGATTGCTCCCAGGCTGGCTCCTCGCCAGCAGCCACCAAATCCAAGTCTACAGAAATCAATCTCGCGCTGACTGATTAAGCCGTGTTTAGAACTAATTGCTCCTTCGTGTGTGGGGAGAATAAATTACGGGCTTTAATTTCACATCTTTAAAATGCAACTGCAGGTATGGGCCAGCCATTAACCCCTTCCTGCACAGCTGGGGAGGGGGCCCAGGGGGTGGCTGGGACACTGAGCTGCCAGAACGCTGCTCATCACCTTAGAGCAGAGCAAGGCCAGCCTGCCTGGCAGGGACAGCCCCCTGACCCCTCCAGCACCTCTCCCTGAGTTGCAGGATGACCCAAGCTCTCCTCCACTCGACCAGGCTGCCATGCAAGAGGCAGGGACAGAAGCAGAGCACGTGGCTGTCACTGCCTTGGCGGGGCCAGGGCCATCAGCCAGCTGAGCCCCACGGTGCTGTCCTGCACCCACAGACACTGGGGAATGCCCAAGCTGGGCTGGCTGGTGAAGCTGCTGGGCCCTTCACAGAAGGAGGAACTCTCAGAATTGCCGCAGTCCCTCCCTGCCAGCACTCCCTGGGTCTGCTCAGCCAGGGAGGCAGGAGATGCTGCTGCAGCCCCGTGCAGCTGGGATGGAGCTGCCATGCAGAGCAGGGGGACAGGGGCTGGGGCTTGTAGGGTTTGGGGATGCCACAGCTAGATGGGGTGACATTCAGCATCCTCTGCTACTGCATTCCCCCACCCCACGGCTCCAGTGCAGGGCACTCAGGCACCCCACACCCCCCGTGGTCCCCAAGCAGGTGACAGGGCTAGAAGGCTGGCAGGGTCAGACTGCCAATAGAGAGGAGGGAAGGGGAGGCTGCAGCTTCTTCTGCAGCCCAACTTCATTAAGAGCCAGAAGACAGCAGCAATTAAGTGCGAGGTGCAGCGGCCCGGCTCTCTCCTCATTAGCACCCCGACACGCTCAGCTGGCCGTGGCTCGGCACACCAAGCGGGGCCAGGGGCGGCACCGGGGCGGGCTGGGAGCTGATTAACGGCGGCCCGGCAGGGACCTGATCACCCACCACCACCCCAGCGGCTCCCAGCCCCGGCTGGCAGGGAGCGGGCAGTGATGTGCAGGTGGGGGCACAAGGGGGACATCAGGGCTGGCAAAACCCCCCGACAGCAGCTGCTTTGGCAGGGGGGTGTGCGGGGGTCGAGCAGGGTGCAGGAAAGGCTGGTGCCAACCCCAGGGGCCCCACGATGCCTCTGACACTGCTCTGCCCTGCACCACTTCTCCCAGCCACCTGCACCACTGGCCATGCCCTGCACCCTCCCCATCCCTTCTGCCCCCGTGTCACCCCTATCTGTCCACCCTACTCCGATGGCTCAGCTCCCGGCCCGCCACGGCCCCACAGCCCCAGGTACCCAAACGGCACCGGGCAAGGAGCATCAGTCTCCAGCGCACACCCAGACCGTGCCGGGGGTGATGCCCATCCCTTCGGGCCCCAGCGCTCCCCCCGGGCCTTTGCCGAGGGGCCAGGGATGCTCTGGGTAGCGGAGGCAAGGGCTGGAGGTGGCACTGGGGGCTGCAGGTGGACCGGAGCCCTGCTCAGCCCAGTCTGGCACCAGGGAGAGGCGAGGCTGAGCCCGTGCCAGTCCCAGCCACCAGCTGCCGGAGGCTTTGCCAAGCTGCAAGACCCGGGTGCCATCCGATGCCCGTCTGCCGGGGGCTGGTCCTGCTGCTGGGCCTGAGGAGGGGCTGTGGGCACCCACAGAGCCCCTCACCCCCCCAGGAGCCCTCCTCCGGCGAGCCTCATTGTCAGGGGAACAGGCAGTGTGAAATCGGTCTGATTAGCAATTAGTCCCATTGTAAAAGGATTAGCCAGACCCATTGTTTGAGAGAGTGACTTGATTGTCAATGGGCATCTGGCAGCACTGATGATGATGATGATGATGATGATGCGGTGGGCGCCACTCCCCATGTCCTCTGTCCAGACAGACAACGAGCATCGAACCCCGAGATGAGCCTCGACCACCGAGACAGGCACTGACCCCCGAGATGGGCATCGCTGCGAGACCCAGAGGGGCCCTTTGGAGGGTCCCAAGCACCTGCTCAGCCCCACACCAGCAGCATATCCCAGGGTTACTCCTCCAGCCTTGGGGTGCCCGTGATTATCGGGGTACCCCGAGCACAGCACGGAGGGGGTAAACAAGTGTAATTCGAGCGAGAGCAGTGGGAGAGCCAGAGGTGGGGAGAGCAAATGAGGGCCCCTGTGGAGCTGTCCCATCCCTGCCACATCCTCTGCCCTCCTCTGCTGTCCCCAGCACTGTCCCTGGGCTGCCACCCCTCCCTTCTGTTCCCACAGTACCAAACCGAGCCCAGCTGCTCCCCACACAATGCCACACCCCCAGCCCTGCACTCAGAGACTCCCATGGCCAGGGTGTGGCGGGGGCCGCCTGCCCAGGCTGCCAGTCCATGCAGCTAATGAGCCCGTTCATTACCTGGTGGGGATTCTCACTCACGCTGTTGACAGGGACAGCGCTGCTAACAAGAGCTCTGCCGGCTGCTCTCTGGCAGCACAAGGACGGCTCCAGGGGTTAATTGATGCTTATTCACTTCTTGCACATAAAAATTGCCACTGTCGGAGGAAATACTGCGGAGGGCAGAGGCTGCCCAGAGCCTCGATGGGGCTCCATCCCTGGGGACGCTGTACAGGGCGGGTGGTGGCACGGGACATTCAATGGTGATACCCCCAATCACACCCTATTCACCCAAGAAATGGCTTTGCCCACGGGCACCAGCAGCTGAGAGCAGGATGGCCATCCCCGTGGCCTTCTGGCACCGTTCCCTGGGCACGGCCAGCCCTGCTCCCTGCGTTGGTGTCACCATCCTGCCCGGAGCAGCCGGTAGCTCAGCACAGCCCACCAGCCCTGGCAGCGCCGCATCCAGAGCGGGGCCCACGCCCGCCTGGCGAGCAGATGGCAGCTGGCACACGTGGCAGCACGGCCCACACACCGAGGGATGCCAGGCACCCAGATGCTCGCAGATGCCCCGTGATGACAGCAGCCGGATCCCCGTGCTGTGCCAAAGGCAGGGAGCGGGCAAGACCCCCGTCATCTCCAGTGGCTTCAGGTGCATCAGCCCACTCAATATCAGCCCCACCCCACCCCAGCCCTTCATGCACGGGTGGGAGAACTCAGCGAGGGGATGTAAACCCAGCCCCCGAGTGCCAGGGTTCCTCCCGCCTCGCACCGGACTCCACAAGGACAGGACCCAGCCGCCCTGGGAATCCCTGCCGGCCGCTCTGCTGTGAGCAGCCCCCGTGATCTCCCCCTCGCCCCGCTGCCCTGGGGGCACACAGAGTCTTGCCTGGAAGGCGCAGCCCCCGGCGCAGGGCTTGGCGAGGCAGTTTGGAGCAGCCTCCCCGTGTGGGGGACCTCCCCTGCTCCACAGCTGCAGCCTGAGCCCTGCCCTGCCCCACTGCACATCGGGGTGTCACTGCCCCATAGCAGCCCCCGTGCTGCAGTCTCCCATCACGGGCAGCCCTCTGCAGGGCCCTGGGGCCACAGCCAGCCCTTGGCACTGCCCCACACACGACCCCCACACCAGCGCTCTGCATGACCCACAGCTTCCCACACTGTGCCCCACAGCCAAACCCAGGCACTGCTCCGTCAGCTCCCTGGTGCCCTATGGCAGCCCACAGACAGCCCCTCGCAGTGCCCCACAAGCCCTCCCAGCCCCTTGCTCTGTCTCGGCACCCCACTGCCAGCTCACTGCACCCCAGCCGATGCCCAGGTCCTGTCTGCCACCTCCCCCTTGGCAGCTGGGGCTGTCCCCCCTCCCCAGCACGTCCTTCCCCGGGGCTAGAGCTGGGCAGGGGGGCACAAGGGCTGCCCGCTGCCCCCGGAAAGGGCACGGCAGGGGCAGGGGGAGGCACACCCGCCTCCCCGCCGCGGGGGTCTCGCCGGCGGCTGCGAGCGGAGGCAGCGGATTCGGGTCAGCGCGTCCGCTGAGCAGAGCGGGGCTGACGTGCTGCTAATTGAACCAAATGCCCATTAGAGGCGTGAGGGGCCGTGCCCGCCCCGGCCCCGGCGCAGGTGGCTGACACGCGAGGAGCCCAAGGTGGCGGGGCCGGCGGAGCATCCCCGCCCCCGCTCCGAGCGCGGCCACTGCTCATTAGCAAGCGCTAATCACCGCCGGGGCTGCGCCGAGGCGAGGGGCAGCTGCGGCGTGCGGGGTTCCCATGCTGCAGCCCCCTCCCTGAACACCGCCCTGGCCCCTCTCCGTGCCACCCCCCGTGCCAACCCCCCTCAGGGACCGGGCAGGGCTGCAGCCTTGCCCTGCCCCACAGATCCACGGTGCCATGGGGCAAAAGGATGGCTCCAGACAAGCCCCACGTTCTTGAGTGAGGGAGTGCAGCTGGGACCCTGCTCTGTGGGGCCAGGCTGTGCCACCCCCTGCCCACATCCTTCTGGCATTCCTTGGGGCTGGGGTGATGCTGTGTCCAAGATCAAACTCTCCTGAAGGAGAAGGTCCAGGGGGGAACCACCACCGTGACCCTGACTCTCTGCCAGGATTCTCCAGCCCCATCCCAACACCCAAATCCAGACAAGAGCCTGGCTGGGGTTGCCTGAGCTCCAGGCAAGTTTCAGAACCAACATAAGTGATACGGAACTGGGTGGGCCCCTGGGGTGATGCCCATCCCCGCCCATCCCCTGCCTGGCCCTGTGCTGTTCCTGGCCCACTTCCCCGACACACCTGGTGGCTCACAGGGGGTTCAGCCCTGGTGAAGCCCCTGGTGCCGCCCCCCAGTGCAGGCCCCCTGCACACCCTGGCATGATGCTGCTCCTCACCACCACTGTGCACTTGGCAGCAGAGGTTGTTCCACAGTTGGCTCCGTGCCTCCCTGTGCCTCCTGACCACAAGCTCTGCAAGCAGTTCCCAAACCCACTGCAGACATGACTGATGCCAATTAAACCACCCTCCACTCCCCACACCTCCCAGCAGACCCCCATGCCCAGCACTTGCTCCACAGCCCTTGCCCAGGGATACTGGGGCACCCCCATCCTGCAGCTTCCCCTGTACCCTGGCCCAGCACAGAGCCCCGGGGGTGCCAAGCCATGGGGGGTGCTTGGCTCAGCCCTTAGGCCACCCAGAGGGGTCAGACCCTCTGCATCCCTCCTGGCCAGGAGGGTGCTGGCAGAGGGAGATCAGGCACACCAGCACCCTCCTCGTGCCCAGGCTGGAACCTGGGTGCCAGCAAGGCAGGGGTGGCAGGCACAGTCCAACATCCCTCTCCCAGCCCTGGACTGTTGCCGTTGCCATGGCAGTTGCTTTATTTTAGCCAGCTGCCATCACTCCATATCCCCTCCAAAACCAGGAGCATCCTCCCTGCCCTGGTGGGTGTTGCCTTGTCCCCCTCCCTGGGCACCTCACTGAGAGCCCAGCGAGCACCTGCAGTGCCCATCCCTGTGGAATAGCTTTTCCCTGCAACCCAGAGGGGACAGACACAGCACCAGCATCTTCCTGACATCCCACTATGGTCAGTGAGGGTCACACTGGGTTCCAGTGAGGTGGCTCAAGGGACAGGTCATAGAAGCACAGAATGTCCTGAGTTGGAAGGGACCCCCAAGGATCATCAAGTCCAGCTCCTGGCCCTGCACAGGACACCCTCAAGGATCCTACCAAGTGCCTGAGAGTGTTGTCCAAATTCTCCTTGAGATCTGGGTCCCCACAGCCTAGGGGGAAGGGGATGGAGGGAGGCAGCATTAGGATGAGTATTGGGTAATTTCAGTGTTGGAAGGACACCTGGATGTTCAATCCAGCTCCCACAGCCTACACTAAGACACCCACTGGGCTTCTCCTGATGGGGCCAGCACAGCCCCAAACCCCACTGTGACTGTTCTGGGGCTCTGTGTGACATCCCCTCCTCCAGTCATGGCTGTGCCCAAGCTGGCTCGGGATGGGAGGGGCCAAAAGAGGCAGTTCTAGTGTGTCAGGAGGGGAGAGGTCCCCTTACCCCACAGTGTCTGTCCCAAGCCCTGCCCTGCCCCATCACCCCAAGGGGACTGTGCTGCCCTCCCAGCTGGGACTGTCTGTCCCTGAAGGGGTGACAGGGGCAGAGGAGGAATGGGGAAATCAGTAATCCCTCTGCACCCCACGTGCAGAACCACGACTCCATGAATCCCCCAGCACTCTCTCTGTCCTGCCCCACGTGCTCCCCAAAGGGCTCGTTAGATCAGAGCAGGGCTGTGGATAACGAGCAGGCACACACTGCCCTCCGGGGACACGGCAGAGCGCGGGCAGGGCTGGGGACCTCCCGTGGGAGTGGGGGATGTTTGGGGAGAGCCTGGCCTTTCCCCAGTCCCTGCAAGCAGGCTGGAGCCCCACAGGTGCACCACGCAGCTGTGGGCACACAGAACCCCGCTGCAGGCTCAGCCTGGCACTGGGTACTCCCAGAGCCATGGCCCAGGCAGAGCCAGGCAGGGGCAGCAGCGTGCCCCGAGGCCATGGGGATGGGCTGGCTCCACACCCTCCCTGGCTATGGGGTCTCTCTACCTGCAGGCTGCAGGTGCCAGTGCAGGGCTGGCAGAACAAAGACAGTCAGGACCCTTGCCCACCTCCTGCCTTCCCCCAGCCCCACACATGACCTGTATCCCTGCCCAGAAATGATGCCAAGGGTAGGGGGGTGATGGACCAGGTGAGCCATGTGTCACCCCCCTCTGTGTGGGCTGGCCCTGGCACAGCTGCCTGCTCGCCCTCAAGAGCTGGAGGTGGCTGGTCCACCTGCCCTGGGCACATGGCTGGGGAACCTCCCAGTGCCACTGGGCACAGCCTTGCTCTGGGGACTTGTACCACACCCTGCTGCTTGCCCAGCTCATGCCCCACCCCACAGGGATGCTGAGGGTGGGCTGTGGGGCAGGGGGTGCTGTGCAAGGGAGGAGCAATGGGTCAGACTCTGCCTCCCACTCTGCAGCAAGAGCTCCAGCCAGCCCCAGCACCCCAGTCTGCAGCACCCTGGTACTCACAGCTGGAATCCACAGCCTCTCCCTGCTCCCCAAATACCACCACAGCACCAAGCCATGTGCTAACAAACCCCCTGGCTCCTCTCCCCAGACAGGCTGAGCTGATCACCCCCTTCCCCAAGAGAACCACACATGGGGTGCCATGCCCCCCAGAGCCACCCCCGACTGGATGGGACCTGGAGCCTCTCCAAGGGTGCTGGTGAGTCATGAGGTGCCAGCACAGCTGAAATGCCCTGTAAGGTGCCTTCATCCAGCTGAGAGACATCAAACCCCCTGCCCTTGGGGACAAAACACACCCCAGCCTGCCTGGACTCCTCTCTAACATGTGAGACCAGGTGAGATGCCATGGGAAGACCCTCTCCACCAGTAGCCACTTACCCTGTAATGCTCTAATGACACCCCAGAGCTGCCCACCAAAATAGCTGCAGTAAATCACCCAGACCTGCCATGTAATTTTTGCATGAAATTACAGGATTTTTTCCCCTGGGTTCAATTTCCTCCACACCAAGTTCTCACTGCAGCCAAATCATTAAAGCAGCCACACTCCCTTCTCCTCAGGTACCACTTCATCTCCCTGCTGGCCGTCCCTCCTGCTGCTGGCACTGGGGCTAGGGCTGGCTGGGGACAGCGGGTACCCCAGTGCCACAAGCCACTCCTGTCTGTGCCCACGCTGAGCAAACACAGAGCTGCTCTGGATCCAAGGCAAGGCACATTAAATCATGCCCTGAGTCCCAAGGGAGAGCTGGGACTCACCAGGGATGGAGGGGGTGCCCCAAGCAGGATGCTGAGCCCCTGTGGTGGGTTCAAACCCAACCAGGCAGAGGAGCTGCCATTCCCAGGAGAGAAACCGTTCTCCTCCTCCTGTGGGAAGATGAGGGAAGCAGCAGGACTCAGCCTGCACCATCCCACATCACACAGCAATGCTTGGACAGCCTTGGGGGTGACCCTTCTGTGGGGTGCCACGAAACACCCTCTCTGGGTCACCTGGCCAGCTGGGAGGGGCACAGGTCTGACCCACATGTCACCCCTGCACCTCTGTCCTGCCCGAGCGCACCGACCACACACAGCAACACTCTAAGCAGCAGCAGCAGGAACTCCAGACCCTGCAGGCTGGGAGTCCAGCCCCATCCTCCTCCCTGTCTGTTCCATCCACGCTGTCCTGATTTTCAGCCTGAGAGCTGCAGCAGAGCTGGGCTGTTCCCAACAGAGCGTGCTGGGCAGGGAGCCATGCACGGGGCACCCGTGTTCCCCGAGGGCTCGCTCTGCTCCGGGTCTCCCCTGCCTGCCCCATGTCCCCATGTCACCCCGGGGGGGGCAGCCCCATGGGGATGCTCAAGTTCCTCTGTGCTGTGTCCTCCAGCTCCAGACATGGGGCTTTCAGGGAGCCATGGAGCAAAGCCAAACCCTTCCCGACACGCTGTGTCCCACCAGGACTCCCACAGGACTGTGCTGGCTGCTGGAGCAGAGACAGGCTCCCCAAACTCTGCAAACTGGTTTGGCTGTGCATGGAAAGGTGCCTTTTGCTTCTCAAATAGCAACAGAGAATCACAGACTGCTTTGGGTTGGAGGGAACATTAAAGATCATCCAGCTCCATCCCCTGCTGAGGGCAGGGACACCTTCCACCAACCCAGGATGCTCCAAGCCCTGTCCAACCTGGCCTTGGACACTCCCAGGGATGGGGCAGCCACAGCTTCTCTGCCCAACCTGTGCCAGGGCCTGCCCACCCTCACAGGGAATAGTTCCTTCCTGCAAGAGATTTCATCCTGACACCAGCAAGCACAGATGGCAAAGGCTTGGGAGAACTCAGGGCTCTCAGTCCTGAGCAGGATGGGGACCAGAGGGGTGGCCAGGACAGCAGGGACATTCCTGCCACCAAATGCTCTTGGCTGAGAGATTTTTCATGGAACAGTTTTATTCCAACAAAATTAAAAATATCATGGTTACTCACAAAACAAATGTTTGTACCAGTTTACAGGTTTCAGGCTCCAAGGGTGGGGCAGGGGAGGGTTCAGTGTTGTCTCTGAGGGAGAAAATCCTCACCGTGGGGACCTACTGCACAGAAATGTGGCAAGAAGCACTATTTCAAAACCATCTCTGAAAATAAGGAGCAGTTTCCAGCCAACAGTGGTGTTGGGTCCATCTGGTCAAGCCCATGGCACCCCTGCCCGTCCTGGCAGGCTCCTGGCTGTCCCTGCTGTCCCCACACTGCTGTCCCTCACAAGACTCTGCCCACAGCCCAGCCCACTGCAACACATACTGTGGGCTGGCTCCGGCCCCCTCCTTGCTCAGCCCCACTCATCCCCCAGCCCCATCCCGTCCTCCAGGGCCAGCACACGCTGAAACCCTGCAGATCATCCCTGGAAGTGCCCCATCCCTTGATGTGTCCAAGGCCAGGCTGGGCAGGGCCTGGAGCAACCTGGGTTAGTGAAAGGTGTCCCTGCCCATGGCAGGAGGAGGAACTGGAGGTGTTTAAGATCCCTTCCAACCCAAACCATTCCATGATTCTATGAAAACCCCACACAACTCCCTTTTTTACAGTTCCATCTTCATTTCTTGCTCTCATACATAGGAGAAGGAGGGAATGGAGCCCCGTGTCCTGGGCACAGCCCACCTGGGACAGGCAGGATCCAGCCTCTGCAGGGAGCAGAGAACCCCATGGTCACCCACTTGGCAGGGGCAAACGCAGCCCACCTGGAGCTGACAAAGGATGGGGACAGGGAGGCAGTGGCAGGAGCTGTCACAGGTGTCACCATGTCCCTGCACGGCCAGAAAGACAGCAGGAAGTGGCCTCACACTGATGGCCCTCCAAAGTCCCAATCCATGTGCCATGGAATGTCAGCCTGGAAATGCTGTCACAGCTGAGATGCCCTCAGGTGTGGTACCCTCTGCTCAGGGACCTGAGGGACATCAGGCACCCCCAAAGCAGCCCCTGCAAAGCACCCCTGTCCCCAGGGTCCCACTGCCTGCTGGTCCCCACACAGACAAAGGGGCTCAGTTGCCCCACACCCACAGGGACCCCAGGGCTGTCACAGCAGGGCTGAGTCCAGCGAGCCTTTCATGCCACTCAGGCAGCTGAAAAGTCTCGGTGTGTGCCTGGGGCTGCTCTGCTGGTCCAGCCACACACAGACCCTGCTGGGACAGACAGCAAGACACTGGGGGGAGCAGGGGGGACCCCTGGCCACAAGCAGGCTGTGTCACACACCCACCCCAGAGGCCCCCCAGTGAGTAGCCTGTGTCACACACCCACCCCAGAGCCCCCTGGGTGAGCAGCCTGTGTCACACACCCACCCCAGAGCCCCCCCAGAGAGCTGCCCGTGTCACACACCCACCCCAGAGCCCTCTGAGTGAGCAGCCTGTGTCACACACCCACCCCAGAGCCCCCTGAGTGAGCAGCCTGTGTCACACACCCATCCCAGAGCCCCCCCAGAGAGCAGCCTGTGTCACACACCCACTCCAGAGCCCTCTGACTGAGCAGCCTGTGTCACACACCCACCCCAGAGCCCCCCCAGCCAGCAGCCTGTGTCACACACCCACTCCAGAGCCCTCTGACTGAGCAGCCT
>JAOXXN010000287.1:1408229-1423167 GCA_026770055.1 Myrmophylax atrothorax
GGAGGGTTTGGATGATGCTCTGGGGCACAGGGTGGGATTGTTGGGGTGTCTGTGCAGGGCCAGGAGTTGGACTGGATGATCTTTGTGGGTCCCTTCCAGCTCAGAATATACAATTAATTCTATTCTATTCTATGCTATGCTACACTATGCTGTTATGCTATGCTATGCTGTTGCATTCCATTCCATTCCATTCCATTCCATTCCATTCCATTCCATTCCATTCTTGTTCTGAGCCAGGCAGAAGGATCCTGTCTCCCTCCTGGAGTGAGCAAGACAGGAACCACCAGCAATGTATTGACAAGGGAAATCATCAAATGTGTCAGAGTTATTTCTGCCTTTCTCCATGTGACCATCTCTGGTCATGTCACCTCTGCATCACCCTCCCATTTGCCTCTAGAAGATTGGTCTTTGATTCCAGGGATAGGTACTGGAAAGCTCCTTTGGGAGTATTTGTAGAGAGGGACAGGGCTGGAGGGCAGTGCCATGGTGAGGGTCTGTCTGTGTGGGCAGAGGGATGCAGCCCCCAGGCAGCCTGTGCCAGCCCATCGCTGGAGAGAAGGGAGGCCACCAGCACCTGCACACCCTGGCACTGGTATCTCCTTGGGCACTGGGCTCACAGGAGGGGACTCTGGGGCAAGCTGCAGCCAAGGGTCTGGGCCAGGCCCTGCTCCTTTCTCTGGGGCAGAGCAGTGCCTGTCCTGGGAGCCTGGGCTGTGCCCGTGGCTGTGCCAGTGCTCTGCAGCTGCCTGGCACCCGCTGGCCGTGCGTGGGAGCGTGGGACCCGCATCCTGCCCGCCTGGCACCGTGCCTGGGAGGCCAGCTCAGGGCAGGAGGCAGCTGCCTGCTGTGAGCACGGAGCGGGCAGGGAGCTGGCCACGCTCCACTCAGCGCAGAGCAATTGAAACATTACTGGAAGGCTTCCACTGAAGGGAAAAAAAAAAAGGTGTCAGTGAAAACTTGTTTAGGCAAACAGGCTTCCCTGGCACGAGGCTGGGGCTGGGCAGCTCCCTCCTCTGCCGTGGTGCTCGCCCCGTGCCAGGCAGGCAGGCACAGGCAGGGAGCAGAGGGAGCTGGCAGCTGGCAGAGCTGTGGGATCCACACTCCAGGCCAAGCAGGTCCCTAGAGCAGGACAGGGACGGGGAGCTGCTCTGCCACAAGTCCAAGTGTATTCTAGAGTTCATTATCATCCCAGAAGCAAAAGTGCAGGAAGAGAGAAACCTTTCCAAAGAGCTTCTCTTCTACCCACACTGCCTGTCCTGCCTGCAGTGCCCTGTGTGCAGCCACCCATCCTGCCCTGCCCCCTGCCTGACTCAGTGAGAGGCTCCCAGCACCACCAGGAGCCACAGCACTCGCTGCTGGGCCCCCAAAATCACACACACCCCAACAGCTGGTTGGAGGACAAGTCCCTTCCCGGGAACAAGGCTCTGAACCTGGGGGTGACTCTGCATGGGGGGAACACAAGGAGGGCTCCAGCTCCCTCTCTGTGCTGCTCTGTGGGTCGTGGAGCCAGCCCAGCCCTTTAGGCTTGAAATCCTTCTCTCGACTGTTGCTGTGTTGCTACCAACAGCAACTGCAGTGTCTCCTTCCATATAGGACCCACTGGGCATTTTCTTTGGCAGTGGGGATGTGTCTGCTACCCATTTCCACAGTCTCTTGTGCTGGACACCATGTCCCAGGGATGCTCTCACCCAAGGTGCTCAGGTGCCTTCTGAGGTCTGGAAAAGCACCAGTATAGCTTTTGTAGCCCAGTTTTGTAGCCAAATATTGAGCCCAGTACATCCCAGCTGCCCTGGGGTTTGTTCTGCTTGCTTCTTGCTTCACCCTCCATCCCAAATCTGCAGGGGTTTCACCAGGGAGGGCCTCGCTGCTTGGCTGGTGAAGGCAGCAGGTGCCCTCATCTCCCTGCACCCCCTGCTCCGAGGAGGTCTCCCCCTTTGTTCCATAACCCCCATCAGCATCCACACTGTCTCCAAGGACAAATTCCCTGCAGCCAGAAGCCTGGAGCATCCCCTGCCCCAGCCTGGCTGGCACCCCTGCCCAGGGCTGCGGGCCAGGCCTCCCAGGAGGACGGGCAGCCCCGGATCAGCCGAGCAGATGGGCTCAGGTGGCAGCAGCCAAGAGGCCATGGCAATACATGGCATGTTTGGAGCACAGGGCTCCCCTCAGAGCGGATCCGTCTGCTGGGCATGTTCCGTGGGCAGGGGAATGCTCAGCTGCTAATCCACATAATCCTACTCTAGGCTGGACTCATTTAAAAAAAATAAATAAGTGGCTGAGAGAGGTTTTTGGTCCACCTGACTCAAGTGCTGGGCTCTGATGACGAGAGGCAGGGCCACAGGAACCTTATTTACATTGATTTTCACAAAATGTGCTACTTGGATCAAGGAATTAGAGGACTACAAGGCAGGAGTAACCTGCAAATCAGGCAAGGGCATCCCAGTTGGCACACAGGATGTGCAGATCTGATTAGCCACTTGCCTGGACTTTAACCCCTGTTTACTGCACAATTCCCACATTCACATCCAGACCCCACACATGCATACAAATGAGACAGGTTGCTGGGCCCAGATCTTGGCATTTTAGTCAAAGCACAGAGAGACACTGGAAGAAAACATTCAAACCATAACCTACACAGCACCTCCCATTGGGTTGTTCTCCCTGTGCTTATGGTGGTGCAGCACTGGGGGCTCAGCAGACCTGCTGGCTGCTGGAGCATCCCCTGGGACAGCAGGATCCTCTGGAGTGTGCAGAAAGCAGCCACCTGTGGGTGCCAGGGAAAGCTTTTCTCACCCTGGCAGCAGTGAACGGGCTCTGTAGTGACCCTGTCAGCCACCTCAGAGGTGACTGCTCCCCTCAGCTGGGGCAGGACCTGCTCTTGGGCAGGACCTCTGGGTCATGGACTATGGTCTGGCTGGTGACACAGTCTTGGTCTGCCTCTTCCCCACCCCAGGACGACTTTGGGAAGGGCAGCACCCAGCCTGGGTGAACTGTGTTAAAGACAATACTGTGTCCTCCCCAGAGCAGCTTTGCTTTGCTCCCAGGAGAAGGGCAGCTGTGGCCATCAGCAGGAGGCAGGGCCTGAAGGGACTTGTCCCCATCAGACCCCTGCAGCTGAGAGCCAAGTTTCTGTGCTGATCTCAGGGCCAGATTCGCAGCAGAGCAGACACACACCCCAACCTGCTGAAACTGGCACCAGGCAGGAGCCTTTGCAAACATCCACCCGTGGCTGTTGCTGCCAGAGGTGATTTGGGTGCTCTGCCCATGTCTCCAGGTGCCCAGGTTCGCTCTCAGTGCCCGTGTCCACCCATCCCCAGTGTGGGAAATGCCTGACCCAGATTCAAGGCTCATTAGCAAGTCAAGTTCCTCATGAAAAGCAGGTTCTTGATGCTGCATCTGACCATGAGTAACTCCACATGGTTGCACAACACCTGCTTGTGCCATCTCGCTTCCCTTTCCACCCTGATGAAACCTGAAGCCTGGGCATCACCCACAGCTGGTGCTGGAAGGTCCCCTTGGCACGTGGGTAGTGCCATACTCAAGACACCTGCAGGACTGGGGCCACCAGATTTCCCAGGCCAGGAAAACCTGTTTTCCAGGTGAGATACCTTTAGTTTGAAAAGGAAGAGGACCTGACTCTAAATACTCCTTGGACTGCAGGTAGAATCAGAACTGGCAGACCTTCCTTGGTCTTTGTTCACAGGTTCACCAGAGTCCACAGATGAGCCCTAGAGCTGTTTGGCTGCAGGTTGGTTATCAGGAAGGGCCTGCAGAGTAGGAAACACCGGAGGAGGACAAGGCAGTGTTGGGGTGCACATTAGTGTCTGGCACATGGAAAAAATGGAGAACCTGCTTCACTGGGAATTTCCCCTGAATCCTGGCTGAATATAACCCCGCAGGAGTTAGTCACATCCATGACAGAGGTGAGAACATCTGTGCTTGCTTTGGCCACTGCTGACTGTCCTGCAAAGCAAAGACCTGGCAGGATCAAAATGTCCCGGTCAGGTGGACAGTGGGGAGAGGCAGCCCCAAGGATGGGCTGATGGGCACAGCACTCCCCTGTCTGTGTGCAGGGACATCTGCCAGCCCCAGGCTGAAAGTCTGATGCCTCCTGCTTGTTAGATTGGCATGGACTGACAGGTCCTCGTCCCTCATTCACTGTATTGCCACCAGGATCAGCGATTTCCATCAGCAAGTCTAATGCCCACAGGGCACCAGTGGACAGAGCCAGCAGCACTCAGGCATGAACAGGACTTACAGCCTCCAGTGTGTCAGGCAGGGGCACTGCCAGGCACTGGGACTGGGCTCTGAGTGCCCCAAGGACGCTTGTGTCCCTTGAAGCATTAAATAACAGAATAATGGGATGGTTTGGGTTGGAAGAGAGCTTAGAGCTCATCCTGCTCCAGCATCCCGAATGTCTCTTTGGACTCCTGTGGTCTTCATCTTCTGAAGGCCATGGAAGATCCTGTACATGCCCATGGGGCCACCACTGAATGCAGAAGGGACAAGCAGAGTAACTATCCAGTGTCACACAAGGAGGGAGGGATGGAGTGTGATATCCCTGTGCTCAAGGCAGTGGGTGAAGACACAGTGTGGAAACTACCATGAGCATCCCTCTGAGGCCACCCAGCTCCTTCCCAAACAGTGTCACATGAGGAAAGCTTGCAAGACACTCAGGGAAAAAGATTTTTTTCTGGTCCATTTTGTGGATGAAGATTGACAGAAGTGTCTTGCAGCAGGTGAGTGGCCCAGCACATCTTCCATTGCCTTGTCTTTGCTGGAACAAGGTCTCATCATCACTGGGTGGGATCAGGCCCCACTCGTGGAAGCACAGAGCAACATTCACACCTCATGCAGAGCCACCTCAGGGGTGTCCTAAGCCAAAGAGACTGAGCAGGTGCATCCCCCAAACCAGCCTGTGTCCTGGGAAATGCACATTGTCTGACATGGGAACACTGGAGCTGATCCTCAGAGCAGTTCTCACTCCAGGGAGCCCCAAAGGCTGCAGGAACCTGGTCCTCCCATTCTCCCCCAGGACCAGAGGAAGGCAACCCCCCTCACATCACAGGCTGCCTGGCAGACAGGACACCTTGCAAGAGAAACCTATTTCCTGCACAGCAGCACCTGTCGACTGCCTGGTGATTTAACTTCCCTTCTGCTCCGAATTAGGGAATAAAAAGCAAAAGTTCTCATGTAATAGAAGCCAGTACTGCGGCCTTGCAAGGTGTTAAAATTTAAAAAGGCAACAATAAATCTGCTGAACTGAGAAGAGCTCTCAAAGAAAAGGGCTGGGTTTGTTTTCTCTTTATTATGTTGCAGGTGGTTTTCAAGGCTCGCTGGTATTTTATTTCTTGTTAATTGTTCTCCTTTCTGAACTCAAAGCTCTGTCACCTCAGACCCTGAGCAGTCATGAACACCTGGAGGGATAAGGCAGCAAGGTGAGAGTTAATTCTGCACCTGCCTTCCTAGGGGAGGCTCACCCTGCTGCTGGCTCAGATGCTGCTTCTTACCCTCCTCTGTCCCCACATCAAACCCAAATGTTCAAGGTCGTGTGTCCTTCTGAAGGGAGATCTAAACCACAGCTTCTCAAGCTGTTCTCAGTGGCAGGTCTGAACCCCAGCCCTTGCTCTGCTGCTGCAGTGGGGGCTGCACAGCTCCCCTGGGCCTTCCTCGGGGAGTTCCTGGAGCTGGGCACACCTGTGGAGCCCTGAGCACCTCCAGCTCTGCAGACTGTGGGTCCTCCTGCTGCCCAACCCAGGAGGGCCCAGCCTGCAGCAAACCAGGTGGGTGCCCTGTTGTGTTCGGGGGTCCCACAGCCAGATGGTGCTGTCCTGTTCCAAATCCCCCCAGCCCAGCCCCTCCTCTCCCAGTCCTGCCCATGGTGGTTCCCCATGAGCCAGGAAGGGGACAGCTGGTGGGGAGAGCCTCAGGCTCTGTTTGGGATCTCGCCCAAAGCTGCTGAGCAGCAGGATGTAGGGAAACAAGCTGGGAAGAGACAAGTGATGCTGGAGGCTACAGTCATATCCTTCTCCTCCTGGGAAAGTCTCATTCATCCATTCCCTTACTGTTCCCTGAGACCTGAGGGCCAAAGCTGGACGTAGGATTCAGTATCAGAGGTCACAGACCACCAGAGCCTGGAGAGCAGCTCCAGCACTGGTCACCTCAGCCCTGGGAGAAACAGAGACCTGCAGTGCAGAGGTGGGACCAGGTTGGAGGGGCGACTGAGATGGACAAAGAGTGTGGGTGGGGACTCACCACCTTTAGTACCAGGGAGCCAGTTAGAAGTTCACAAGAGATTGGAAACCAGGTGGCTTCAGAGTCTGCATCACTCTGGGGCCAAAATTGGGTGTTGTCTAGAGGAAACTGGCCTAAAAGGCCCAAGAAGGAACAATCCTCTGTGTGATGGATCAAATGAGCTCAGATGGATCAGGAGCTCTGTAATTTAACATCCCTGGAGAAGTGGTTGCTCACAGCACTGCCCAAAGCCAGCAGCTCCCTTTGGAGTGCACTGAGGTGAAGTCTCCATCTTCCTGGATGAATCCATGTGAACTCCTGACACACAGTTAAGTAACACCATGGAGGATTGTCCCAACCCCAGGGATTTACAAGCACTAAACTCACTGCAAGCACAGGCAGAAGCTGCCAGCAGTGATGGATTTCCAGTCCCAGGGAGCCCCAAGCTCCAGCCCAGCAGGAGTGTCATTGGAGATGGCACAACTGGGCAGGACCAAGCAGCTCCAAGCACATGGCATGTTTCCATCCCAAATGCCCCTATAAATACACTCTCTGTGCAGGAATCACCCAGTGAGGCAGGTGAGGTTTGCACACACTGTGGGAGGGAAGAGCTGAGCACATCAGAGCCACAGGGCAGAGGAGGGGGCTCTGCATAAGCTGCTTCAGAGGATGCTGCTGTAACCACCTCCATCCCTGGGCATTGACCTCTGCAGGGTCCACTCTGCTGCAGACAAAAGCCTTCCCTGTCAAAGACCTGACTGGCAAGGCCAAGGCCAGGATCAGGATGGAAAGAAGAAGCTGCCACTTGACTGGAATGTGGCTGTGGGTTGTGGCCTCCCTATCAGACTGAAAAGGGGTCTGGGCTCAGGAAAAAGGCAGGCAAGGCAAGAGGGAACAGAGGCAAATCAGAGCTGGGGCTGGAGGATCCTGGAAGTGGACCTTTGGCAGTAGAGTCCATCCCAGGCCTATCTCAGGTGGGTGGGAGCTCCCAGGTGGGGGATCTGAAGGGCCAGCTCCTCTGTGCTCCTCCTGCTGCAGGTGCTGGGTGGCTGGGAAGCAGTTCTGGGGGATGTCCCTGAGCAACAAGGAACCAGGGCATGGTGTAAGGCAGTCCAGGAACAAGTCTGGGATACCTCAGTTGAAGGAGGGCAGAGTTTTTGGCGAGGAGGGGGAGATGGAAAAGGCAGACAGACAGGGATGCAAAAGAGAGCAGGAGGCAAAGTGGAGACCTGAGTGGAGGAGGTGGGTTTGAGATCACTTTGAGGCTCACACCTGCTCTTTCAGCACTTGTCCTGTGCCTGTGAGCAAACCAGGGCTGTCCCAGCCCTGCACACTGTGCAGAGAAACAGCAGCTGTACATCCAGCCCTGCTCAGCACACCCCAGCAGGCTGTGCAGCACAGACCCTTGCCACCAGCTCAGCCAGCACCCCTGGCTCTCCCCTGCTCTGTGGGTCCTCTGTGCCAAGGGCTTGGTAGCAGGGGCTTCTCTGAGAGGCTTCGAGAGGCTTTCACCATGCCCAGTGGAGCAAATGCCAGTTGACTCCTAGATGGACTATTTTGCTGCCAGCCCAAGGCTGAGGGGTCACATAAAGACCCCAACAAACCTGAGCCTTCAGTCACAGCCCAGCACGAGCCAATTCACATTTGTGTGAAAAATTGATCCATTCCTCACTGATACCGAAAAGTTAGATTCTAGGACTGGAAAGAGCACCAAATTTGGGGTTAAAGGGGCTATTTTCATTCTCAGGCTGTGTCATTAAAATCTCCAGTGACACCCCATAGGTGCTCAGCAGGTAACACACAGGCTGTGCTGCTGGGGGGCAACTGGGAAGTTCCCCAGGGCAGTGGTCACAGCTCCAAGCCTGTCTGAGTCCAAGAAGCATTTGGCCAACACTCTCAGGCACATGGTGGGATTTCTGGGGCATTCTGTGCAGGGTCAGGGGTTGGACTCGATGGTCCTGATGGGTCCTTTCAATTCAGCATATTCAATGATTCTGTGATTTTATGAACTGCACCTCCTCACCAGTTTGTCCCAGCGACCTCCCTGTGCTCTTATCTGCATTTCCCCCAGCAAACCCAGTTATCTGATCAGAGAGTTCTGGAGCTGCTACTGTTGGCTTCTTAAATAATATCCAGAGGGGCTTATTGACTGTTACGAGCTCCCCCAGCAGAGGACTCAGGTAATCTCTGTGCAGTGCCACACAAGTGCTGCTGAATACCAGAGGCAGCTCCTGCCAGCACCTGCCTCGGGCATCTTGTCATCAGCCATCTGCATCCCACATCATCCAGACAGAACCCTGTGCCCAGCCCTCTCACCCCTCCCTTCCCTCCCTCCACAGGGATTGTGGCTGAGGATGCAGCACACGGAGGAGACGCTGCCTTGGCTGGAAACCAAACCAGAACCAATTCCCAGCTCTGTGGGTGACATGAGGTGTTTCCCCTCCAAGGGTTGTGGAGCCATTGCCACTTCCTCAGCAGCCAGGGCTCAAAAGCTGCAGGGCCTCATCCAGTGGCACTGTCTGGGGCTGGTTGTCTCCTCTGAGCTGAGCTGAGCTGAGGGGCTTGAGGCTGGTGATGTGCTCAGGCAGCCCAGGCAAGGTGGGATGATGGGGGACAGGCCTGGGAAGGGAAGAGTCCTCTGGAAACCACCACCAGGAGCTGCTTCCCAAAGAGCTGCCTGCAGAGCCAAACCTACCAGGACTCCACCCCAGACCCGTGAGCAGGTCTGTGTGAAGGAGAGCTGCACAACATGGGATGTTTATTAGGAAAATCCCTCAGCCACACACAGCAGGGATGACTTGCCTGGAGAGCAGGGATCCCACAGGACCTGGATTTTGCCCATTCCTGTGAAACTGCAGTTGGTCCCACCACACCTCATACCATATCCCAGCTCCCTGCTCAGGGACTTCTGCTGCTGAATCCTGCTGATCTCTGATCCCCAGCCCAGGACACACGAGTATCCCTGTTTCCCTTGCCTTCCCTGTTTTCCTGGGGCACTGCTGCTCCCAGGCACCAGGTCCCCACACCAGTTTCCAGGCAGCTACTGTTACTCTCAGCTTTGAGCTCTCCCTCTTTCCTTGTTTCTGGGCTGGAAGAAGTAACTGTGAAAGCCAAATTTTCCAGAGTTACCTGATCCCAGAAACAGAAACCTTAAGAAAAACATCAAACGTTGCAACCAAACAAAAAGGTTTTTTCCATGTTTTCACACAAGGGGCCAGGGATGTGGGGAGGATTGCAGGCCCAGGAGGGAGGTGAGCTGGGACCAGACTCCCCTCCATGTGCCTGTAATGGGATGCCACAAAGGCAAGGGAGCTAAAAATGAAAACCTGGCAGATCAGGCCAGGAATGACTTGGAGGAGCAGCTTGCTAATGGTGTAAAAGCTGGTAATAAAAGCTTTTTCAAATACATCAGAAGCAAAGAGCCTGCCAAAAACTCTGCAGGGCCAGGAGATGGTGAAGATGTAAGAGAAACACTCTGCGAGGAAAAGGTCACACAGATGAATTATTTGCATCATCGTTCCAGGGAGGTGCCAGTGCCAGAGCAGTTCTTTGTGGATGGGGGTCTGGGAAGCATTTCAAGCTGAAGCATCAATCAGAAACAGGAGCAAATCACCAGAACCAGGTGGATTTAACTAGAGAAGTCTGAAGAACCCAGTGGTGAAAGGGCTGAACTACTGAACTATGACCAGCCTTGGTACCACAGGAGTGGGGAGGGCAGAGGTGGTGACCTGGGCAGGAAGAGCAGAGCTTGGCCTGTGCTGGGTGGGGAATGCAGGAGTTGGGGGAGATGCAGTATCAGTTTATTAGGCTGAGTTTTCAGCACACAAAACTGGAAATCTGCTCTCAGCTTCGCAGGACTTGTGCTCCAACCACACCAAGTGTTTTGCACATCTACCCTGAGCCTCATGCCTTGCTCACTGAGGAGGAGAAGGTGTTGCTGGACCCCTTCCCTGTTCCTCAGCCAGAACAACCTCTACCTGAGCTGTCATTACCCTTCAGTCTCTGGGGTGGCACAGGGACCTGTCCTGCCTTAGGGGCTTCCCTCTGGATGAGGTGAGCTGAGCCTCAGACATGCTGCTCTCACTCCTCGTAGGGAAACCTCAGTGGCCACAGGTCACAGAGCAACTGGGGCTTGGGCAGGTGAACCCAACAAGGCATAGCTGGGAAATAAACCTGCAGATTAAATTTAGCACCAATGAATACAAGGAATGTACGTGGGAAGGAACAAGGCTACAAAGATGTGTAAGGATGTGTGCAAGGATGGAGAAGCTGTGGCTGCCCCATCCCTGGAAGTGTCCAGGGCCAGGTTGGACAGGGCTTGGAGCAACCTGGGCTGGTGGAAGGTGTCCCTGCCCATGGCAGGGTTGTGATGAGATGAGCTTCAAGGTCTCTTCCAACCTGTGGTTCTGTGATGACTAAATTGACTCCTGTTACTGAGGGAAGCTGCAGAGCTGCACATCTGAGAGTGCAACAAAACCCTCAGTGCAGGACTCAGAGATGGTCCAAAGGCAAAGTAAAGGAGAGAACCAGAGAACAAAACACATCTTCCTGCAACCAACCATCCTGCAACTGCTACACCCAGTGCAGCTCTGTCACTGGAAAGGGAAGTGCAAATGGTGAGGGCACCAAAAGGAAGACTTGGGGATTAAGATATGGACTATCTCCACCCAGGTGGAAAAAAATCAGTTCCACTGTGGGGTTGGGAAGGTGTGACTGAGAGAAGTTTGACAGCAGAGTGTAGAGCAGCCCAGGAGGGGAGCACTGGTATTTCTCACTGCAGGAACTGGGATTGCCCCACAGATAGATGGGGTTAAACCAAACCACCTGTAATCATCCTGTGTGGTATTCCTGACCACCCATGCCGTGGGATTGAAAATGGTCTTTGGGCTCGGACTGGCAGTAGGAATCACAGAAAGACAGGATCACAGGCAGATTTCAGCTGGAATGATATCTGGAGGTCTCTGGTCCAGCCTCATTTGCCAGGCAAGGCAGCTTCAAAGCTACAGCAGGTTTCTTAGGGCCTGGTCCACTCAGTTTTTAAAAATCTCCCAAAATGCAGATGCCAACTCCCTGTGGCATGTGCTACAGCTCTGTGCTGCCCTTGTGGTGAGGAATGTATTCCTCACATCCACATGGAATTTCCCATTTTGCAATTTGTGTCCCTTGCCTCTGACCCTTTTCCTGTTCACCTCTGATGTGAGCCTGGCTCCATCTTCTCTAAACTGTCCCTTTCCAGCAGGTTACTCCTGAAATTCTCTCATCTGCCAGCTGAGCCAGCCTGGTTCCCCAGCTGAGCATCCTGTGTTATGTGCTGAAGGCCCCTGAGCATCCTGATCACCCTCTCCACCTCTCCTGTACTGAGGGTCCAAAAAAAGGACTCCAGAAATGTCCCCACCAGGGTCAGCCTGAGGGGAACAGGAGCTTATCCCAACATGCTGGCTTTGCTCTTGCTGATGCAGCTCAATAGGACCTCAGCCTCCCTCACTGTTTGGACACACTGAGGATGACAGGGCCATGCCACAGGGTGGCCCAGGTGCAACCACAGTCTCAGAAAGTCCAGAGGCTGCTGCTAGAAGAGCACAACAGAGAAGGTTCCTGCCTGCACAGCCCAGTTCTTTCCCCAGGCACCCACCCATGGATGTGATTCTGCAAGTCACAACTCACATCAAGTAGAGAGAGATCAAACATCTGCCCAAAGAGTGAGGGTCTGCAGCTGAGGGGGGGATATCCAGAGTCTCATACTGGTCACTCTGGAGTCACAGACACTCATGAATCAATTAACAAACCACTTGAGTTTATTGTTCTTCAGGCTCATTTTCTTGCATATTTCAAAGGACACTGAGACATTCCAGCCCTGAGCTTGGGCAGCAGAGCCCATGTGCTCTGAGAGCACTGGGTGTGGGTTTGGGGCCTGTTCATGGTGTCCCAATGATGTTCCTTAGGTGGGGACTGTCCCACAGGCATGTACTGAGCTCTGGAAACACATGGGTGGGTTTGGAGCCAGCACTGGGGCTCTGTGTGTATCTACCCCTGCAACTCTGGGAGTCCAGCCCCTTCCCTTCCTTCTCCATAATCATCTGAATCCAATATCTACAGCCACAAGAAGAGAAAAGCATGGAGAAAAGGAGGCTCAGAGGGACCTTCTTGTTCTCTACGACTAAAAGGAGGTTGTAGCCACATAGGGCTTGAGCTCTTCTCCCAGGGAACAAGTGGCAGGACAAGAGGAAATGGTCTCAAGTTGTGCCAGGGAAGATTTAGGTTCCATATTAGATAAAATTTTGTCACCAAAAGGGTTGTCAATCCCTTGCACAGGCTGCCCAGGGCAGTGATGGTGTCACCATCCCTGGAGGGATTTAAAACGTGTGGACATGTGGCACTTGGGGCCACAGTTTAGTGGTGAAGTTGGCAGTGTTTGGCAAACATTTGGATTTGATGATCTTAGTCACCTTTTCCAGCCTCAGTGATTCCATGACTCTGTGCTTCCATAAGAAAATGGTGCAACTTGTAGTAAAATGCCCAGACATGGCACCTGGCTGAGGGCAGTTCCATGGCCCCAGGGCAGAGGCACTGGCTGGAAGTGCCCAGGCCTGTGAGACACTAGAAAAGTAAAGGCTCTGGGGGCTCTCAGAGGGGACTGGTCATGGATGAATCTCTGCAGATCAGCTTGGAAGGGTGAGAAGGAGGTGAGAAGGGGGAGAAAGAGGTGAGAAGGGCAACAACAGCTGCCTGGACAGAGCAGGGACAGCCCAGCTGGCTGGGACCAGAGGTCAGGAGTGGATGCAGCTCAGAGAGCCAAGCCCTGGGCCCAGGCTGCGGTGCCAAGTCCCTGAGCTGAAGGATGGTGAGGCTGTGCTGCGAGGCGCCAGTGCAAACCACAAGAAAGCCAGGCTGGGCTTCTCTGTAGCACTCCAAGCTTGACAATTAATGCAGGCAAGCCACTGAATTACAGGCTGGAGACACTGGGAGCCCAAATGGCAGCTAACGAGTGCTGTTGATTGGCTTTCCGGAGGCCATGGAGACACAGACACTTATTCTTAGAGACGTGGATCCCAGAGGGAGCACAGCGGGCACCAGAGGCTCTGCAGCACTCACATCCTCCCTGCCCTGGTGCTGCAGGAGCCACGTGTGCCCCACTTGGATGGGGGCAAGGCAGGGGCGCAGGGAAGGGGGCAGCCAGCCCTCCCCCCACCACTTTGTGCAGCCTAAAGCACCTGAACTAACTTTACCTCCTCTTTCAGGCCATGCACCTCCACTCTGAAGGGCAGGACTTGCCCTGAGGAGGGATGGGGTGTGAGGCCAGCAGGTGCCAGTCCCTGAGATCTGAACAGAGCCCATGGGATGCTCTTGTAGTTGTGGTTCTGGGAGGGCAGGTTGGGAGGGTCAGGAGGGACAGCTGAGCCTCCCTAAGGCAGGTCAGTGTTGGAGATAAACAGCCCCAGTGTCAGGGAATCCCAGGGAAGAACCACGACCCCAGTGCTGGGCACACACTCACATCCCTGTGCTCCCAGACATGGGCACACACTCACATCCCTGTGCTCCCAGACACACCATCCAGCACAGGAACGTTTTACAGTCAGTGCATGTTCCCTGTCACACCACAGTTAATTGCTGAAGTATTCAAATCCTTTCTCTCCGTCTCACCAAACAGAGGCCGTGTGCTGCTGTCCTTCCTCTCATCTCCACGCTGGATTTTTCCTCCCTGATTATTTCTGTGTTTATGCTCTCCAAGCACCAGCCAGGCATGAGCCTGGCACCTCCTGCTGCAGGTCAGTCAGCTCCAGCCCTGACTGGAGCAGCCAAGGGCAACCAGCTGGAAAATCGCTCCCTGGATCCGGCATCGCTGCTTCAAGGTCAAGGCAGCCCTGTCCGTGTCAGGCTCTGGCTCTGGGGTGGCTGCACCACCTCAGGACACACGTCTGGGGCTCACAGGATGAACTGCTGCAAACACTGGCCCAGAGCAGCCCCCGCTGGGCAGGACTGGACAGCCCAGGGCACTCATGTGGGTTCCTGCAGCATCTGAGAGACAGATCTGGGACTCCCTCAAAGGCACCAATAGAGATGAATGAGGGTGTTTATAGGGAAGGATTTATTTGCCAAGGCAAAAAGCAAATGCCCAATTCCCACCACTAAAATGCATGACTGGACATCTGAGAATGTCCCCAGACTGGATGCTGCATTTCCCAGTGCTCACAATACAGAGATATTTGGTTAGGGCTGAAAAGGCTGATTTCTGAGCTTGTCACCAGCTTTTGGGGCAAGGAGGATGTTTGTGCCTTTGGCAGCTGGAGGATGAATCTGTGTCCCTTGTGCCACTCCACCCTGTGTCCCCTGTGCCCCTCAATCCTGTGTCTCTTGTGCCCCTCAATCCTGTGTCCCCTGTGCCCCACAATCCCGTGTCTCTTGTACCCCTCAATCCTGTGTCCCTTGTGCCACTCCACCCTGTGTCCCCTGTGTCCCACAATCCTGTGTCCCTTGTGCCCCTCAATCCTGTGTCCCTTGTGCCACTCCACCCTGTGTCCCTTGTACCCCTCAATCCTGTGTCCCCTGTGCCACTCCACTCTGTGGCCCCTGTGCCCCTCAATCCTGTGTCCCCTGTACCCCTCAATCCTGTGTCCCTTGTACCCCTCAGTCCTGTGTCCCCTGTGCCCCTCAGTCCTGTGTCCCCTGTGCCCCTCAATCCTGTGTCCCTTGTGCCCCTCAATCCTGT
>JAOXXN010000287.1:1423267-1434357 GCA_026770055.1 Myrmophylax atrothorax
CTCTTGTGCCACTCCACCCTGTGTCCCCTGTGCCACTCAATCCTGTGTCTCTTGTACCCCTCAATCCTGTGTCCCCTGTGCCCCTCAATCCTGTGTCCCCTGTACCCCTCAATCCTGTGTCCCTTGTGTCCCTCAATCCTGTGTCCCCTGTGCTCCTCAATTCTGTGTCCCTTGTGTCCCTCAATCCTGTGTCCCCTGTGCCCCTCAATCCTGTGTCCCAAGTGCCCCTCAAACCTGAGTCCCAGGTGTCCCCCATCCCCTGCTCAGGCACTGGTGGGACACAAGTTCAGATTCTGTCCCAGCTGGGACCTTCTCCCTCCCCCAGCCCTGCATGGCACAGAGACCCTTCCCTGCCTCTCGATCAATGTTTCCAACTTTGCAGTTGCCACTGAAAAATAGCAGAATAGCACTGACACATCTGAAAGTGCAATGAGGTTTCTGGGGTTGGTTTGGTTTGGTTTTTTAATTTCCTGCAAATTCATCCTCTGAGCGAGTGCTGATTGTCCAGGCACAGCAGAAGAAAGCAGAGAAACCTCAAGGCTTCCTAGAGGTGAATCAAGTTGAGTGTCAGAGTGAGAGCAGGAGGGGGTTTGGTGTCCCCAGCTCCTGAACTTCCCCTGCCAGCCCCCAGCTCTCCCCCAGAATGTTCATGCCAGGCTCAGGGAGGAATGGTGGGACTGGGCAGGAACTGCTCAGAGGATGAGGAGCTCTGGGTTCGATCTGACCAGGGCAGACACTCTCATGCCCTTGTTCTCCCAGGGGTGAAAAGACCCTACTGTGCTTCTTGCAACCTTCTGCCTTCCCAGGTCCTGTTTGGGCAGCTCCAAGGCACCTGCAAGGAGATTCACATCCCTGCACTTCACTGCAGGGGCTGCTATGGTGGAAATTTGCAGGTGGGACCTCAAGGGACAAATTTGTAGCACCTGTACACGTGTGTCTGTGTGTGCTGTCATCAACAGAGGCCAAGAATCAGAGAATGTCCTGAGTTGGATGGACCCACAAGGACCATCCAGTCCAACTCCTGGCCCTGCACAGACACCCCAGTAATCCCATCCTGTCCCTCAGAGTGTTGTCCAAGCCCTCCTGGAGCTCTGGCAGCCTTGGGGCCGTGCCCACTGCCCTGGGGAGCCTGGGCAGTGCCCACCACCCTCTGGGGGAAGAGCCTTTCCCTGAGATCCAACCTGCCCCTGCCCTGGCACAGCTCCAGCCATTCCCTGGGTGCTGTCCCTGCTCAGAGGGAGCAGAGATGGAGCTGCCCTTCAGGAGGAAGGCAGACACACCAAGTGCCCTCTGCTGCTCCCTATGGCCCCTCCAGATCCTTCAGCATCCCCATGTGCCTCCTTTGGACCCTCTCCAATAGCTTTAGGTGCTTCTTATTTTGGGGCACTTAAAACTGCCCCCAGGACCTGAAGTGAGAGAACAGCACCTCACCAAGCAGGAAGGTGGTTCACTGCCCACTGAGGAACCTGTGGAATGGTGAGTGATGGATTTGGTGCCTGTCTGAGGTTGCCTCCCTCTTCTGGGTTATCAGCCTTGTGTTGTGCCACCACTGCCTGTCACCAGCACGTTGCACAATCAAGACAGCAGTGAGATTGACACAGTCCTGGTGGGGATGGACCCCAAGACTCAAAGGTAAGAGCTTCCCAAAAGGGCTCTGCTGCCCCCCCAGCACAGCCCACCAGGAGACTGTGGTGCCCCTTTCCCTGGGTGCCTCTGGGAACAATGCTTTTATCCCAGGAAATCTACAACAATTTCCCCTTATCAAAAATCCATCATTTCACCATAACCCACATGGATGTGTTTTTATTTAATTTTTCATTTGTTGTTGTTGAAATGATAATTTTCCTTTTTGTTTCCTCCCATTTTCAGGGGGTTTTAGCAGATTGCTCTTTTCCACATCCTTTTGTCAGACACTGGTTCCCACAGGATGAAGGACATCAGCCTCGGTCCTTGGGCTTTTTCTGTAATTTTCCTTTTGCTAATGCCCAATTTTGCAAACTTCTCCACAACAGCAAAAATGGTAAAGAGGACTGTAGAGAATAAAGATGAAAAACTAAAATAAACCCAGAGTCCTTAGTAAACCTGGACATCACATTTTGGGGATTACCAGTGGCAAAATGAGAGAAATGGGGAAGGTGGGAAGGAGGAAACAGCCCAAATCTTTTCTATGTCATGGCTGGTTTAATCAAATAATTAAAAGACATTCTTTCTGCTGGGGAGAGAACATAAACCACAGACATCTGGGGCATTTCTTCCCCAATGCTATTGCTTTCCCCTCAATAAACTTCACCCCTGAGTGAGCTTGGTGCTACCAGGTCCTGGCAGATGCCTCTGAATGTCCCAGAGGCTGCACTGACTGCCCAGGATACTGATTTGGGAGGAATGCTCCAAGTGTTGGGGGAGGCTGAGGGCTGGACCAGATGACCTTTAAGGGCCCTTCCACCCCAAACTTGTCTGTGGTTCTATGAAGACACAGAGGGGTGAGAAGGGAGGGGCCCATTCCACAGCTTGTCCCTGTGTTGGCAGCAGTGTCAGAGGTGTCTGAGGAGCAAAGCCATGACCTTCAGCCATCAGCCCCACAGCGCCAGTTAGAAACAGAACCCATGACTGGTGCAAAGCCACAAAGCCCCTGGATGGTGCAAGTCTGGGTCCACCAGCAAAGCCAAGCACACAGTCACTGGCAGAAGTGAAGACCAGCCATGGCCAACACGAAATCCAGCCATGCAGGCTCCTCTCTGTCCTCTACAGAGGCTGCTCAGCCCCAAGGATCTCGTGGGGTGACCCTGGGAACAGGATCCATTTTTGTACACGGGGTTGGACCCATCTAGTAAGGATATTTGTCTTCATTTCCATAATGAGAGAGGGGTTGTCCCCCACCTTCTCCCTGGCACCTCCTGGACCAAGACCATCTCGTTTGCAGGTGTCAGGAACCATCTACTTCTCCATATCTGGAATGATCATCTCCAAAGCCAAGTTTCCAGACTACTTTGAGGTAATGATGAGATTATTTTGGGCATGACAAACCTCTCTGGAAAAGTTGCAGGGACAGTCCACTGGCAGGTGGTCAAAGCTGAAAAGCCCTGGATTCAGCAACGTGGACAAAGGAGAAAGATCCCAGCACATAAATCAGAGAGGACAGTTATTCCTGAGGAGATGTAATTCAGACAGCCTGACGTTACAGTATTTCTTGGGATAGGCTGACTGAAAGGAGTTCAGGAATTTGAAGTATGGGTGATGAGAAATTATTTTGGAACCAGCATATTCACTTTATTGAGAATAGTGGTAAGATGCCCATAAATCTTTCCAGGAGCATTTCAGGTACTTTTATGACTCTTGCATGGGATTTATTGCATATTTTCAGAAAAAAATATAATTTAAAAGGACATTGCCGAGCAGTTTTTATAGCTTTTATTTATTTTTTAATCTCCATTGTTTGCAAAGGCCTCCTCAGTGCTGGAAAACGTAATTCTGCCCTGTTATATCTCCCAGACAATGAATTTTGCTTTCTCTCTGGCATGATGAGCAGAGGTGGAGGGAGGTGTCTTGGGCTGCAGCTGCACAGGGGTGGGTGGGCTTGGTGTCCTCCTGCAAAGCTCGAGGAGCACTGGACATGCTGCAGTGGCTCCCCACAGATGGACACTTGGATTTTAGAGCAGGCATTTGGTGGGATGGATTTCTCTGTGCTGCATTTCACTGTGGGAAGGTCACAGAGAGCTTTCCCAGGGTATTTAAATCCCATTTTTTTAGTGGAGTTGAAAAACTCCAAGAAGCCCTGACATATCCCAAAGGCTGTCTTGGAAAACTGAGCAGATCAGGCCTGGGGGGTGCTCCTCATATTTGGGAACAGCAATTGAGGAGGGAGAGTCTATTTTGTCTGATTCCACCAGGGGCACCTCTTGCCAATCAAGGAATCAGAATTTCCTGAGCTGGAAGGGACCCACAAGGACCATCCAGTCCAACCCCTGGCCCTGCACAGACACCCCAACAATCCCACCCTGTCCCCCTGAGCATTGTCCAAGCCCTCCTGGAGCTCTGGCAGCCTTGGGGCCGTGCCCACTGCCCTGGGGAGCCTGGTCAGTGCCCACCACCCTCTGGGGGAAGAGCCTTTTCCTGAAATCCAACCTGTCCCTGCCCTGGCACAGCTCCAGCCATTCCCTGGCTGCTGTTCCTGCTCACAGGCAGCAGAGATGGAGCTGCCCCCACTGAGCTCTGCCCTCAGCCTACTCTGCTCCAGCTGGGCACACCAAGTGACCTCAGCTTCTCCCCATATGACCCCTCATGACCCTTCACAATCTCCATATCTCTCCTTTGGACACTCTCTAACAGTTTCATACCCAAACTGGATGTTCCCCAGCTCCGATGGAGATGTTTTCCAAACCTGCAGCACTTCTGGCCAGAAACACAGCCCTGGAGTTTTGGCTCCTGCAGCCTTCTCTGGAAAGCCTGAGTTTGCTTAGCCTTCCCTGGCCTTCCTGTTCTTAATTGAAATGCTGCTCCTGAGGCCAGTCACGTTGTGCTGGTGCCTCCTGTGCTCCCACATGGCAGGGATGTGGGGCCAGGCTGGAGCACCACGTCCCGGTGCCTCCCACCAGGGGCCAGCAGTGCCCACCAAGGAGGAGACCCCCAGTGTGAGCTCTTGTGCTGTGCTGAGGGCAGCAGGGAAGGAGCTCCATCCTCCTGGCAGCGAGAAGAGGTGCTGGGGCCAGAGGATGGAGTGGGAGGATGGACCACAAAGCATCACTTCCAGCCTGACTCCTTCATGGCCCCGGACAGCCCCTTCCAGCAACCCCTTGCTAGCAATGCTCCCTGGAGGCTCTGCAAAGAGGAAAAAGTTAAACACATTAATCAGGCAAGTCTGGCTCTTTTCCCTTTTCTTTGTCATCATCACCGACCCCTCCAGTTTTGTGGGTTTTTTCCTCAATCTCTCTCCCATAAAATGCTTTTATTCAGTGGCTGTTGTTCCTTTAAATACTTATGAAAACTCATAAAACTGTGTGGAAATGAGCAGCCGTTTTATCCTTAGAAAGAAGCTTGTGCCAGCAAAGCAGAAGAAAAATCTTGCTCAAGTGATGCAGAGAAAAGGCAGGAATAAAGGAAGCCAGAAGCAAGCAGGGACATCAGCAAGGAAGGCTGATTTTCACGTGTCCAGAACAATTGCTTTGCTGGGGACTGTGACCATGAACATCAGCATTTTCAAGGCTTGTTCCAGAGAGCCCATGAAATCTAAATGACAAAAACGGGCTCTTCCATCTCCAGCTGTCGATTCCTAAAGGCGTGGTGTGCTCTAAGATGAAGAATGCAAGGTGGAAAGCTCTTCCTGTGGCCAGGACACTGCCCCTACACATGGCCTGAGTGCAGAGGGGTGGGGATGGAGGAGGAGGTGCTGGGGCTATACCTGCAGCCCCCCTGCCATGGTGCCTTTTGCAGCAGTTGGGTGGCAGGAGGCTGAAGCTGCTCCCAGCCCCTGCTTTGGTCAGGTCTGCTTGTTATCGAGTCTGTGATGGGCATTTCTTGGGGCGCTGTCTGCTCACACCAAAGGGAGGGTTTGAGCTCCTCTGGCCCCTCCCCAGGGGCTGTGCATCCAAGAAATCCATCACACTAAGAGATACTCACACTCCAGCCCTGGGTTTCTCCTCTCCCAGGGCTCCAGCTCCTCAGAGAGGGCAGGCTGGGGGCTTTAAACTGCAGGTGTTCAGCACACCTGTGCTGGTGGGAACAAGTGGCCCTGATGCATTTGCTTTGCATGTGGTTTTCCTCAGTCTGGGCTTGCCCAAATCCTCCTGACAGAAGATCCCAGGAGTTGGTGGCATCAATTTCCCAAACAAGGGAGGTCTCTCCGTGAAGTCAAATCACAGCAGCTAAAAAGCTTCCTCTGCAGGTTCATGAGTTTGTTTATTTCTGTTGCCTTTTATCTGGTAACTGATCTATTTTCTTGCATTTTCCACAGTGTCATTGGAAGCTGAAGCTCACAGTGGGCTCAGCAATTAGTGGTAGCACAGAAATATAAGGCAAAAACAAGTATTGCTAATGAGCTGACACATTAAACAATGAGTCACACTTCCATAAGGAGCCCAAATCGAGTTATAACCCTAAATAAACAAGCTGTGAGAAACAGTTTACAAATATGAATGTGTTACTTATTTAACTGCTGTTGAGAAGCTGCGATCTGAACCCTGAGATGTATTTAAATATCTGAAACAAATATTCAGTGTGTGGTTTCTCAGACTGACATGGTGGCGGTGGCACAGTTGGGGTGGATGGACCCTGCAGCTGGATGAGGGAACCAGGAGAGTTGGTTTGGCATTGTGTCCTCTGCCCTGTGTCCTTCCCTGTCTGTGTGTGGACCAGGCTGTCCTGCACAGGGAAAGGAGGCAGCAAAGGCTGAGAGCCAAGAGATGCTGAAGTGGGAATGTTCCCTCTCATGCAGGTGTCTCAGGGCAATGCCAGCAATTTGGGATACCTCACACTCCTGAAGAAAGTCATCACAGGGTCAGGCAGAGCTCTGTGACTTTTCATTTTGGGGGGGCAAAAGACAAATCTGAAGATAAATGGTTAAACCTAAATCAAATTAGGAACTTCCTTTAGTTTTTATCAGGGCCTGTTGCAATAGGACAAGGGGAGGATGGTTTTAAACTGAAGGAGGGTCAGTTTGGATTAGTTACCAGGTTGCCCAGAGAAGCTGTGGCTGCCCTGGAAGTGTCCCAGGCCAGGCTGGACAGGGCTTGGAGCAACCTGGGCTGGTGGGAGGTGTCCCTGCCCATGGCAGGGGATGGACTAGATGGCCTTTAAAACTTCCCTCCAATCCAAATCATTCTGTGGTTCTGTGGATCTACTGAAAGGCCACAATAAGCTCATCCTGGAGCCTTCTCTTGCCCAGGCTGAACAATCCCAGTTCTCTCAATACCCCAGAGTGGGGATGGTTTGCAGTGCAGATTGTGTTTATCCCAGAGAAGAGACAGAGTATGTGCTGGAGAGGGATGTTGTATTCCTGCCCTTCAACCTGGCAGTCAGTTGGGAATCTCCAGCCTGCCAATGCCACCAAGGGAGAGGGAGAGGGAGAAGGGTGACAGGGGCTGTGCTGTGGGGATGCTCCAGCTGTGCCCCAGAGCAGCAGGGATGGAACCCTGCCCTCCAGCACTCTGCCTCTCTGAGACATCCTCAGCAGGAACAGGGTGGGTGACCATCCCAACACAGCCCCAAGTCCCCCCAGATTGCCAGTGCCCAGCCTCACCCTTCTCTGTGTTCAGTCTGCCAATGCCACCAGGGCCAGCTGTGGCGTTTGTGACACCCTGAGCCCAGTTGGCTCCAGTGTGCCCTCCAGTAGGAGCTCAGAACTGTGGCCACAGCTCTGATCCTTCCCAAAGCCTCCTGGCACTCATCCCATCCTCCCATCCCTCTGCCCATGCTCTCCATCCTCTCACACCTCTCTGTGCCCACTTCCCTGCCCAGAGAGTGACAGTCCTCGAGTCACAAACGGCACAAGTGCTGGGACAAGCTCCTGGGCTGGCAAGGTGAAGAGGTATTCGAAGTGTATTAGGAATAACACAAACCCCAGCAATGGCAAAGGGTGCTGCTACACAGGGCACTGAAATTGCCCATCACAAGGGAGGAGAGGCAGAGGTGACCAGGGAGAGTTTCTGTTCCCTGGGTTTGGGAGGAAGCACTTGCAACACCCAAGGACAATGAAGTGCTCTCCAGCCTCTTCATATCTAAGGAGAATGTCAAACACCATCTACGTGGGACAAACATTTTCAAATCACCCTAAAAATAATAGTAATCTCAATAATCAGGATAATTTCACATGCTGAGAGTCTGAAAAGAGCTGATTGAGGGTTTCTGCAGCCCTCCACTGTTAGTGCTAAATGATTCTGAGACCTGAGAAATGAGGTGCACCATATTGGGCAGGTCCAGAGCACAGTCTCTGCCTGGCCCCAAGTGCATGGCAGGAACACAGAGCAGGTTCATGAGTTGCAGAAGTGAGGAGTTGCTGAAACTGCTGTCTGTGAGGCTGAACTGCCTTAGTGGGTGTCTGCCTGCTCTGGGTATCCCTCATTGCTCCACTAGGTACCTTAAAACAGGGTCTTGATGGTGGATTTGGTGCCTTCAGAGCCTAAAGACAACTGGAAAAGCTCTCTGGGGAATGCCAGCACTGTGGGGGTCCAGAGGAGGTCTGTAGCACAGCACCAGTTTGGCTGTGCCAGGATTTCCCAACTGTCTGGAGGTCTCTGGGTCCATCTCACACACCATCATGATGCTGATGATCTGAGAGGGGAAGGTGGTGGGAGCTGTGCCCCTCCATGCTTTCCATCTGCAGCAGGACCCTGCAGGGCTGGCCATGGCCCCTGCACAGGGTGGGAGGCGTTTCCCTCCTCCTTTTTGGGAGGCAGTGCAGCACCCAGGCAGTTCAGGGTGGTGTTCCCTTGGGGTTTGTGTCTCCCACAGCTCAGGTCAGCAGCAAGGGGATGAGTTGTCTGCCCCATTACACATGAGTAGCTCAGGACAAGCTAATTCGTGCCTTGGAATGCCCTTTTGTCTCCAATATCTGCAGGGGAACAGCCCAAGGGATCCTCCTGCATGGGAGAAACTGTGTTTGACCATTTGAAGCCTCTTTCTTTCCACACACACAGAGTCAGAGAACTATTTAGGTTGGAAAAGACCTCTAAGAACACCAAGTCAAACCCCACAGGGACATCAGAGTGGCTGGACTGGCCAGACCCAGGCTCCATCCAGCCCCTGGGCCATCTCCAACCAGGTCAGCAGCAGCTGCTCAGAGATGCAAGGCCAGCACTGAGCAGTCCTTCCCCACGGGGTTTGTCCTGGCTCCAGGAATGACGCAGGACTACCAGAGCTGCACGTGGCATTTGGGGCAGTGCAGCAGGTCCTGTGGCAGCCACCAGTGGCCCTGTCATCCAGGAATTTGTCTAACCTGCCTTTCCAGACATTGACATTTTTGGCCTTCATGATGTAGTGTGGTGAGAAGTTCTGCAGTCCAATTAAACACTGCATGGAAAAGTTGCTGAGCCATGTACTGGAATGCTGGATGTGGCTTTGGTGTCTGGATTTCCTAGAGGATGTGGAAAGTTTGCAGGTGCTCAGGAAAGAGCCCCAAAAATTATACAAGAGCTGGAAAGAACACTTGCAGGGGTCATTTAGGAAGCACAACTCAAGGGGAAGGATAAATTGGAAAGGGATTAAATCCCAGTTCTGGCAGAGTTCAGTCCACAGGGGCAGAACCCAGACCAACCCAGACACTCAAATAGAACCATTTTTGTTGGGAACAAGTCAGTTGTTCTCAGTGCAAAAGAGTTTAGAGAAAGGAGAGAGTCCATCTCTTGATGCTTCTACAAAGATATTTCAGCTACAAGCTTTGGGTTCAAACTGCAAATCTGCTTAAACTACCTGTCCAAGGACATGCCCAGTGACAGCTCACACCAGGCAGGTTTCACACCTGAAATCCAGTGAATCACAGGCCCTGCCCATGGCCAGCAGCACTTTCTTCCTCCCTCAGGGCTGTCCCATTTGGTACACCTTGCCAAGAGCCATGTGCTTCCACCTCAGGCCCAGGTTGTCACCATCCCCAGCAATTCACATTCTTGTGCATATTCTTGTGCACACAGTGGCCCAGGTCCCTGTTCAGAGTGACAGACTCAGCCTAAACCTCTGCTCTGGTGGTAGGTAGGACATGCTTGCAATGAAATGCTGGGCACCCACCCCACAGGCTGGCCTTGGTGACCTTGCCCCCTATACAGTGAGCAGAGACCACCCAAGAGGGGAGTCTGACCCTGTGCTGCAGCAGAACAGATTCTTCTCTATCCCTCCATCATGCCAACCCACTTCCATACCATCCTTCTCTGCAGGGTGCCAGGGAGGGACATTGCAGGGGCCAGAGGGCAGGGAGCTGGCACATACTCGCACCAGGACCCTTCTGTACCCACACAGGGGCTGGGGCTCCTGCCAGAAATGTCCTGGGGCAAGGCCAGTGCCCAACCCCTGTGAGACCCCCCAATGTGCAGACATGCCACATGTGACTCCTGGTCCTCACCCATCTCAGCCTCTTCCATCTGGAAACGCTCAGGCCATAAATTAGAGAATCACAGAGTATCTTGAGTTGGAAGAGACCCACAAAGATCATCAAGTCCAACTCCCTGCACAGGACACCCCAACAAGCCCACCATGTGCCTGAGAATGTTGTCCATGACTTTCTGGGCAGTGTTTGCCCAGTTCAGCACACCAGAGGGACCTCTGTGTCCCTCCTCCAAGGGCACAGATGTCCCCACATCCAGGCAAAGGTCCTCAGGGTGGTTGGGCTCTGGGTCTCACCCTGTGCTGGGCAGTCTATAAGGCCACGTGCCTGCCCTGGGTCAGTCACCATGAAGGACAGATGGAAGTGAGTCTCTGGGAAGCACATGAAGTGGTGGGACTCCCCTGGGAATGACCAGCTGCCAGTCCTGTCCCCTAGCACTGATGAAGAGGATGAGGATGCTAAGAAAGAAATGAGAGTCACACTGAGAGGGGGGAAAGGGTGAGTCCAGCCCATGGGGCACCTCAGAGAGCTGCATGGCACCAGCCCACAGGGCACAGACCATATCCTAGGGTGTTGCCAGGGCCCTGACAGACTCAGCCACCAGAGAAGCATCTCAGGCAGCTCTGGTGGCTTCCTCTCTGCACCACATGATTGCAGGGTGAGCAGGGTGTGTGATGCAGGCACAAAACGCCTCGAGGCTGAGAAATGGGCAGAGGACAGAGCTCTCCTTGCCAGAGAAGCTGTAGGAGCTTCAAGGAGAGGGGCTCAGAACCCCTTCTCCACCTCGGACATGGCAGGCGCCCTCAGTAGTGCAGGGAGAGCTGAAGGATCAGAGATGGAGCTGGATTCTGGATTCCCTCTCCCACAAGCTGCCGAGGGGAAGCCAAGCCCCCTTCTGCCCTGACCACAGCCTTGTCCCAGGGCAGGACAGGCTCTCCATGGCTCTGGGGCACCAAGCAGTCCAAGGCAGCATCACAAGAGGGAGCAGCTCGCAGCCCCCTGTGCTGGTGGGGATCTTTATCTCCCTTCCCTTGTCTCCAGCCTGCCTGTTCCCAAGCTCTCTCTC
>JAOXXN010000287.1:1440832-1470974 GCA_026770055.1 Myrmophylax atrothorax
CCAAGCCCTGTCCAACCTGGCCTTGGACACTTCCAGGGATGGGGCAGCCACAGCTTCTCTGCCCAACCTGTGCCAGGACCTGCCCACCCTCACAGGGAAGAATTTCTCTGGGCAACAGCGATGGATGAAAGGAGCCTGAAAGGCAGGACCTGCTCCAAAAACTGTGTTGAAATCTTCTGATTTTTGAGCTGGTCTTATGATTCTGGAGGGAGGCCAACTTGTGCTCTCACTTGTTATGAAGCCATCAGCCAAACCACTGTCCAGAGCACCTGTGAGGCATCATCCAACAGTCATGATAGGGAAGAAATGCTGGTTGAATGTGGAATAGTGGCTAGTGGGGAGCTGGTTCAGCACTGGCTTTCAAGAGTCCCTGAAGAGGCCAGTGAAGTGGAACAGCAGATGGAGGCATTTGGGGCACATCATGGCAACATGCCAAACCAAAATCTGATGCTTTTGAAGAAAATGCTCTCTATAAAACATCTCCCAAGTTCAGCAAAGACCAAGCACAGATCATCATGCAAATGCAAAAGGTGAAAGGAATTAAAGGACTGTGTGTTTCCAAACACGTGGTTTATTGGTGAACATGGTGGAGGTGGCTGGGTTGACCATTGCAATTGTTGATCTTAAAGGTCTTTTCCAACCTTAACAAACCTATGGACATTTATCTCATGGCACTCAAACTGCTCCACACCATGCCCAGACATGTGCACCACCTGGGATCCACTGTGCTGTCCGGGCAAGATTATTGACAGCAAAGATACTCCCTCCATGTGTGACCTCTGTAGCCAAAGCCAGGAACAGAGCACAGAAACCCACAAGGTCTCGGAGCATCTTTGGTCCAAGGTCACCACAGACCTGCTGGATTTCACAGAGAAAGTTGCTCCTTGTTAGAGGAACAAGACTCAAATTCCATGTAATGGTGGTGATTGGCACATCAAGCAGAAATGCAGTTCTTCTTGGAGTTTCCTCACTGGATTTCTGGAGATGCTTAGAACAGCAGGGCAGTGTCCATGATTTGGGAGGCTCAGCCCAGTAGTTGCTTCTTGGTGTATCAGCTTGGACTCACACCCGGGTGAGGAACATCAGAGGGGTTGGAAGAGAAGCACCAATGGCAGAACCCAATAAACCCCCAACCATCAGCTGCCCCCAAGGGCAGGAGCTGCCCACAGCATCCCTCTGGAGTCCCTGCCCTGTATCTCATCACATCCCCCTGCACTGGTGGGTCACAAATACCCACTGCAGTGACATCACAAGGACCAGCAGAAAAGGGCCAGTTGTAGATTTTTCCCTGGAATATTTTTTCTAGTTTATTCCAGGTGTCCTGGTACTCCTCCCAAAATTCAGGACTTTTCAGACCTGGGGATTTGTCTCTCCCTTCCTTTTGTATTTTGTTATCTTCTTTCCTGTCTTATCCCTTTTCCCTCTGTGGTGCAGGAGGAGATAAAACCAATGGAAATTTTTAGGTCATTAAAACTGAGATCATTCCAAAGCACTGCGGGGTTTCTTTTAAGGACAGAGATTTAGTATCATTTCTGCTGATCCAGTGTGTGATTTTTCAGTCATCTCTAATCACACAGAGCCCCACTGCAGCCACCTCCTCAGATGTTTGAAGGCATTTGGGCCAGATCCCGGAGCCTGTGAGTTTTTTGGGTCTCACCAACTGAGCCCAACTTGTTCCAGGAGCAAGAAGAGGAACAGAGATCCACATGCAGACACACAGCAAGAGGCAGACACAGCCAGGTCCTAACCAGGGCACCACATCTTCTGACCAGGAATCCAGCTGTGCCAGCTTCACTGGGCCTCAAGCGCCCAACACAGGTATGTTTGAAGCTCTGGCATTTCCTGGGGCCTGTTTTTAGGTGCCCTTCTGTAGCAGTGATGTGTGTCATGGGAATAGTACCAGGAAATAAATACGGACCTCTCCCCAGCTCTGCCCACACATCAGACCATGAGGCCAGAAGTGTGTCCACAACAGGATGGCACATGATTGTCTTCCTTTCTTTTACCACTGAAGGTGGTAAAGTGTGTCAAGGTGGTTAAGTTTGTGTTCTGCTGTTAGAGAGACATTAGAAAAGTTTGGATGGGTGGTAACTTTGGAGCTGAAATGTCTTACACCTCCCAGGGAGGGGCACTGGGAATTTCTCATGAGAGGAGACACCTCTTTAACACCCCCTCGTAACATGATCCCACCGAGGGGGCTCTGCCGCTGTTGTTGGGTGGTGATTTCTGCCTGAGAAGAGGATCATGGTGCTGTGTGGGAGCACAGACGTCTCCAAGCACTTCAAGAATCAGAGCAAGTGCTGGAAATCAAGCCCTGGGGGTGCAGGGCTGTGAGCAGCCTCCTCTCCCTGCTCCTGTGGAGGTTCATCAGTGCTGATTAAACCAAGGCTGGATTTTCCTAGAGAGGTTTTAAACCCCAGAATTTCCAGCTGCACCCTCCCACCCTCAGACCATGGGGCTGAACCTTCAGTGTCTCTTTTACTTTCCAGGGCTGAGCCCACAGTCCCTCTGAGCTGGAGATTCTTGTTCCCCTCCAGAAGTCTCCAAAACATTTTGCCCCAACAGGAGTCTGGCCATGCCCATTTTCACCAGATTCCAGTGAGAGGAGAGTGGGAAGGGAAGCTCAGGCCCTGTGATGGTGAGAGGGAGGGATCCCCCATGAATGCTGGCACACCACAGCGATGTGTGGTGCTCGCCTCTGATTTATTGGCAGGGCTGGTAGGTGTTGCATTGGGTTAAGTATTAACAGATCTCATGAGCCTCATTAGCTGTCCTCTTTTCACTCTCCAGCTGAAGAGTTACTGCTCCAAAATCTATAGTGCTTTGGCAGCTGCCTGGCTGATTCCCAGGTTAACCCTCCCCGAGCCTCAGGCTCCTGCACGGATCACCGGGCACATGGTGTGTCACAACCCACAGGCACAGAGAGCACCCCGGGCCTGGGGCTGTCCTGTGGCTGGGCAGCAGGCAGGGGCTCTGCTGGGTCACTGTCATGCACACAGGTCTCTGCCCTCCAGAAGGCAGTGGGGCTCTCAGCAGAGCCAGCCTCCCTGGCTGCCCTTCTTTAGATGTGCCAGCAAAGGCTGGCTCCGGAGGCAGAGCCCCAGGCACTGGGATATCACCCCACTCAGGAGGTCTCAGCTGGGAACATCCCACCAGGTCTGCAGGAGGGATCTGCCTGGCCAAAGGTGGGTAACTGTCCAACGGCATCTCCATCAGGATCAGCCTCCCAGTCCATCCAGCAGAGTCCATCGCCCCCAGTGATGCCAATGCCATCAGCAACTCATCACCCCCAGGGCAGATCCCAACAGGCTCAGGAGTTCTGGGCTCTCTGGGTGCAGGACAAGTCCCCATGGTGGTTCAAACTGGAGATGCCCCTGTGTTTGGTCAGACAAAGCCCATGGCTAGGGCTCTCCTGTCATCAGTAGCCCATCACAAACTGCTGGAGATGTCACTTCTCCACCAGGGAACTGGAGCAGCCACGGGGCTGCAGATCTCCGGGGATCTTTGCTCCAAAGGCACTGAGCACAGGGCCAGGAGAGGTCAGGGAGCTCCAGGTCTGACCCCTCAGCCATGAGCTGTGACCCAGGCACCTCTTACGACTGATGTGTGCCCCAGGCACCTCCGATGGGGATGGGGAATGCAGTGCTGCCCAGGCACTGTGCTCAGCTGCTCAGGCCCCACACTGTGAGGTATTTGGGCCTTCCTCCTGCCTAGTTTCAGCTTCCTTCAGAGGAGGTTTCAGCCAACTCCATCCCACTGTGTCCCACCCTGGCAGCCCAGAGCTGTGTAATTCACACCAGATCCTCAAAGTCCAGCAGAGGCATGAGAAGGAGGCACATTTTGTGGAGGCTGGAGGGTGTCCTGGTGCCCTCCAGGCTCCAACCCCTCCAACCAAGTGCCAACAGCCACTGCAGGAGGAGCTGGCAGGGGGTGCAAGGGGGTGGCATGACCTGGCTCTCCTTCTCAAGGGCAGCTCTTGCTTCAACAAGCCTTGGACAGTTCCTGCAGCTCCTGGTAAGTCCATGCTGGAAAGCACTTCCTTCAGAGCTGTTAATTGTTAAACAACCCTGTGCTTTAATCACGGAAGAGAGTCAAGCAGTCAAGTGTGTTCCAGGGAGAGCTGAAGGTTAACAAGCTGGGCAAGGTCATTATCTGACCTGCTCCTCCCCTGCCCCTCCTCTGCTCTGCCAGGCCAGGGAAGGGCTGGGCAATCCCAGTGCTTCACATCCCTCAGTAACCAGCCCACGCAGGCAGGCTCTGCCATGTCAGGGACCCCCTGGCAGCCTGCCCCCTGATTCTGCCCAGGATGCTGCTCAGGGCAGAGCAGAGGGCACTGGGAGTTGCTGGTGGGGATCTGGGCACATTTCCAGTGATGAGGAAATAGTTTCCTAGAGCATGTGACAGTGCAGGTAGTGACCAGGGTAACGGTCAGTGTGACTCTGCAGTGGGCAGTGAGCTCCAAAGGGAGCCTCCTGCCACCTCTGTGGGGCTCTTGGACCCCACATGGTGGGCAGACTGAGGTGGGCTGGGGGAAGGCAGTATCTGGGGAGACCTGGGTTCAGGGAATACTTTTGCATGATGCTGAGCTGGCTGTGAGCCACTGCTGGTGCTCACACAGTGACAACTTCCCCAGTCTCTTCACCCTGTTGTGTGATGCTGCTGGTCCCCACAGCCAGCACCTCCCCCTCGCTTCGCAGGACTCTCCTTGAAGCTCCTTTGAGGCAGGAACCAGACCCCCTCTATTCCTCTCAGCGACAGAAGCTTGTGTTTGGAGAGGTCTGTGTGTCATCTGGGAGAAGAAAAATGAGATCTGACAGATCTTGAGCTGCTCCTGTGGAGGTCCTGGTGCTCCCCAGTGGGCCTTCTGCTGAGCTGGGGACACATGTGGTGCCAGAACATCAGGGGCACTTCCCTGGCACTTTCTGTCACTGATGTGGAGCTTCATGTGTTTAAATACCTTTGCAGATATAGAGCCAAGTGACATCCTGAAGGTCAGAGAGGAGAACAGGGGGGGTTGTGAGCCAGGAAACAATCCCAGGCTGGCCACACCATCTGAGTGCCCAGGGGGTGGCAGCCTTTGGCCAGATGCCACCCACCATCCCATCAATAAGTTGGCAGTCAATACCAAACCTCTGCGGGCAGAATTTGTCGATGTCCTAAAGATTGGCAGAGTGGTGAATAACGAGGCAGTCACACGGAGCTGCATCACTCCCCTCGCTGGCCACATTCCAGCAAAACAGGTTTAATAGCCTCAGATGCAAAGTAGTGCACCCTGGGCAGGGGCCAGGCCTGGCAGCAGGGCCGTGGCTGGGGCTGGAGCCTGTAAAGATGGGCATCAGTTCCCAAGATGAGCAAGGGCAGGGTGACAAGGGCTGGGACAAATGAACCCACCAAGCTGAGGCACAGCAAGTCAGGGTTGAGGCCACTAAGGCTGTGGGTGTCTGGCTGCATTCAACAGTCCTGAGTGGGAAACCCAAATCCTTCTCCCTTCCTACTCTGTAGCCCCTGACACAGCCTTTGGTGAGGACAGCAAAGAGGGCACTAATGTGGAGGGGTGAAACAACTGGCCAAGGTCCCAGGGTCAGGCTCAGGACAGGGATGTCAAAGGTCCCTATCCGAGGCCCATGCTCAAACCCCCTGCCCTGCTGTCCTGAGGGTCCCTCATGCCCCCACCCCACAGCCTGGAGCCAGCCTGCTCAGTTTGCTTGGCATCACCACGTGCATGTGAATGGCAAAGGAAATGGGGGTTTGCTTTTAGAAAAGAAACCCCAGAGCACATCCCTGAATCAGGGCACTGGTCCCAATGCCAAGGAACCCTCTTTTGGGTCTGGTGGACCTCCCTTTCCATCACCAGATCCCTCTGCTGCTCCCAGAGCTCACAGCTGTGTTTTCCCAAGGGCAGCAGAAATCTCCAAGATCTTTTGTCATAGAATCCTAGAACCCCAGAACGGTTTGGGTTGGAGGGAACCATTAAAGGTCACCTAGTTCAACCCCTGCCATGGGCAGGGGCACCTTCCACTAGCCCAGGTAGCTCCAAGACCTATCCAGCCTGGCCTTGGACACTTCCAAAAATCCAGGGGCATCCACAGCTTCTCTGGGCTACCTGTGCCAGGGCCTCACCACCCTCACAGCCAAGAATTCCTTCCCAATATCCCATCTAACCCTGCCCTCTGGCAGTAGGAAGGCATTCTCCCTTTTTGTGTCACTCCAGGCCCTTGGCCAGGATCTGTCTCCAGCTCCTTGGAGCCCCTTCAGGCACTGGAAGGGGCTTTCAGCTCTCCCTGGAGTCTCCTCCAGGTGAGCACCCCTAGCTCTCCAGCCTGGCTCCAGAGCAGAGAGGCTCCTTGGAGCATCTCTGTGGCTTCCTCTGAACTCTCTTCAGGAGTGACCTGTCCTTCCTGTGCTGGGTTCCCAGAGCTGGAGGCAGCTCTGCAGGTGAAGTCTCACCTGAGAGGAGCAGAGGTACAGAATCACTTCCCTCAACCTCAGGTCAAGCTGAATGTGATGCAGCCCAGGGTATGATTGGCTTTCTGTCCAAATCTGGCTATTTTGCCTATCAAGATTTCCTCTGCCCATCCCAGAAGGTTTTTGCCACCTGAAATCCTGGGAATGCTGGATATGAACAGAGGTTTTGAGGGAGTGTCCTCAGATTACAGGGAAGGGGGTAAGAGAAGAAAAGCAAAGGAGGACGAGCTCCAAGGGTCTACTCTCTGCATCTCTGCTCTGTGGGGACCAGGGACAGCACCCAGGGAATGGCCTGGAGGGCAGGGTTAGGTTGGATCTCAGGAAAAAGTTCTTCCCGCAGAGGGTGGTGGGCACTGAACAGGCTCCCCAGGGCAGTGGGCACAGCCCCAAGGCTGCCAGAGCTCCGGGAGGGATGGATGATGCTCTGGGGCACAGGGGGTGACTCTTGGGGATGTTCCTGTGCAGGGCTGAGGGTTGGGCTGGATGGTCCTTGGGGGTCCCTTCCAGCTCACCATATTCTGTGATTCTGTGATTAGGTGCAACAGGACAGCAGAGCTGTGCCAACACCGAGGTCCTGTGCAGGTGTCACTTGTGATGGAAGCCACTCCCAGCCACTCCAGGCTCTGGGCAGTGATTCCTCCTGGCCAGAACCCTGTGCAGGGAACAGGGGCTGCTTCTCTCTGAACCTGCTGGAACCTGGTCATGGTGTGCCCAGAGCCCCTTCAGAGGGCACCTGGAGCCCTCCTGTCCCCTGCAGCACCTGCTGCTGTGCTGGAACCGTTGCAGCAGCACTGGCAGGGATTTACATCCCTCGGAAAATAATTATGGGAAGAAAAGTGCTGGTATTAATCGGAGCCTCCATTTAAGGATTAACCACAACAAATGTGTTGCATGCAGGAAGTTTATTTAACAATGCTCCCATTGTACACCCCGAGAGCATGTTTGTCTTCATTAGTGCAGTAATTCATTATATGGCCTCTCTAACATTCAAATCAGAAGGAAGAATATTAAAAAAGTAATTATACTTTTCAAAGTAAAGCTTTATGGGTAAATTGTATGCAAATCGCTGTCTAAATCAGGGCGGCATATCTTAAGCAGATCTAAAAGTTGCAAAGGCTTCCACGGCATCATTGATATGTAATCAACATAGATGTATGATTCTGCTCCTTACTTAGGCAAATTTGAATGGCAATACTCAAGTAGGTAATTGGTATTTATCACAATGGCTGATGGGGAGAAGCTATAATCTTGTTATGGGTGGGACTGGCCTGTCATAAATCAACCTGCTTGGAGGTTACTGCAAGACTCTGTCACATTTGGGTTTCCAGATGCTTTTAATCACCTTTTTTAACCTTCACCTCATTTGTAATATGGGCAAATAACCTTCAGAGCTTTGAAGGCCTCTTCTGCAGGTGTCTGAGGGTTCAGGGAAATAGCTGAGTGCCCTCACACCATTTGTCCACCCCGTGATGACAGCCCCTTTTCTCTAATCACGATAGTTTAATGAGATTTTTTTTTTTCCTTTCTAAAATAGCACTAGGAATAAAACATGAAATTGATCATTTATGTGCACCAGGGAAATCATGTCATTTGGAAAATAATTTAACAGGATTGGATGGTTCAGATTTACTGCCCAAACCGCAATCCCCAGCACTGGGGAGCAGGGAGGGAGAGCAGAGGCCATCCCAGAGGCTGTTGGGGGTGTGGATGGGCGGAGGACACCCACCCACACTTCCCTGGGGGACAGATATCCCCCACCACCTTCCTTGCAAATCCAAGCTGCTTCCCCAGGCAGCAGGTGCTGAAATCCTCCCCCAGGTCCTGGGGCTGCAGCAGGGCTGGAGAGCCCCGGGGTCTGAGTCCTGGCATGGGGCCAGCTGGGGTATGTGGGAACACGCAACTCCCTTTCCCCAGATTCCTTCCCCCAGCACCAGGCTGTGACAGTGCTGTCCATGCAGCCCCCTGTGTCCCCACTGTCACATAACACTGGGGTCCCACAGAGCTCTGAGGTGTCAGGGCTCCCCAAATATGCAGCAGAGTCTTGGCTGACTGGTCAGGGTATCCCCAAACACCCCACCCCACACACCCCACCACACACACACAGAGGATTAACGAGTCAACAAGAATATTTCAGGTGTCTCTGAGGGTCACTGGCCAGGCTGCTGAGGGACCAGCAGTCCCATATCCACACCAATGCTTGGGAATGAATGGGGCTGGGTGGGAGCAGGAGTGATGCCTCTCCTCCAGGAAAGGGAGGCACGAGGTGCCCAAGGTGCCAGAGCCCAGTTTTGCCCAACCTCAGGGGTTCCCAGGCACCAGACAGTCCGTGGGGTCACCAAAGGGGAGCCAAGGGTCCCTCTTTTCTACGCACTGCAACTTTCTCCTGGTCCCTACCCAGCTCCCCTGAGCTGACAACTCCACAGTGCTCCTCCCAGCAACGCTGGCATTCCCAGGTGACACCCACAGGACACACCAGCATCTCTTCCTCTGCCAGGGAGCACCTCAGTGCACCCAGCCCTAACACTGAGGGTGTGCAGGAATCTGTCAACTCAGCACCCTCTCAGAGACAAGACTCCTGATCTTTTTATTCTGTTTAGCTGGTGGGTGCTGGGCAGGCTTTCCACCTCCTTTTGGGAGCCTCACAAGCAGCTCCCTCAGAAGCAGCTCCCTCACAAGACCTTGGCTGGTGTTGCTGCTGCTGGATGAGGAGAGCTGCACCTTGTGGCCCTGCCCATGGCAGGGGTTTGGGACCAGATGAGCTTTAAGATTCTTTCAAACCCAACCCTTTCTGGGATTCTGTGATGTCCCAGGCAAGGGGTCCCTGTGCAACCAGCCCAGCAGACCCTGCCCAAGCCCCTGAAGGTCCTTGCACTGAGCTGGGGAGCAGCAGCTGTAGACTGAGAACACTCAGAGAGGCTGACAGGGAATCACAGTTCAGAATGTCCACAGTGACTTGAAGAGGATTCACAGCTGAAAATAGGGGTGAAATGGTTTCTGCTGGTTATTAATGCCGTGCTATTTGTTCCATGTTATTAGCAGCAGATAATGTGCCGTGCAGAGGTGAAAAGCAGCCACAGAAACGCGCGCTGCAAATTCATCTCCTCCAGCACAAGGCAATTGCGGGGCTCAAGTGGGGCACTGCTGAGCACCACGAGCCAGCAGAGACCTGAGCATTTTAGGCACTGGAGAAATGAACAGAAATTTTCGTTCCCTTTCTCTTTTTTTTTTTTTTTTTGGAAGGGGAGAGAGGTTACATTTCTCTGTGTCAGAAATACGCCGTGACACGAGAGAATCCATCAAATGACACTGCGTGTCAGGTCATGTCACAACATCATTAAAACATTATATCTTGTTGATGAGGCTCTTGCCATCAATTCAGAGAGTGACTGATTCGATCTGCAAAAAGTGGAAGTTTCTGTGCCCTGTTTGCAAGACAGCTGGCAGCTCTGTGAGAGGAAGCACTATTTCATATTCTATTTAGGGCATTAAGCCTTAATCCCATTAGAAGATTCATAGCATAGCCAGCCCCTGATAGAGAGATACTTCCATAGCTGGATGGATTCCTCCTCCGACACCTGCACCACATGCTGTATGGAGCCATTTGGAAAAAAAACAAGCCTACAGTCTTCCCAGCTCCTCTCTGAGAGCTTATCTCTTCCTCTAATACAGTTTAGTGCCAGGTTTTATAGACTGCTCATGCTGTCGGGAATGTTTGCTGGTATTCTGTTAACTTGATGCTTGGCTGTTCCAACACTATTCATTTAGGGCAAGCATCTGGCATGTAGCAACAAGATGGCTGATCGAATAAAATTAGGCAAGTTTATATGATTAACCATAGCTGGGAGCCAGCACAGGTCTCAGTTTATAAAAGGTTGTAATATATCCTGTAGGTTATTTATCGAATAAAGCTGCATTCCCAGGGTGGGAGAACCCAGGGAAACCCACCCCTGGGTGCTGCTGTCCCAGCTTCCTGAGAGGGTTCTGGCAGCCTTGAGGCAGAGAGGAGGCAAAAGCCACGATGCTGGAGAGCAGGGAGTGCTGGTGGCACAGGTTGGCTCTCTCTAACCCCCTGCCTGAACCAGAATGGGATTTGGGAACCTGGTGACCAGACATGGGACCTGAGTGAGCTCAGGATACCCACCCTGCACCCCCATCTCATGCCCTGGTGCTGGGGCTGACCTTGTCAGGGCTGGGTCCTGCCCAGCAGGAGAGGCTGAGTCCCTTCAGTTTGTTTAGACCAGAGGATGAGAATCCCAGGGAACAGGAAGAGGGCAGGGTTAGATGGGACATCAGGAAGAAATTCTTCCCTGTGAGGATGGGCAGGCCCTGGCACAGGTTGGGCAGAGAAGCTGTGGCTGCCCCATCGCTGGCAGTGTCCAAGGCCAGGTTGGACAGGGCTTGGAGCAACCTGGGCTGGTGGGAGGTGTCCCTGCCCATGACGGGGGACGAAATGGGATGAGCTTTAAGGTCCCTCCTAACCCAAACCAGTCTGTGATTCTACAGCTCCTCCACTTGGTCTGGTGTGGCAGCAGGGCACAGCCCAAGCCCCAATCCTGAGCAGGGATAAGCACTTCCCAAAGAACGTCTTCACCCTGCTCTGGAGGGGCACAGTGTCCCTTGTCCTTCTGGCATCTCCCAGATCACTCTGTGCCTCCTCTCAACTCTGTGGGGCCACCACAGACCCCGAGCTGGAGGCTCCCATGGGTCTCTCTGGCCAGCTGAACCTCCTGCTGCTCAATGCCTTAGTGGCTGAGCTGGTGTTTAAACTGGCAGCCCTGATGCTGCTGGGTGAGCCAGCTGAGAGAGGTGGAGAGTGCTGGGCTGTCCCCAGGATGCCCCATCTACAGCACAGGAAAACTGTGCCCCAAAGTACCCTGCCCTAAATATGCCAACACTGCTGGGTGCAGAGGAATGTGCCCTGCCCTGAATGATTTGCTGGGGAAGGTCAATGACCTGCCAGTCAACCAACCCAGGTTTTGGGCAGCAGTCTAGATGGTGTGGGGTTTGTGCTCTCTGCAGGCTTAGAGGTGTCTGTAACACAGGCACAGGGCAATGAAATAGGTTTCAAAAAAATTAGACATTAAAAAAGAAACCAAATGCACGGTCTGAGCTGAATCCCTCAATCCTGCCAAGCTCCGGCTGTTTAATTTTGCTTTTGTGTCATTGCATTGCTTACCACAGTTCAACAGAATTTGAAAGAAAAGTCATCCTGACTGAAGAATGAAGCACTTGTGCTGTTGTTAAATTATAATTCCAATTTATTCCTTTCTCGCAAAAAATATTCTTTTTGAGAGATAGCCCTTTGCTGAATTAAAAAAGAGGATGGAAAATCCCACTGCCTGCTCTCAGCTCTGCATCTCTCCAGGTCTGTCTTGGTATGGTGTGTCAGGAAATGCAGCATCACCTGCCATGCAATAGAGCCATGATTGATAACTGTGTAATAACCCTGACCCAGAAAACCACACCTGTAATCCTCCCCCGGTGAGGGCTGCCCACATCACTCTCATCCGAGTGTTTAAATGCCTCACTGGTCTTTAAGGTACTTAATTGACCCAGCTGAGATGAAATGGTGTTGCTGAGGTCACTGGGGAGGTCTCTGCCAGAACAGGGCCATGGCTCTGCTCCACCTGCAGTGACCACTCACCTCCACATCCTGTGCCCTTTGGGGTCTCCACCCACAGTCACCTTTCCACAACGTGCTGTTACTCAGCTCTCCAGCACAGTCCTCTCCCTTTGGCCATCTCCCCGGGATGCCCCTGATCCCTGATGGAGCACCCACCCACCCTGCAGCCTGAGGTCCTGAGCCTGGGAACTGGGAAACAAGGATTTTCCAAGTGAGATCAAATGGTGGCCAAGAACTTTTAAGCAAACCCCAAGAGCAGCTCTTTTCTTGTTTATTAGGAAGGAACAAGCCCTGTGCTGAGCTCTGTGCTGGGCTCTGTCTGTCTGTCTGCCTCCCTGTCTCCCCCAGCCCTCCGACTCAGTTATCTATTTACCTATCTATTTACATGTATTTCTTTTCCCAGTGAATTATGGCAGGGAGGCAGTAAAGTGTTATGTATTTGCAAGCCCCATAATCTTTAAAAGCACAGTGATGCATGCTCCAGATGAGAAAAGAGCCTCCATCCAGTATGTTAATAGATAGCATTAGGGCAATAATGAAAAGCACTTGAGACAAGTAAGCCCCTATCAAAAGCTGAGTAATAGAGATGCACAGAATGAATCACAATGCACCTCCTCTGCAAAAGATATTAAGACGTCTGCTTTAGTGCAGGGTCTATTCACTCCAACAGCTGCTTCATTTCTCTGATTAAAATGGGAGTGAGGAGAGCTTTTCCAGCCATTTCCCCTTTTATTTGATCCGGTGCCTTACACACAGGCACACACCCACGAGGCAGCCTGTGCTGGTGGGGGCACCCTGGGCACGCCAAGGGCAGGACACGCACGTGCCATGCCCAGGGACACGAGACAGGAGCGACATAGGCACATTGTGACACACTCCCTGACACAGACACATGGGGCTGCATCATCCCCGGTGCAGCAGCTCCCGGGCACCTTCAGCCTCGCTGCTGCACGTGGAAACAGCCCCCCCAACAGACCTTGCACACACAGCCCATGCACACGCAGGGGCACACGCAGGGGCACACACAGTTTCCTGCACACCTTGGTAGAGACCAAGGCTCTCATCCCCACCACGGGTCCTCTACTCCCTCTCCAGTCCCTCCAGGCTTGTCTGGAGCCACAACAGGGGGCTGGGCTGTAAAGATGCTCTCCCCCAGCCAGTGAGAGCTGTGCCCTCATGTCCTGATGTGCAGTGAGGAGGGGAAGCCAGACAGGCTGGGGATGCAGGGGGAGATAAGGGTCAGGCATCTGGGCTGCTGGACAGCCTTGCTGGGAGATCACACACCAGCCATGGAGGGAGGTGTTGGAGGTGTTGGCAGCTACAGGAGGGGATGAACAGACCCGTGGAGGGACCGTGCTGGAGGTGCTGAATGCACAGAGGAGGGAAATTCCCTGCTGCAATGCCTGCAAGGGCTCTCCAGTGACCTGACCTGGACCCATGGCTGTGTTACCCACCAGCAAGTGTTTCATGCTGTTGCTAAACCTTGAGAAACCATCTGAGTGTCACTCCAAGACATCAGCCAAGTGCCACTCTGCTCTGGAGTCACCTTTGGGAAGGGAACAACAAATGCCAGGGGGATGATGAGGTGCTGGTGCAGTTTACCAGCCACCCTGTCAGTGCCAGCCCAGCTTTTGCCACAAATCCCTCAGGCTCCAGAGCAGGAGCAAGGACAGGCAGGACCAGAGGTCTGAGCCAGGGGTCTGTCTCTCACCAGACAAGGTTCTGGCCATGCTTAGGATCTGTTGGCAGACCCTGTTGGGGCCCAAAGGAGCTGTGCTGTTCTCCACATCCATGGCATAGAAGCAGGGGGATTGTGAGCTGGTGATGTTGAGAGTCTTCCCAGGATATCCCTCACTCACAAGGCCTGTCCCCCATCTCACGGCTCCCCCAGGGCACAGCACAACACAGACAAACATCTCCAGATGAATGTTATTAACTACAGCAACCCCCTGGCTTAGACCTTGAGCCAATAAGAGCAGGAGATGGCACAAATACCAGGAACATGCACCCTGACAGTGGCAACAGCCATAACCAGGTGGGATATTATACCTGTGGTCAGCATAGGCTCATTCTATTTACCAAAGACACACACGAATGTGAATCATTCTGCCCTGCCCACTGTGGGCTTCTTACACCTTCCCCACAGGCACCTGGCAAGGGCTGGTGTTGCAGGAGCTGTGGATTGAAGCCTGGTCCATGCCACAGGGATGCTCTGCTGGCCTGAGCCCTGCTGGGCCTCTCCTCCCTCTGCTCAGCAATATTTCTTTCTCAGGTTTTAGAAGCAGCAGCCAGGAAGAGCAGATGGGCACCGGTGGTGACAGAAGTGCCTCTGGGTGCAACAGGGAATAGTCCTGGGTAGGTGAAAGTCCCCTGGCAAGGGAGAGAGGGCTGGGGGTCAGCAAAAAGGCTGACAGAGATGGTGGGAGCAGCACCACATCCAGGTCCTGCACCCACCCCCCACCATCCCCCTGCTGCCCCCAATGCCCAGGCAGCTGCTGCTGGGCTCTGCAAGCCCCATGCAACAAGCAGGGCAGAGAAGAGCCACTCTGAGGACAAGTCCCAGGGGAATGTCAGAACCAGGTGAGAAATAAAAGCAGCACAACTAGTGCATTATGCCCAGGGAAAGCAAGGGCCGGGTGAGCTGTGCAGTGGTGGCATCACCTCAGGGGGCATGAGCCCTGCAGTGGGGACAGGCACAGAGCACAGCCCAGGCTCTGTGCAGCACTGTCACATCCCCAGGGCAGTGGTGGAGTCACTGGCCCTGGAAGTGTTCCAAGCACAAATGGATGTGGCACTTCACTCTATGGTTTAGTGGCCATGGGGGAATTTGGGGGATTGTTTGGTTTGATGATCTTTTGGAGGGCTTTTCCAACCTTAATGACTCTGTGATTCTGTGACTCTGATTCTGTGTCCACAGCAGCTCCGTGTGCTCAGGGCCAGCAGGGCAGGCAGGGCAGGCAGGGCAGTGCAGGCAGGGCAGGCAGTGCAGACAGGGTAGGCAGGGCAGCAGGGCAGGCAGTGCAGGCAGGGCAGTGCAGGCAGGGCAGGCAGGGCAGGCAGTGCAGGCAGGGCAGGCAGGGCAGCAGGGCAGGAAGTGAAGGCAGTGCAGGCAGTGCAGGCAGTGCAGGCAGGGCAGGCAGTGAAGGCAGAGCAGGCAGGGCAGGCAGAGCAGGCAGTGCAGGCAGTGCAGGCAGGGCAGGGCAGGCAGCAGGGCAGGCAGTGAAGGCAGAGCAGTCAGTGAAGGCAGAGCAGGCAGTGCAGGCAGGGCAGGCAGTGAAGGGTTAGAGCAGGCAGGGCAGGCAGTGAAGGCAGAGCAGGCAGGGCAGGCAGGGCAGTAGGGCAGGCAGGGCAGGCAGTGCAGGCAGGGCAGCAGGGCAGGCAGGGCAGGCAGGGCAGGCAGGGCAGCAGGGCAGCAGGGCAGGCAGGGCAGGCAGGGGCCCTCTGTTGGGCTGCCCGTCTGTCTCATGGCACAGGCAGCAGGGGAGCTGGTGGGTAAGATGGTGGGCCCTGGGAGGAGCAGAGCTGGGCTGATCCTGGCGTGGGGATGGAAGGGAGGGAGGGAGGTGGGGACATCACAAGAGCTCGAGCTGACCCCTCTATGGGGCACCACTGAGGCAGGACTAGCAGTTTCTCCTCCTTGCTCTGCCAGGGCGGTTTCAGGTGGCTTGAAGAAGGATTTTCCCCATTTATCAGCTTTTGCAATGCCCAGGACAAGGGTTTCAGTGGTGGCACAGGGGCACAAAGCCCCTCCCCAGGGAGGCAGATGGGCAGGGGGATGGTGAATGCAGGCCCCGTGTGGAACAGACTCCCCAGACAGCTCGTGCATCACCAACACTGGTGCTGCAGAGCATCGCAGGGGCAGCCCTGAGGGCCCTGCTCAGCCTCGCAGGGGATGGTCCAGGAGCAGTTTCACTGCTGAGGTCAGTTTTGCAACTTGAAGGAGCCTCACAGGAGAATAATTTTGGGTGCAAGCCTACCAAAGCTCTTGATCAAGAGGTCAGGTTTAAAGCTGAGGGCCTTGCCAGGGGGAAAAAGCAGTGAGGGGCACCAACATGATGGGAATGGAGCAGCCATCCCCACCCCAGCCGAGGTACCAACCCCTATGCCAAAGCTGAGCTTGCTGCACTCTGTTGTCCCTGTGGTCCCTGCTGAACCATGCCCCTAGTGCCATGGTGGCAGGGGTGTGACATGGCTCTCCAGGGAGCCCTGCTCAGGATCTCAGCCTCTCTCCATGCTGCTTCCCCAGACCTCATTCTCTGGGTGCCACAGACCACTTCCCGTCATCCTGGGCATGGTCTGCCTGCGGGTCTTGTGGCCAAGCTGAGCTGGGGGGAAATGTAGCCTGTGACCAGCTAAGAGCTGAAGGGACAAGAGAAGAAGAGAGAACCCCAGAGAGGATGAGGCAACTCACTGAGGAGAAGCAGGGGGCAGAAGCAACTGATGTGGAGTTCACTAAGCTCCTGAAGATGGTTCAGGTGCAATGACACATCTGTGGGGTCTGGTCCTGCACAGTTCCCCTGAGGTGCTGACCAGCTGCAGGGGCACCCCCAGTTCCCTGGTAGCCCCATGTCTGCATCTGGCCCATGAGCGTCACAGCATCAGCCGTGTCCAGGGGAAGTCCTGGGGAGATGGCAAAGATCTGGCAGGTCATTAGAGGGCTGCAGCTGGAGAGCAAACCTGAGCGGTTTGCCAGCCTGTTACCCAGAGGGGCAGGGCTCCAAACCTGCCCATGTCCACCTGTCACACGTGTGTGCCACCAGGAACTGCTGAGCCCTTCAGCAGCCTCGGGAGTCACCACCAGCACTAAACCCCAGTCTCCAGCAGGCAGGAGGCTGCCATCTCCACTGGCACCTCCGAGCTCGCTGCCAGATGCCCAGGAAAAGGCAGAGAGGCCTCAGCAGGGAGTTTCAGCGCTGCATCTGCTGCTGCCTGCCAAAATTAACATCACTGACAAAAGGCATGATCCTGAGATTGCACCACCAAACAGATGGATTGCTGGAGTATGGGAGGCCTCGTAATGGAAAAGATGAGTAATTCAAGGAGAGAGTGTAGTGCCAGAGATCCAAGTGCTTGGCTGCTGTAGCAGGCTGGGAACCTGGAGTACTGCCTGTGGCAGGGCTGGATCCCTCCAGCTCTCCAGCAAAACCTGCTGGACAGTGCTCGGGGTTCCTGACAGCAGTGCTGGCCCTGCTGGGGACACAGGGGGCACTGTGTGGGGCACAGTGCCATGGCCAGCTCTGCTGGCCCATGTCAGAGGGGTGGATCCCATGGTGGGCACACACAGTGCCACGGCAGGCACCTCGTCCTGCCCACGCTGCCCCAGAAGGGCTTGGCACTGGCCAGGGCTTTGTGATGTCCCTGGAGCAGTGGTGCTGCAAGGAGACACTGTGATCACTCCATAACCCTGGCCATTTCCTGCTGCAGAAAGCTGGGAATATGAGGATATCCAGCAGGCTTTTGTTCAGGAGAGGAAGGGAGGGAAAGACGAGTGCCTTTGTGTTGCTCCACTTTAAATGTCCCAATGAAATGCCTCCCAAAAACAACCTGTGGCCACCAACTGGCTCTCTGAGCCCCAGTTGTCAGCAAAACCCTCACACTGAGCCCTGTGGGGTCTGGCTCAGTCTTGCGCTATGAAGTGACTCATGGAAGGATCAGAGAAAGTCTGACTTTCTTCTGGCACTGAGCAGGGAGATGGATAAGAACACACTCCCTCCCCTTACCACTGCTGCCCTTGCTGTCCAGGAGCACCCTCATGTAGCTGTGAGATCGTGCCAAGGGCTGGAATCCATCACCCAGTGCACATGGATCATCCAGATCCTGCCAGCAGAGCTACTCTGGATCTACAGTCACAGCAGAGAAAGAGGCACAACAACCCTGTGTCTCTAAAACAGCTGGGACCTCACCTCACCACCGCCCCACAGCTCTCCCTGCCTTGTCATTAGATGTGGGATAATTAATTTTTTTTTCTTGTTTAAGTACAAATGCACTGCCATCAGCCACTTGTCAGTGCTATGACTGTGGTGACATGAATATGACACAGCAGGCTCGTTCTGGGCACCTGAAATATAAATTCATGTGAATAAAGGAGTTTGCTGGAGTTTTGGCAGAAGATTTGGGCTGTTTGTGTTGTCCGGCCCTGGAGGTCTCTGGGGTTCTCCTGCAGCACAGAGCCCAGTTGTGCCATGCCCTGAGGCTGTGCTGGGTGGCACAGGGACATCAGGACCAGGGCAGGGCTCTGCTCCTCCAGTGTGTCTGTGCAGGGAGTCGCCTGCAGCAAATGGTGCTTGGCTCTGTCCTGCTCAGCTCCCTGCACCTCCCGGCTGACACACTGGAGGAGAGTTTAGGCAGTTCAACACTTAATCTCCTGGAAAAAAAAGGCAGTAAAGGGAGGGAGGCATAAATCAGCAGCAGCGTAAGGCCCCTTATCTGGGAATGACGCCCCTCAGTCCATAAGGGTTGACACATCCATGGGCACTGGTCCCGCTGCAGGGATCGCTGCCACGAGATGGCCTTTGCTGTGTGCTGGCTGCTCCTGTTGCTCTCTGGACTCCAACCCCACCCTGCCCTGCAGCCGTGGGGTGGCACTGGGGGCTGGGCAGTGCCATGCTCGGGCCGGCTGGCTCAGGGTGCAGGTCCTGCCCCTGCATCCCCCCGTGGGGCAGCAGGTGCAGAGGAGCAGCCAAGCTGGACAAAGCAGTGTGTGAGGAGCAGCAGAGGGCAGGGTGGGCAGGGGCTGAGCAGGGCAATGTGTGTGCTGCGACACCCCAAGCAACTGGCCAGAGCTTTCCAGGGCTGGGGCAGGGCTGAGTACTGCACAAAGCAGCATGGTGGGCATCAGCCAGGCGGTCTGTGTGTGCATTCACTGCCATTTCATAGGTAAGGTGTCATTTAATGGGATTTATTCACTGTCATGCTTTGGTTTGGTTTCTCTGTATGTGAGGCCGAAAGGGGACTGGGCTTTGCTGTGGGGTCCTGTCTCCCTGACAGATCAGGGGGAGCAGCAGCACCTTTCAGGCACCAGCAACTCCACCCCCCACAGGTGGGGAGAAGGAGTTTGGGATCCCAGTGAATATGACCAGGGTGGACACGAGCAGGTGGGCACAAGTGTGAGCACGTGTGGTTCCCCCAGCCCAGGTGCAGCGGAGAGGAGAGCACCGGGGGGCTGCAGGGGCACAGGGAAAGGACTCAGGGGCAACACTCCTGATACCCCAACATGACTCGGGGCACTGCAGGAGGACAGGAACTAACACTGCCATCCCCTCACACCTTGTGAGGGAAAGGTAAGTGTATGTGAGCACCAGAGAGCAAACCCGAGCCCTGTGTGTTTAAACTGGCAAGTTCTGTGTTTGTCATCGAGCTGTAAAATGATACCCGAACAGATGAGGACAGGAACTTCTTGGAAGGCTCAAGCACAGACAGCAGGAGTGGGGGAATAGCATTTTACTTTATTTCTTTACATGCAATCCAAGGCTTTATTTTTTTTTCTTGCAGTGTTATATTTTTCTATCCAAAAATGGTTATGAGTCTGCCAGCTCTCAGAGGCAGCTCTGCCATGCTGTTGGAGGGCTTGTGCCATGTCTGACACACCAGGGCTGGGAGCTCCAGCTGGGACACAGCAACAGGCACAGATATAAACCCTGGGCTCGAGGGTTAATGAAAAAGCAGAACAGGGAGGGAAGCAGTGTGAGTGTGGGCATGGTGTGTGTGGGCAGTGCCAGAGAGTTCCCATCCCAGTGAACCCCCAGCACTGGCCAATTCCAGCTCACTTGTTCCACGGGGATGCAGGAGACATTAGAGCCATGCAGATGATGCTGAGCAGCAGCCTGGGTTTGTACTGCGTTGTAGGAGAACATGTGCTTAAACCAGCAGCTCCTGTTTATCACCAGGATATCCAGTGGGTGGATAATTTTGGTGAATGAGAAAATGCTGCTTTTCTTTGGGTTCAAGCCATGTGCTGGGTGAGATGATGCTCACAGCAGTGACTTCTCTCAGGTGCTGCGTGGTAGGGGCGCCTTGGCACGTGTTCTCTGGGTTATTTATCACACAGAGGTGGTACCTAATTTGGCTGGATGCAGATCCTGTGTGAGGTTATGGGGCGGAAAGGGAGGGTGTGCCAAAAGCAAACACTGAGTTTCTGTCTGTGACGCTGTGACTGTCACAGAGCATGGAGTGACAGGATGCATGTGAGCTACTGGTGACTAAGGATGCTCTCTTTTGGCTTAAATTAGGGGAAAATCCTGAACAAAATTCTTAGCAAAGCCAGAAAGCTTTATTCTCTGGCCATTCTGTGAGATGCCAACCAGCCCCTGCACTGCATTTCAGCTCTCAGTTTATCTTGAGGCATCACAAATGTCTGAACAGCAACTGGGGTGACCCTGGGTCAGTGTCAGAGAGATGGACTTGAACTCAGGGCACCAACCCATTATGGTCCTTGCCCACTTGGCACTTTTATTCAGCCCCCAAAACAGGCAGCCCTGGGAGGAGGGTGGGTGAGCTGGGAAAGTGAGTGAGCAGGGACCACGTTCACTGCTCAGGGCATCACCAAGAGCTGCCCTGGGTCCTTCACCCACTGCTGACAGTGGCAGCAGCCCTGAACTGCTGGGCCCTTGGCAGAGCTGAGCCCTGACCCTCTGTGAGACACTGTCCCGGTGCTTTATGGCCATCACCATGTCCCAGTGCAGTACAGAGTGTCCCAAGGGGGTCACAGCCTGCCCAGCTTGACAGCAGAAGACCATCAAGGAGTATTTCTCACCCCTGAGGGCTCTCCTGGGGTCACACCTCATTCTGTGTTATGTTTGGGAGGGAAGGTGGTGGGAAACCTGAGCTCCTGGAATCAGGTGGGCTGCAAGAACCTGTGCAGTGAAAGAAAAGCACTGGTAACAGGAACAGCAATGCTCCAAGAGGAGTCCAGGCTGTGCCTCCCAAACTCATCCACAGTCTTCCTCCATGAGCTGAGATCTGAGCACCTCAAACACAATCACAAAGTAAGGCCATGAGGGAAAGCTCAGAGTCCCCAGGGCTCCCAGCAGTGTCACAGGGGTGGCAATGAGGGGAGATCATGAGGACTATGAAGAGTTCATGGTCAACTGGTGCATAAAAGACTGGTGGGGACCTGAGATGGCCACTTTCTGGAGGTTTGGGGATCATGGTGTGGGACACTGTCATAGGAAGGCCACACCAGCTCTGAGGACCCTGTTGTGACATCCACAGTGCACAGATATGTTGGTCTCACTGGCTGGCCCAGGTCTCACAGGTGGTGTCTCAGAAGGGACACGCTGGTCTCTGTGCTCCAGGGCTGTGGGAAACAGCCTCCATCCCCCAGCCTGCTGCTCTCTCCACAAAGCTGTGTGCTGATCCAGGTAAGATGGTCAAAGTCAAGGTGGCTTCCAGCTTGCTGGGGCCACAGCCAGCCAGCCCTTCACCAGGTCCAAAGAATGCTGGGAATGAGGGGATGGGGTCACCGACCTGCCATGCCACTCTGTGCCACCTCTCACCCTCCCTGTGCAGCTCCCCAGGGTGGTGCTGAGGGGCTGAGGCAAGTGGAGCACCAGAAGTAGGGCAGTGTCCTGGCTGTGGGGCAGGGAGAGCCCCAAAACACTGACACAGCTGGGCTTGGAGCCAGGGCACATTGTCCTGCCCTGCCCCTGCTCAGCCCAAGGCACAGCAGGGCACCAGCAGGGCAGACACTCCCCAGTGTCCTGCTCTGGCACTGGCAGACCAGGCACCTGCAGATCCTGAGGGACTGTTCCCACCCCCAGGCTTTAAAAAGCCTCTGGGCAACTGAACTGGCCCAACTACAACTGTGGCACTGAGAGCAGCAGAACACCCCAAAGAGCTGGGCAGGGTCACAAAAACCCAGAGCAGCAACCCCAGCAGTGGGATCAGTGGTGGGAGCAGGGGCTCCCTGTGGGGCTGTTTGTGCACGTGTGTGTGCAAGGGGACACACATGGGGGGCTGTGCCCGGGCACATGGCCATGTGTGGCACTGCAGGGCCCCTCTGCCATGCCAAGGTGAGGGACATCTGAGGATAGGGCTGTGCTTCGCACGGAGCTCCATGGGCTAACCGAAAACAGATGTACAAAAATAAACAGAAATACTAGAGATGTGATTACCAAGGAAACGCATTTACATACAGGAAAACGTCCAAAATGACTGTCAGTTACTTCCTTTATTTATTTGCATTTATAGAAATGCTCCCACCCTGGTATCTGGGCTCAGTTTTGCCCAAATCACAGGAAACAGAACCTGCTGGACACTTGTCCCATCACCCACCACCAGCTTGCCCCCTCCCATGAGGGAAACCTGCCCCACTCTGATGGGGCTCAGTGGATCCAGTGCTGGAAACTGCTTTCCTTCATTTTCATCTCTGGGCACAGAGATTCCCCATCAGCTTTCCTGGGACCCCTCCAGGGAAGGATTTTCTGGGCTCACCATGGGGCAGCCCCCCCTGCTCCCTGCTCTGGGCAGCCATGGGAGAAATTGGGGACTGAGGGCTGAGGGGATGAAGCAAAGGGATGATATTGGGGCAGGGAGATGGGGGATTTCTCAGTCCAGTTGCCATCAGAAAACCTGAAGGGCAGAGATACAGGCTGAGGCAAATCAAAAGAGAAGCATTTTAACTTGCAAGAAATGGAAATGAGAGGAGTGAATTTGGGTCATGCCAAAGCATTCGTTCTACAGGAATCGAAATGTTTTACAAGCCTTTCCTTTTCTCCCATTCTTTTTCCTTTTTTCCCCTCTTTTGGGAGGATTTACAATAAAAAACCAGTTTTGTTTACAAAATGCACAAAGAAAATGTTTTAGCTGTCCTTTTCCCCTGCAGTCGTACACAGCCCTCACATCCAGCTTCAGTCTGACCAAAACGGCATTGGAAGCTCATTCACCAGCCATCAGCAACAAAACAACTGCACTATTTGGCTGAAGTTCTCTCAGATTATAATCTTGTCTCCAAACCTTTCCCAATATCCACAAGAGCCCAGGCACTGAGCAGTGACATGAAGGTCTGGCACTGGGACAAGACCCACTCTGGTGCCAAGCCAGCTCCATCCCAGCCCACAGAACACCCATGGAGATGCTGAGGAGCAGCAAGGTGGGTAAATCTCAGGATTCCTCTTGTTCTGGGAATGGCTGGAGAGGAGACTGGTTTGGAGAGAAGATTTGTGTGCAGTTTTTGAGGGAATGTATTTGTTCATGGTGCAGCTTTGCCTTGCAGAATCACAGAATGGTTTGGGTTGGAAAGGACCTCAAAGCTCATCCCTTTCCATGTCCTGCCATAACAGGGGCACCTTCCACTAGCCCAGGTTGCCCCAGGCCCCTTTCAACCCAGCCTTGGACACTTCAGGGATGGGGCAGTATCATAAAATGAGTGTTATAAGGTCACTCAGCTTCTCTGCTCAACCTGTGCCAGGGCCTGCCCACCCTCACAGGGAACAATTCCTTCCCAATGTCCCATCTAACTCTGCCCTCTGGCAGTGGGAAGCCATTCCCTCTTGTACTGTCCCTCCAGGACCTTGTCCAAAGTCCCTCTCCAGCTCTCTTGGAGCCCCTTCAGGCACTGGAAGGGGCTCCAAGTTCCCCCTGGAGCCTTCTCTTCTCCAGGTGAGCCCCCCCAGCTCTCTCAGACTGTCTCCAGAGCAGAGGGGCTCCAGCCCTGGAGCATTTGCGTGGCCTCCTCTGGATGCAGGAACATGAACAATCACTGCTGGACTCAGTTCTGGAGCTGCTCCCCCTGAGTGTGGCAGGGAGGGACAGGGAGCTGTGACCTGCAGACCACCCATAGTTACCCCCTGAGGAAGGGACACAGAGGCCCTGGGGCCACCCTGGCACTGATGGAGAGAACACTTGGCACTGTGGACCTCCTACTACTGATGAACTCCTGGTCAATGTAGGTCCATCAGCTCTCCTGCTGGAGCGTGGGGATGCTCAGGGCTCAGGGTGGTGCTGTGGTGCCCAGCAGGGCAGGAGGCTGTGCCAGCAGGGCAGTAGGCTGTGCCAGCAGGGCAGGAGGCTGTGCCAGCAGGGCAGGAGGCTGTGCCAGCAGCGCCCACTGCATCACCCACCCCTCGGCAAAGAGCAGGGGGGTGACACAGTTTGCTGCTCTGTTCTTGTGCTGCCTCTGCAGGGTAATTAGCACTGACAGGGTGTGTGCAGAGTTACTGGTAATTGCCCACACACTTAAGGTGTGGTGGAAGTCAGGAGGTGAAGAGAAACCTTCCTCCTGACCTACATGCAGAGGTGCTGCCCAGCAGCTGTGGGACAAGGAGCTGGAGGGGAGGAAGGAAATGATGAAACACTTCTGCAGGCAACAGCACAAACCTGGCTGCTTTCCCCCTTTCCCAGGGGCTCCAGAGGAGGAACTGAAGTAACCCCAAATCATGCTGGAAGGGGAAGGCAAGGCCAGAGCATCCCTGCCCAGCCAGGAGCTGGGGGTTGGCACAGTGGCACTGGCTGCCCAAGCCAGGAGAGGGCTGGATTAGCAGGAGCCTCATGTGCAGGACGAGGCAGGTAACGCTCTGCTGGCTGCCCGTGTTTGTGCCCACATGTTCCTCTGATCAGGTTAACTGGCTCATTTGCCCGGGAGCAGGGAGCCAAGCACTAATGGCTTTGGACATGCAGCCTGGGCTCTGCTCTGCTCTGCAACCCTTCTGGGGGCTGCTGCAGGTGCTGCTGAGCTGGCCAGGCACTGGGCAGGGGGCTGGGGCACAGCTTCCAGGAAACCTGCCAGAAAACATACCAGGAAACGTGCCAGGGAGTGTGTGAGCAAGGAAAGGCTTCTGCAGCCATCACCTTGACAGGGCAGTGCCATCCCAGTGATGCAGTGGGCCTCCCTTGTTGCACATCCCAAAGGAACAGGGATGGGCCACTGCCAGGGAATCGCAGAATCCTGGAATCATTAAGGTTGGAAAAGCCCCCCAAGATCACTGAGCACACCTATTAACCCAGCACCGCCGTGTTCACCACTACCCCATGTCCCCAAGTGCTACATCTGTGTGCCTTTTGAACACTCCCATGGATGATGAATCCACCCTTGCCTGGCCAGCCTGTTCCAATACCTGACCACTGTTTCAGTGAAGAAATTTTTCCTAATATCTAATCTAAACCTCTCCTGGCAATTGAGGCCATTTCCTCTCATCCTGTGCAGTTCACAATCTTGGCAAGCAACGGGAGAACAGAGATTAGGTCCAGGATAGTCCTTTCCTCCTTTCCCTCCTCTTCTCTTGCAAGTAACTCTGACCTGCCAAGCACCATCAGTGCACCAGCATGAGCTGGTGACCACTGGAAGTGGTCACGTCCAGTCTTGGCAATCTCATTGTGCAGCAGGAGAAAATTTCCTGGTGCCACACAGCAGCCCCTGCCTGAGTTTCTCTCTTGCCCACAGAAACCATAGATCTCCTGCCTCTAGATTTCCCTTACACTGACCCACCCTGCTCCAGCCCCACCTTTCCTCCCCTCTCAGCCTTGCCCTTTCCTGCCAGCTCTCTGACTGTGCCTGCTCATGGCATGTCCATGGTGGGGACCTGCAGCCCTTCCCACCAGCCCTTTCCTCCCGTGGGGATGTGGCTCCAGGCAGGACTGGCCATATGTCCAGACTGACCCTCTGAGCTCCCCTGGCCAGGCAGGATCATTTATTTAGTATTATGCGGTTTGTCTCTGCTCTCAAAGCCTGCAGGCCAACACCCAGCCCTTGGGCAGGGACCAATTTATGTCCATCCCAGCCCATTCCACAGAAACCAAACCAAGCCACGGCTACTCAGGCTCAGGTTTTCAGCAGGACAAAATTCTCTTTTTAAGGTCTTCAGCAAGACAAACTCTGAAGTTGCTGCCCCTGTTTCTGTCTGGTAGAACAATCTGCCTGTGATCAAGGAGATCTGTAACACTTGTTCTCCCATCTATGCTCTGGAAGATAAGTTCTCCCATATCCACAGTTCCCAGGATTACTCATTCCTCCTGGATGAGGCCTTCCAATTCTTCCATTTAATTGCTCATGTTCCTGGCATCAGGACAGAAATAGTTGAACTGTTTCTGCCCAGCCTTATCTGTGCTCTCAGCCGAGGAGGTGCCGTCGTCGCTGGCTGGAAGGGGCCTGACGTCGGCTCTTGGCAAGGTAAGTGCTCTCCCATTCCTCACTGCTCTCTGCTCTTCCTTTCTTGGTTGCCCTGCTCCTGCTGACATGGTCATCCCCCCTCTGGATGTGGATTCCAGGCAGGGTGCAACCAAGGCCAAGAAAGGAAACGCTCCGAGACAGCCCCGAGACCCGTCCACAGAGAACATCACCACTTATCTGTCTTCCTCCTGATAACCTCCTTTTAATATTATCCACTGCAGACTCACCCTTTGCAAGTTCTTTATCCACTTTAATTCTGTGATCCCATCTTCTCTGGGTTAGCTAATAATTTCCCATGGGTGCTTTATGCAATGTATTTAAATCCAGACAGACACAACACAGTGCAGAAAAGCCATGCACTGCTTAGTCCCTGACAGGCTGCCTTGGGAGGACACATGCTGGATTTCATTCCATTTTTCCATACATCTCCCTGACTTTATCTGTTGTCCCATATAACATAAGCTCAAAAACCTTAGGTATGACACAGGCCAGACTATTTATCCTGCATTTATAGCTTACAGAGCCTGTTTTACCCTCTGCAGTGTGGTGGCAGTGCTTTGGACTGGCTCCTTCCTCCGGTTCTGCTCCTTCATGAGAGCTGCCCATGACCTCCTGGTGGTTCTACCTCTTCAAGTCCAGAGAAGGCCACTGCCCTGATCCCAGGGCTGGAGCCCCTCTGCTCTGGAGCCAGGCTGAGAGAGCTGGGGGTGTTCACCTGGAGAAGAGAAGGCTCGAGGGACACCTGAGAGCCCTTTCCAGTTCCTAAAGGGGCTCCAGGAGAGCTGGAGAGGGACTGGGGACAAGAGCCTGGAGGGACCGGAGATGGGGGAATGGCTTCCCACTGCCAGAGGGATAGATGGGATGTTGGGAAGGAATCCTTCTCTGTGAGGCCCTGGCACAGGTTGGGCAGAGCAGCTGTGGCTGCCCCATCCCTGGAAGTGTCCAAGGTTGGGCTGGACAGGGCTTGGAGCAACCTGGAACGGTGGAAGGTGTCCCTGCCTGTGGCAGGGTTTGGAAGGAGATGGTCTTTGAGGTCCCTTCCAACCCAAACCACTCTGGCATTCTGTGATTTAGGAGCCAATTCTTCCAGGATTCTGAGGCAAAGATGAGCTGGCTCCTCCCAGTCTCAGTGCTTTGAACTCTTAGAGGTTTCTTCCACCCAGGCAGTGGTCACTTCCATGTCCACACTGTCATTCCCCTGTTCAGTAAGAGCATCCTCACCAGTGGCAGTGCTGAGGGCTCAGGCAGCAGCACCTTCCTCCATCCTACCGTATTCATCCCAGACGACTTCTGTTAAAAAGCCACTTACCAGTTGTGCCACCTTCAGCCCCAGAAGTTTCCAAAGCTCCTGAGGAAAATCACACATTTCAGAACAAGTCTTTGTATACTAATCCTTTCCAGTGGCAAAGACTTCCTCATAAACCCAGATCATCTCCCCACCTTCACTGTGCTCACTCCTTCCCCTCCACCAAAAATGACAGAACTCCTCTGAAGGTCACCCAAGTCTTTCGTCTCTTTGCTCATCTCCCCCACCTTGGCTGAGACACACTTGGCATGTGGAAGCAGGAACCTGCCCACCACTTGTCCCTGTCCCTCTTGGCCTGCTCTGTCCTCTCTGACTTGTCTGCATGTCCCCTTTCACCTTTGCCTCTGTTTCCTGGTTAGCAGTTACCTCTGTCTTTCTCCCTTCAGGACTAGCTGCTCTTTCCTGTGTCTGATCCTCTGTTTCTTCTCCCTGAGCTCTGGGACTCCAGACCATGGTCTCCACTCCATTTTCTGTCCTTCCACCTGCCTCCTGCTTTTCTCTTGGGTTTCTAATGCAGCTTCTGAGGGTGTTAGTCCTTGTTCAGATCTTTTCACAGAGCAGGTGTCTGCAGTTCTCCCGTTTCTTTGTGGTTACTCCTTTCTCCTTTCCTATACTGTTATAAACTTCCCCTTCTACTCCACCACATTATCCAGCTTTTTCTCTACTTTGTGGTGTCTCTTCCACAGTATTCTCTGGGTACAACCCTGTTTCACCTCCAGCACCAAGGGGGACAGGTTATTGGGAGCCCTGGGATCAGAATATGGGAATGCTTTTCGAGCTTCTCTCAGCCTCATCCCATGTGCATCACCCCTGTTCTTCCTTTCCTGCATGGCTGTGAGTGAGAGGGGAGTCAGGCCTTGTGACAGCATTGGCAAAGGCTACACCACTCTGACCCTTTGCCACGAGCAGCTCTCTTGGAAAAGAAAGGAACTGCAGGACATGTTCAGGCACACAACAGCTGGGATGTTGGAGGATAAGATATCCATTCCGTTAAAAAGCACAGAGATAAAATCCTCCTCTTGCAGCATTGTTGTTTCCAGGAACATCTTAAAGATGCTTTGATTTTCCTTTTCTTGTGTCCTTGCTACACAAAAGCAGCAAGAGCAGCTCTCCTCACAAGCACCATTAGCTACTTAACACACCAGGGCAGAAGGAATAAAACCTGAGTTCTTGGCTACTTCTTGGGCCCAGCTCATCCAGCTGTGTGGGGATAGATCAAAATCCAAGTGATATCCCACCCCTGTAACCAAGAGGCTTCAGGGTGACTCAGTTATGGCCTTCCAGTACCTGCAGGGAGCCTACAAGAAACACTGAGAAAGACTTTCTGCAAGGGCCTGGGGTGACAGAACAGGAGGGATTGGCCTCAAACTGACAGAAGGCAGAGTTAGATAGGATATTGGGAAGAAATTCTTCCCAATGAGGGTGGTGAGGCCCTGGCACAGCTTTCACCGAGAAGCTGTGGCTGCCCCATCCCTGGAAGTGCTCCAGGCCAGGTTGGATGGGGCTTGGAGAAACCAGGGCTGGTGGAAGGTGTCCCTGCCCATGGCAGGGGGTTGAAACTGGTTGGTGTTTAAGGTCCCTTCCAACCCCAATCATTCTGTGATTCTCTGATTCTATCTCCACGGAAGCCACAACGGCGAGATGATTTTGTCAGTCCAATCACAATCATTTGTGGATTTCACCTGATTTAATTTGTCTCTGGAGCAAACAGAACACATGAAATGCAGGCTCTGTGCTCATTACAGACAGGGTTCAGCAGAGCCACCCAGTCATACAACAGAGTCATTTATGTGGGGAGATAATCACAAGGAACCCCATCCACAAAGAAGATTCCATCAAATGAAGAATTTGTTCACCTATAGGCAAAGTGATATCTCAGACTCAGGATCAGCCAGACCCAGACATCAGACTCAAAAAATGCAGCACAAACCATTTAGTGTGTCCCAGCAGTCACTCCTGTTGCCATTTTCCTGCCTCTCACCTCCTGGCCCCTTGGGCTGCTTTGTAAAGAAGTTCCACAGTGAAACCAGCCAAAGTCGAGAATTTCCAAGAGACGTGAAAATAGCAGAATGCAAATTCTGTGGAGGCTTGAAATTTCAAGTGATTTACCGGTGTCAAAGCCGTAAAATCAATTTGGCAGGTGTTTGCTGGTTAAAATTAGTTTTAACTGAGAGCTGGAGGCACTGCTGTGGGTGTCTGTGAGCATTGCTGGGGACGCACGAGGCACAGCTCGGCTGCGCTCGGCGCATGTGTGTGTGCTGTGCAGTGCAATCCTCCTGCTGTGCCCTGCAATGCTGGTCGTGCCGCTCAGACAGCCCTGGGTGCTGAGCTGGGTGGCTGAGACCACAAAGCAGCACTTGCAGAGGATTTTCGGCATTTTCTCTGGCCCTGGGGTGGGCAAGGTGTGGTCAGTGGAGATCAGAGGCAGGTCCCACCAAGGTGCAGCGTTGATGTCTCAGGTGGGCTCACAGGTGTGCTGGTTTGAAGGTAAAGCACCAGGAGAAATGAACCCAACGCTAAAGAGATTATAAGTCAGAGTTACAATTTAATAACAATATTCCAATCATTGCAATGGCACAAAGAGAAATTGGGTTTAACCCCCAAGCCCAGCAGTGTAACCCAGCCCCCTGGGGCACAAACACAG
>JAOXXN010000287.1:1539510-1556266 GCA_026770055.1 Myrmophylax atrothorax
AGCAGCTGTGGCTGCCCCATCTCTGGGAGTGTCCAAGGCCAGGTTGGAGCAACCTGGGCTGGTGGAAGGTGTCCCTGTCCGTGGCAGGGGTGGCACTGGATGGTCCTGCACCCAGCATAAAGACAGGTAACAGAGCTAGTGCTGCAATTGTCCTTCCTGCCTGCAGAGTGCCAGGACCAAGAAAACACAGCAAGGATTTCCTGTATTCCCTGTAGTATTTTCCATGTGCACACATCTGCTGCTTCTTCTTCTTTACATAGATAATTCCAGTCACAGGACTCGAGGGAATGGCTGGAGCTGTGCCAGGGCAGGGTTAGGTTGGATCTCAGGGAAAGTTTCTTCCCCCCAGAGGGTGGTGGGCACTGACCAGGCTCCCCAGGACAGTGGGCACGGCCCCAAGGCTGCCAGAGCTGCAGGAGGGTTCGGCCAGGGTGGGATTGTTGGAGTGTCTGTGTAGGGCCAGGATTTGGACTTGATGATCCTTGTGAGTCCCTTTCCAGCTCAGGATATTCTGTGATTCTCTGTTTCACATAAAAGGTTATCTTTGTCCCTCTGGTAGCTGAGCTCTCCCATGTCCTGGAGAAGCTGAGCTCTCTGATCTGACAGAGTTCAGGGCTGGCAGGGTGGCCTTTGCTGAGCATTGCCACCCTGGCAAAACTTTACCTTGTTGCTCATCATGGGTTGTTCTTGGTCCAGATCCAGTCCCAGGATTACCTTCAAAACCCCATAATCACAGACCAAACACGGCTGAGCAGCAGAAGTTGCCTGTGCAGAAAGATGCACATTTAGCAAAGAAGATGCTTTGTGACATTCAGAGCCTTCTGTCAGTTGTGCAGTTGTACTCAGTGGCATAGACTCAGAGCATGTGAATTTGCTTTTTTCTTCACATAAGCCCTTTCTTGTTATTTCTTTACTTTTTTTCACAGAAGGTGTTGAGCCAAAACCTGCCATCCTTCCCTGTAAGGGTTAAATCCATTTCCCAGCCAAGTCACAGCTTCTATTTTTTCATGTTAGCTTGCCTGCAGCTCACACTAAAGGTGAGGAAGGCTACCCAGAGGCTGTGATTCCCTATTGAGGAAAAAATTCCGTAGGCTGAGTGTGCACTTGCTGGTTCATGTCTCCCCTGGAGCTGCCAACACTGGTGCTGCACGAAGTGCTCTGCCTGAATGGTCCGTGGGCAGACTTTTGTTATGATAAGTGAATAGTGCAGCCAGACAGCTGTTTCCAGATGTTTGTTTTCAACAACGCAATGCTTTGCATTCAGAGTATCTGGAAAAGGTCAAACCTGACTCCAGCATGAGGAGGAGGGTGGTGTGGAATCACAGTTGTGTGAGTTCCCATCAGAGCAGGCATGTGCTGTTGGATCCAGTGGCCCCCACAGCCTAAAAGTCTCCATTTCTGCTTCCTTCTCCTCAGGCTTCCGGCTGAATGCCTCCTCCTGGCCCATGTTCCTTCTGAAGACTCTGAATGGAGCAGAGATGGCTCCTGTCCGGATTTTTCACAAGGTATTTTACTGTTTGTGCAGTTCCTTCTGGCATGACCCTTTCACTGCAGAGCACTGAACTCAGAGCTGGTGTCTCATGAGAGGTGTGCTGGTCCCAGAGGGGTGGCATTGCCCAGCTCTGCCTTGGTGCTGCTGCTCCAGGACAGAGCTGTGCCCTCTCCAGCCCCAGTGTCAGGATGCAGCCAGAGGTGTGCAGAGGAAGTGGCTTGAGCTTCAGCACTGGGGCTTGAGACATGAGGTTGATCTTCACTGGGTTTGCAGTTGCTGCTCAGAGTGGGGAATGCAGCGTGGGGAAGTCAGTGCCTCTCTGAAACCTTTTCATGTGCCAGAGCTTGCGAGGAGGGCAGTGACTGCTGTGAGGCAACAGTGCCAGTCTAAGTTCACAGTTTGTGTTCTCACACCCTTAGTGCAGTCAGAGAGAGAAGCCAGGCCAGAGACGGATGGGATGGGATGGGATGGGATGGGATGGGATGGGATGGGATGGGATGGGATGGGATGGTTGGTGAGGCTTTAATGGATCTCAAGAGCAAGCCTCAAATAAGGGTGGATGGCAGATCTCTCACGTCTCACAAAGCTGAAGGTGAGGGAAGAATGATGGAGACACACTGTCATACCGCAGGTTTTCCAGCTCTGAGATAACAAGGTGAGAGTATCCTCTGTAGGCTCTTTCTTTGGAGCTCTCCTTGCTGCCTGTGGGGCATGCCAGAGCTGTCACAGGGTGCAGTGTTCTTGTGTCACTCCCTGGGTCTGGTCCAGCAGCAGCTGAGGGCAGTGTAGTTTGCAGCAGAGTTTTGTTGCCTCTTGGTTAAAGGACACATGGCTGAGTAGCTCAGCCAGTGTTTGCACACCTCTTGGGGTTCAAACCCAGCCCTCTAACTCCCTTCAGCTGCTCGTGGAGGGGAGTTTGCTGGTAAGGGCACAGTCTGGGGAGGGCCTGGAATGTCCCTTTGAGCATATATTCCTCTTCTTCTTGTAGGAACCACCATCTCCATCCCAAAACTTCTTCAAGACAGGTATGAAGCTGGAGGCAGTGGACAGGAAGAACCCTCACTTCATCTGCCCGGCCACCATTGGGGAGGTGAGAGGTTCTGAGGTCCTCATAACATTTGATGGCTGGAGAGGTGCCTTCGATTACTGGTGCCGATATGATTCCCGGGACATCTTTCCCGTAGGCTGGTGCTCGCTGACTGGAGATAATCTGCAGCCCCCTGGGACGAAAGGTAAGGCCCACATTGTTGCTTAGCTGTCTTCCTCCTTCACTCAGCTTGCAAGGAGCAGCAAAGCAGGCAGAGACTGGCAGCAAGGACACCTCGGTGCCCTCTCTGGCTTTCTTGTGCTGCTTCATGCCTGCTAAAGGTACATGTGATCACCCTCATAGCAGTGGAACAGCCTGACATCAAGGTGCTGAGAGCAGCTACCTGTAAAGATGGGCAGGCTGATGGCTCTGGGGAGGAATGGTGCTGTACATTGCTGAGGTTTGCTCCGCTCCAGGAATTCCCTTGGAGTCTTCCCCGTGTCTTTGAATCCCATATTCCTGTGGAGTTTTAATCAGGGAGACTGGAATAATGAGAACTATGGAGTTACAGGGATGTGCCTGTTTGTACTTGGGGCAGTTTCCTTGCTCTGCCTTATGCTGTGAATGTGGCAGAAGCAGGTGTGGAGCAGGCTGTGCCTGCCTTGTTCGTAGGGCTGTGATTGTGGGGCTGGAGTGGGACTGGGGGACTTGCTGCCTTGCAAAGGCCTCAGCAATGGCTGTTTGTGTTCTCAGACATGTCTCTGGCTTGCTAACTTTGCAGTTCTGTTTAGGCCCAGGGGAACTGTCATTGTCCCCAAGCACATCCCTCTGGCATTTGCTGGCTGGCAAGCCCTACATGTGCCTGTCAGTGAAATGAGGGGCAGGAGAGCAGCCTCTCTGCCAGAGCTGAAGGATTGCTTAGGAAAGGCATTTCTCTGATGAGACTGTTCCTCCTGAAAATCCTGGGTGAGCTCGTACTGCCCCACTAGGCTGGTGCTGCTCTGTGTCTCTGGTGTGTCCCAGGGTTGTGCTCTGTGTCCCAGGGCTGTGCTGTGTCTCAGGGCTGTGCTGTTTGCCCCTGCTGTGTCCCAGGGCTGTGCCCTGTGTCCCTGGTGTGTCCCAGGGCTGTGCTCTCTGTCCCAGGGCTGTGCCCTGTGTCCTTGCTGTCCCAGGGCTGTGCCCTGTGTCCCTGGTGTGTCCCAGGGTTGTGCTCTGTGTCCCAGGGCTATGCTGTGTGTCCCTGCTGTGTCCCAGGGCTGTGCTGTGTCTCAGGACTGTGCTGTGTGTCTCTGGTGTGTCCCAGGGTTGTGCTCTGTGTCCCAGGGCTGTGCTGTGTGTCCCTGATGTGTCCCAGGGCTGTGCTCTGTGTCTCAGGGCTGTGCTGTGTGTCCCTGGTATGTCCCAGGGCTGTGCTCTGTGTCCCTGCTGTGTCCCAGGGCTGTGCTGTGTCCCCAGCCTCCCCTTGCAAGGGGCTGAAGCTATGAGTGAGCCCAGTTAATTACCCAGAAACAACGTGCCATCATGGGGTAACTTGGAGCCATCCTGGGAAGCACGTGCTTCCCCCTTGGCAGGTGGCAGTAACAAGTTCTCCCTTTCTCATGGGCTCTGTCAGCAGTGACTGCACCTCCCACTCATGTAGGTGAACAGCAGTGCCCAAACGTCACGGCTCCCCACTCACAGTCAGGGGCAGCCCTCACTCTCAGGCAGATTTCTGCTCTCTTTGCCCTTTTTTCAACTCCTGGGACAAGAGCAGGCGGCAGGCGTTGGCAGGGGTTGCATGACCCATGCAGAAGTGCCATGGAGTTGGGACCAGCCTTGTCCTTGCGGGATTAAACCTAAAGAAGGGATTGCTGGGAACTTTCTCTTCTCTAATGAAATTCCTGCCTTCTTTCCTCACTATTCAGCCCTGCTGGGGAGGAGGGTTGAGCACGGTCCTCCCAGACCTGATGGTGCTGTTCTTGGCAGGGTTGGAGGATGCATCACCCCCTTACCTTGAGCTCCTATAAACCAGCCTCCTGTGCTAGCCTGGAGCCTGCAGGACCATGCAGTGGAGTCAGGCAGTTTCCCTTCCCTAGTGGGGATTCCTGTTAAATCAGGGAGACCTGGAGAGACATGCAGGGGGTCAGTGCTACCATGGTGACACTGGTCCCTGCTCACATACTGGACTGTCTGTGTGAGGTGCTCATGAAAGCTGAGGAATCCTGTGAAGAGTTAACTCCATGGAGACTGATGGCTTCCTGGGGCTGAGCAAAAAGAGGCCTCTGGAATGAGCTCATGTTCAAGGGAAGCAGAACTTCAAAGAGGGCACGCTTGTTTATTTAATGCTGGTAACCTCATTCATCTCTAATCTATCTCTGCTGCACGTTGCCACCGGAGGTGGAGGAGTTCAGGGCTTCTCCCAGGCACAGCCCCTCCCCAGCTCCGGGGCCTCCCACTCTCAGCAGTGTTTGCTTAGCTGGAGTGGCTGGGAAGGGTGCTTGGGGAGCTGGGGCTGGCCAGCCACGACAAGGGGAGCTGTCATGGGGGCACTCGTGTGTGAAGGGAGCAAAGGGAGGTCAGACGGGGAGGAGGAGCAGCCTGCACGCCAGGGTGGTGATTCCACTGCTGTCTGCTGGCTGTGGGCAGCCTGCTGGGAGAGGCAGCCTGCTGGGAGAGCCTCGTGGCCAGCAGCCACATGGCTGTGGGCTCCCAGGCTCTCCTAGGCCTCCTGTCTGGATGCAGCAAACCAACACATGCCAGGGGAGGTGTAGCTCTGGGGGTCCCTCCACACGCAGGGGCTCCTGGTCCTCTCTCGGGGTCAGAGGTTGGCTCTGCTGGGCTACAGAGCCGGGTGGAATGTGGGAGAGCTCATCCTGTGCATCCCGAGCTTCTCCACGCCAACCTGGCAGCTGCTGGGGGAGGCAGGGCCCAGTGGCCATCCCAGAAGGAGGAGCAGTTCTGTGGCTGTGCAGCATCTCACCCACACCAGTGGGGCACTCCCGGGATTGTCCACTGGCTGGGAATCCCCACTGCACTCCTCACGTGTGGTTACAACCTCTTACACAGCTATTCATGCCTCTTACACACGTGCTTTTTTACCCTTAAACACATATCTGGGCTTCTAGGAATATAGGGTGAGGTGGACTCCCTGTTAAGCTGCACGCTGGCTGGGAGTCCTGCTCAGAGGGCAGGCTGGGCCAGCTGCTGCATTTCCCCTGCTCAGGAGCTGCTCAGGACTTGTGGGGTCACTTCAGAGCTTCAGAAATTAGATTGTTTGCACTGTTTCTGAAAGAGCTGTTTGCATGGTCATTCTTACTTATGCTAGAGAAATACTGGCTGAGAAATCTTTACCACAGCACTCAGATATAAAGCAGCTGAATTAAGGTTGTGTGGGGCATTGAACCCTTTCAAACTTCCTGCAAAGGTTTAGACTTTCTATTGCATGTTGGTATCAAAGTTTTAGAGGAGAATGATGTTTCCCCATCTTTAAATATTGCAGCATACAAAAGCAAGGCCAAAATACACTATGTACACATTACTAACTACATGGATTTTTGCCAATAGAAGACCCTGAAGGTGTGTTGGGTAGGGAAGGAATTGCCCACCCCTGCCAGGTGTCTGTGCTTTCCTGTTGGAGTTCCATGGTGACACAGCTGCCATCACAGCAGGTACAGTGCAGGAGGTGGCTGAAGTTCCTCAGGCTCAGAGCTTGAAGGTGTGGATGTTGTGATGCACATATGGAGTGCACAAGTGTGTGCACTGTAGCAGTGTTTGGTGGAAGAGTAATTTGGGAGGAAAGCAGAGATGGAAGGAGGAAAATGTGTATGTCAGGTGTGGTGGGTTGTCTTGGGGGCAGCTGAGCCCCCCAGCCACTCACTCACTCACCCCCACAGTGGGGTGGGGGAGAGAAACAGAAGGGTGAAGGGCTGAAAACTGGTGGGCTGAGGTACAGACAGTCTAACAGGGGAAACAAAAGCTGTGGGTGCAGGGCCAAGCAGGCTCTCAGTCACTGCTCCCCACTGCAGGCAGGTGCTCAGCACCCCCAGGAGAGCCAGGCCCTGTCCCAGGGGACGGTGACTGGGGCCAACACACACCAGCACCCCACCCACCCCTGCTCCTGCTTCCCCCAGCTTTATGTGCTGAGCATGGTGCCCCATGGGCTGGGATATCCCTTGGGCAGTGCAGTGCCAGCTGTGCCCCCCAGCCTAAGGGTGCCCATGAGGACAGAGCAGAGCTGGGCTGTGTGCAGGCCTGGCCCAGCAGAGCTGAGCCCTGGGGTGCTGTGAGCCCTGCTGTGGGCACCAACCCAGCACAGCAGCACCTGAGCTGTTAGTGCAGAGAATGAGCTCCAGTCCAGCCAGACCCAGTGCTTTTGAAAAACTTTTGTATGCATTTTTCTAACCTTCCTGCTCCTTGAGGAGCCTGTGGGCTCTCAAAGAGGGCAGAAAAAATCCTGCTCTCAGGTCGCTGCCATAAGTGGAGCATGGATTGGGGAAGCTGCTTTGGAGAGTCCATTTCCATTATAAGCAGTACATAAAATCAATATTTAGGATCGACCTAAAGAATAACTTACTTTAGTTACTTTAAATCATGACTGGGGAGAAAGATAGAGAGGGGCATACAGAAATGGAGGTGCTGCTGCTGAGCTTCAGGTAAGTGGAGAGGGAAATAACTGTAAAAAAATCAGTGAGAAGAAAGAAGAGAGATAAGAGGCTGGTTAATGATTGTAGTTTCCGGGGCCAGCTGCCCTCAGCTGGGAGGTGGGATGAGGGAAATCCCCTCAGCCGAGGCATACTCTTGGAGAGATGTGTCTGCCTCTAATTCGTGGGAAATGGGGGGTTCAGAACTGATCACAGACTAGAGGAAAGTTCAGTTCTTTGTAGTCAGGGAAGCACACATTGGAAGAGGATCCATGAGAAGGTTTTTTTCCTTCTGAAGTGGTTTGGGAGGTGAAAAGTTATGAGCACCTGGGAGAAAAACCAAAGCAGGGTCTTCTCAGGTACCTCTGTGTCTGTCTCTGCCAGGTTAAGGCACAAGGGCTGGGCAAAGGGCCTGGGCAAGTGGAATTGGGGCTTTCTGTGGCCTGTGATTGTGGGCACAGGTATCTGAGAACTTCTGCAAGATCTGGGTCTTTGCACAAGGAAGCAGCACATAGGGCTCTTATTTAGACACCAGCTTTAGTTTTGGAGACACACATACATTTTTCTGGGGGTTGTGCCACAGTATCAGGAACTTTATCTGGGATTTGGTTCAAAAAGTATGAGACTTTACAGGACCCTCTTAGACCTGAGTACTGTGTGCATGATCCCAACAGTGCTGCTGTGGCAGGGACAGTCCCCCCTGTCCTCTTGAGAAGCAGCTCCTGAGAAATCCACATTTAATCTATACCTGTGAAAGGACCTTCCCCACCCCCCCCCCACTCTTCCACTCTAACAGTGTCCCATGTTTCATGTGTTACTGCTGGAGGGCAGGGAATGCTGTCACTGAACACGAGGATGCAGGGACATGCCTGCCCTCAAGGTCTGCCACTCAGAAGGTGCTGGTGCCATTCCTCTCTGGGCTGTGCCCCTGGCTGATGCTGACTTCCCCCGGCGTTCCCCAGTGGGTTTGCTATCCCTGTTCCACCCTTTGGGATGCTCCATGACAGGGGGGTTGCTCCGTGCTGGCTGTGGAAGGGGGGCAGCAGTGAAAGCGTTAAGGCTGTGCCGGCAGAGCTGGAAGCAGCTCCAGCACTGGAATTTGGAGGAGTGGAAGTTGCTGCCTTGGCACCAGCCCAGCTGGCAGAGAGGCACTGAGCCCAGCAGGGCAGAGCAGAGCTAATACAGAGCAGGTCCTCTGCTGCTGTGCCAGGGCTGCTGGGAGCCGTGGTGAGGGCACTGGGGACACTGGTTAGCAGCAGGCACTGTCTGTGGGCTGTCAGCACCCTGCTACCCCTGCCTGGGCTCAGCTGCTCCTGAGCATTCCCCTCTGCTTGCAGGGCAGGCAAAAGTTAATGGTTTCAGATAGTTCCTATGAGGATACACTGAAGTGGAGCTCCCTCTCCCCCTGGACTCAGCAGCTGTGCATTGCTCAGAGCTGCCTGTGCTGCCGCAGGGCCCGGAGCGTGCCAGGGTCTCTCACTCGGGGGGCACGAGATGCTGACCCTGGAGAGAAGGTTTGTGGAGTTTTTCATCTCTCACTGTGTGATTTGTTGGTTGGCTGCTTGGTGTCCTTGAAGGAAGATGATTTCCTGCCCAGGGCTGGAGGTAATGTGTATTTTATGACTTTATTTTGGCTGTTGCTTGGTTTTTCCTTCCTTCCAGTGTAAGAACATAGCAGTGGGTGGAGGAGCCTTGTCAGGAGTAGCTGGCAGGGTGGCACTCAGGTGAGCTCATGTGCTTTCCTGCTTGGAGGAGGTGAGAAAATATTAATTACTGTCCCTTCAGGACTGAGCTGGGATTTGGAGCTCACACGTCAAGCTGGGTGTCGTTTCTTTGCATTGGGGTGGCTGGGTTTGGGTCCCCACAGGTAGAGCTCATGCCCTGACAGTGGGAGGAGGGAACACAGAGGGGTTCATGGGGTGGTGTGTCTGTGAGTGTAAAGCACAAGCAGCCGTGGTGCCTGGGTGGGGCTGCCTTTGAGATGGCTGTTGGAAGATCCCAAGAAAAATGTCTTGAGCTCTTTGGAGCACAGAGCTGAGGCTGTTAGCTGTGATCCTGACTTAGTTCAGATTTGTATCCTGGAATGTGCACTGGGTTTGGAGGTCTGGGGGCTTGAGTGAGAGAGCCCAGCACTGCAGGAGGATGTGCTGGTCCTGCCACCCTCTGGGGATGTTGACTTGTGCGTGTGGGTCAGCAAACAGCAGGTCTGTGGCTCAGTGGGAGCCATCAGTGTGGCGTGTCAGAGACCTGAGGTTACTGTGGGATGTCTTGGGGCTGGCAAGAGCCTCCTGAGGGCAGAGATTCCTCCATCTCCCAGCCTGTCCTTAGTATCAGTGTCTAGGCCTTCCTCCCAACTTGATTCCTCCTCTTGTGTTTCATTCTAAAGTATTTTGTATCCCAGAGAGGCTGGGTTGTGTTCAGGATGTTTCCTTCCCTTTTCCACTCTGTTTCCTGGCTCAAAACAAGGTTTCAGTCTCAGGGTGTTACTGAGGCTTGGCAGGAGGTTTCATCAGGACCCTGCTGTTGGAACATCCCTCTCTTTGGGTGAATAGCACTGGGGTCACCACTCCATTGCTGCAGGATCTCTGACCAGGAACTGCACTCCATCTGGGACATGGGGCAGAGCTGTGCCTGTGCAGGCTGGAAGTCTCAGTGCTTTCAGGGTGGAATTGGATGACCTAAAGGAAGAGCAGCATTCCAGGGCTTTTATTTCTGGAGGTCTAGAATTGTCTGACTCGGGATGTCCTGAGCTTCTGGTTTGGAAGGGACCTTAAAGACCATCCCATTCCAATCCCTTGCCATGGGCAGGGGCACCTTCCACCAGCCCAGGTTGCTCCAAGCCCCATCCAGCCTGGCCTTGGACATTTCCAGGGATGGGGCAGCCACAATGGGATGACTATGATTGGTTAGTGGGATGGGTGTGATCATGTGTAAGTGGGAGAAACAATCCCATTTTGGTGGGATTTTTGACAGTGACTCTGTAGGAGCAAGAACATTGTATCATCTTTTTGTGACCTATTGGGGAGTTTCTTCATTTTATAAATTTTTTTTCTCATTTTTTTGAGGGGAGAAGTAAATGCTGGTAAGCCCAGCTCTGTCCCTGGGTTTGTGAATGGGTCTGTGTTGCCATGGTTTATGGAATCTGGGAAGTTCATCCCCAACACACAGCCCCACTTATTACAAAGATCAGACCTTTTGTAGCTTGTCATGATTCTTCTCTTGATCTTTGGTATTTTTATAACTTCTGAACAGCCTTAAAAAAGAACAGAAGGTGGAACAACCCACACCCACCTGGCAGTCTCCTTGTTCTTTGTGCACTGATAAGTTGAAGGTGTTCTGCTAATATTTAACCTGGAAACCAAAGCTAAAAAAAGAGCTTTGGAGAAGATCAGAACAATCCGAAACCCCAGGAACAGCCCTGAGTAGCCTGGATATGGGGGGAGTACAGAACCATTCCCAGTGGGGCCTTTGGAAATCCACTGCAGGGACCTCCCAGGGCAGAAGATGTGACCAGTCAGTGTGGCTGTGGTGGTCTCGTGGTGCGTCTCTCACTGATTGTGGCTCTGGTGGTCTCGTGGTGCATCTGTCACTGATGTGTGTCCTTGAGCTGACTGGACACAAACAGCAGTAGAGCAGAGCAAACTTCTGCAGGGTGTGACTCCGTGACAGGTTGCTCTGTCCTGCTGCAGGTGTGGCTCAGGTGGGCTTGGATGAGCTGCCCGAGATGAGGGTTCACCCAGTCTGTGGGTTGGTTGCTCCACAAGGTTTGGCTCTGGGATTTTCCTGAGGACCAGACTTGTCACTCATTCCTGGTGCTTCTGGAGCCCTCCTTGGGGACAGGCTCTGCAACAGGCTCTGCTGTGGCCTCCCGAAGCACCAAGCCTGGAAGAGCTACAGTGATGGTTTTCCTGAGGGGTGAAAATGAATTGATTTGTGTTGCCACTGTCTGTGTTGGGACCAGTTCTGCTCATGTTCCATCTGCTCAACAGCTCTGGGGGTCACAGGTGTGCTCTTGTCATTGCTGCTGGGTACTCCCCATGTGCCCACGGGCACTGCCATGCAGGAGACGATTTCAGCCTGGCTTTGGAGTAATCAAATTAGGTTTGAGTACTGAACTTCAGATTTTTAGTTGTTTCTGCTCTGACAATAAATATTGACGTTGTCATTTTCCTTGGAGCTCCCTGATTCTGCCTCTCTGTCTCTTCTTTCACCCACTGGCTCATCCCCTCAGTCAGGAGCTTGAGTTTCAACTCAGCTGATGCATTTCTCAGGCTGGAGCTGCCCAGCTCAGTTCTCATCTCCTTTCTGTAGTTCAAAATTTCTGTTTTAATTCCAAAGCTGCTTAACAGCTGATTAAAACAATACACTGTTACAACAGCTTTATTTTTGCAGATGGAGAAGATGAGACTCTTAAAGGGAGATCACAGCAAGCAGGAACCCAGGTTGTGTTGCAGCCAGTTTATTTGGAATAAAAGAGGTGGTGGGATGGGGACAGGAGGAAAACTGCTGATCTGGGCTGTGAAGAGGGTGATTGTAGGCAAATTTGGCATTTCCTTGCCCTCTGCATTTGAACCATGTGCTGCAATGGGGTCACTGCAGCTCATTGTTGACCCACCTGGGAGCTGGGCTGGGAGGAGGAGCCGTGCTCAGACAGGCAGGGGGAACTGGTGTCCCTGTGCTCTGGGCTGCACCTGAACAGGAACACCAGACTGGTCTTGGAGAACTGGATCCAGAGTTCAGTAGTACTGGAGAAATAAAAAGTGATGCTGGCACAAAGAGTGCAAGCCAAGGCCACCAGCTTGGGCCTGCAGAGTTTGCTGGACACTGGCTCAGACAGGTGAGTATTTCTCTGAGGGGGATGAGGGTGCTCTGCATAAAATAAATAACAGCCCTGCTGCAGTCTGGGCTGTAATTCTGCTGAGGGCTTCCTGTGCAATACAGATGTGCACACTGAGTCTCTCCAGCCAGCTCTGCTGTCCAGAACTGCCATTCTTCCCCTGTGCCAGGTTCATTCACAGCATGGCCTTTCTGCTCCTTTGTCTTCTGGGAGCTGGAAGAGAGGATGGCAGGGAAAAGAGGTGCTGAAGGAGCAGGAAAGTGCTGCTACTTCAAGCTCCACATGTGTAATTGGCAGCATGAGGTGTTTGTGGTTGGTTGTGCAGATGTTCCACAGCAAACGTGCTGAGAGATGAGGGGCTTTGAGCTGCTCTTGGGGGAGAACTCGCTTGGCTGCTCCAGTGGTGGGACATGAGGCCATTTCCCCTGTCCAGGCACCAGCCTTTGCAGGGTTTTATAGAAAAGATGCCTGACTCAGTTTCCCCATTCTTCTCCTGGTGCTGCCCAGTGGGCACAAAGCAGTTCATTTCTTTCCTGTATGGGGAGAAACGAAGCCCTGGGTCTGGGACTGAGGAAATCCGTGTGCTCAGCACAAAACTGAAAATGGCTTTTGCTGAGGACAACAGTTTGGACACCCTTGCTCTGCACAGGCTGTCACTGTGTGTCTGATCATGAGCCAGTCCCTCCTCTCAGTTTGTTTTGCCCTCAGTAGAACAGAGCTGACCCTGGGGCATTTGGGGGGATACATCTATTGTGTGGCACATCCTGCCACACTTGGTGTGCTGGGTTTCAAAGCACTTTCCCCCTCCCTGAAGAGTCTCTGCACAAGGATGTTTATACTCTAAAAAGCATCAATTACTGCTAAGTAATAAGAGTTATAGCCTCTGAAATGATGCTGGAATCTGGTTAAAACCATTAAAGATGTTGGACATTGTGTGCTAAACAGAAGGGGCAGAGCAGTGTGAAGGAACTCAAAAATGCTCATTGTGACCAAAGAGTTTTAACAGGACCAGTGAAGGGCAAACTGGGGGTTCTCAGCAAGGCAAAGCTGAGCCCTGGCTGAAATGTCCCCCGTCAGGCTGGAATTGGAAAGTGGAAAACACGAATCCAGGGATCAGCTGCAGGTCTGGGGGCTTTTTGCTTCGTTTGTAACCAGTAAAACGAGGATTTCTATTCAGTTGGTTTGCACTGTGACACCCAGTGTCCTGATCTGTCATTTCTCCTAAGTGGAAGCTCTCCCTGGCTCTTTCTGGCCACGGCTGCTCTGGGCTGATGTTCTTGTGCAGTGAAATGTTGCAGCCCAAGTTCTCTGTCCTGGAGGGGCTCAGAGCCCAGTGCTGTGCAGCTGAAGGCAGGAGTGGGTTTATCCTCACTCACTGCCTTCCATTTATCAGTGTGATGATCACGGCTGTGTTCTTGCCCTGAAACTCAGCCTCTGCCCAGGGGCTGCCACAGCCCTGTCTGCCCTGGGCAGTGGGAATCATGAGAAGACTTTTCCTCACCTCTCTCATCCCCTCACCAGCTCGCTCAGGATGAGCAGTGCAGATCCTGGTGTGCATCCCTGTGGTCCCCACATAGATCTCTCTCCTCTACAAGAATGGGTCTTTACCCCTACCCATTCTAATCCTTGATTTATCCCTGTAGAAACCTTTCCTCTTATCCTATGGCTCTGGGGGGTTTCTGAAAGCTTTTGGTGAGGCTCCTGGAGACTTTGTGGGCTGTCACACCCATCCACATGGTAGCCAGTCCAAACACCTCCAGGCCTCCAGGTGTTCCAGCAGCTGGATTGACATTGCCCAGGTAGGTCAGATTCCTCCTGGGGGCTGTGTTACTGCAGAAAGCTTCCATTTTGTTTTGGAAGATGTTTCAGCCAGATGCACCTTGTGCTTGGGCAGAATCAGCTCCTTGGGTTTAGCAAATGTCTGAGTGAATGGTGGGGATGGAGAGGTCTCTTGGGTCCTAAGTTCTTGTGTTAATTTGTGTAAGCAGACCCTGCAGGTCCAGAATTGGGGTTTTGTGCTCTTCAGCTCTGTTGGCACTGACTGCAGTCTCCAGTTGTTCTTTTCCACGTGTCCATGGGTGATTGTCACCAGAGGTGGGACAGAGGCAAGTCACCAAAGCTGGGGCTGTCAGGTGCTGCCCAGCACCACTGAGGTGTGGGCAGGGGACAGGAACACCTGGGAAGGTTTCCAGGATGCCTCTGTGCTGCTTCAGAGAGAGCTGGGTGTAATTGCCAGTGTGGTTTGGGGCACATGGGAATGCTGCTGTGAGAGCTGAAAATGGAACACTTGTGCAAATAGCAAACAGCACTTGCTGGTATCACTGACTCCTGAGACTTCTTTTTTTTCCCCCAGATGTTTTATTTTTACAAATAAAACCACTGGAAAAACAAACAACCATAAAAATGCCACAGTTGGTGCCAGTGGGGTGTACAGTGGCATCTGCAGTGACAGAGCTCATCCAAGCACGTGCCAACAATTAAGATAAAAGAATTGGTGCTCCAGGCCATGCAGATTTGTAAGCTTTTAAGAAGTGGGACACTCATAATGAATGTTCAGAGCCTGTCTCAGGTTCAATAAATGTGCAAGGCATTGCTTTAGTTTGAAATAACAGCTCTTCATGTGCTTGTGGGTGTCCTGCCCAAAAAAGACATTAAAATGCAGCCCAGTGGTCAGGATGAGCAGGATGGAGACTGTTTTGGGGACTGTGGTTTGGGGTTTCTTTGTGTGCTTCCATGTAATTGCTGGCCAGTGAGGTCTGGCAGAGGGTCAGTGAATAAAGAACCTCATTTCAGTAGTGGAAAGCTGAAACTAGACAAATCTTGTGTAAGAAGAAACTGTCTTTGGCAGGTAGCTGATCATGAGAACAGGTGGGATCCAGCAGCACTTGGATCCTGCCTGTGTTACTGTGTTGAGTATCTCCTCTGACCTCAGCCTTAGCTCAAACAGGTGTTCCAGGATGGAGATCAGGGAATCCCTGCAGGAATTACTGAATTATCAGAATAATTGCCTTCTGACTTTCAAATTCTAGGATTTGGAGTCTTTTCCTTAATCCCTGTCCTTGCAGGGAGCCCATTTCCCCCACCCCCGTTCTAACCCTTTCTCCTGTGCTGTGTCTGCCATGCCTGCTGAGAGCTCAGGACTGTCCAGGTCTGGAGCTCTCCCAGAGCCCGTATCTCTGTCCCAGTCATGCTCGTGGTGGCCATTGGTGACAGTCTCTGCTTTGGGAAGAATCACAGAGGTTTGAAGCTTTCACAGGTTATTCTGGGACAGGCACTGAGCTCTGGTTCCTGTCCAGCTTCAGCCTTCAGGATATCCAGGACTAAAATGTCTCATCCAGGGAAGGATTCAGCCAGACCTCAACAAGATTTCTGCTCTCTGGCAAATTTGCTTATCTTAAAGGTGTCTCTTTAACCCACCTCTTTGAGTCCTGCTTCTGCCTTGCTGGAGATGGGACAAGGGGCAGCTGAGCACCAAAAAGCCCCTGGAGGAGTGGCCTGCAGGTCACCCTTCAGAGGGGCTTTGGAATGGGCGTGAGGGGTGTGCTCAGAAACCACCCCCTGCACCTTGGGACACTGCTGGGGTCATTTCTGAGATCTCCGGGGAGAAGTGTGGGAGCTACAGCTGCATCTGAGAGTGCAGAGCCCCTGGCACAATAAGTGGAGATTTGGGGTTGGAGCTCCAGCAGCTCTTGGTAAATGAGGCTGGTAAATAGGAGAGGAAGGTAGGAACCCTACTGCAGCTTCAACATTTCTGTTCCATATTTTCCTACGTGTTCTGGCTTTGTAATTCTTGTCCCAAGGACGTAATTCTGTCTTCTTCAAGCTGTGCCAAGCCTGAGATGAGCTGATGGGTGACAAATGCTGCTCCCTCTGACTACCCTCAGAGTGTGAATGGCAACTGTGAGAGCCTCCTGTAGGTAACAGTTTGAGTCACAGTGTGGTGGGCAGCTGCAGGTGCCACTGGTGCCATGTGTCAGCCAGCAGGGGAGGCTTTGGCATTAGGAAGTAGAACCTGAAATCTGGAATTCTTGGTCCAGTCTCTTTGTGTCTGTAGGAAGCTCAAAATTCTTGTTTAAACTAATCCTTCAGTAATCAATGACACCATCAGTGGTGTCTGACTTTTCCTTGGCTCTAAGTTTGGCTGTGTCTGGTCCTGCATGTTTAGGGTGATGTTTCTCACTGTGCCAAGTGAGTCTGATGCCAGCCAGCCCAGCAAGGAGCCAGCCCACTCTTCTGTGCTTGCCCTGGTGCTGGATGCTTTTGTGACCCAAAACAAGACAGTTCAGCCAGCAGAAAACTTCTGTTGATTAGTTTTCTGTTCCCTTAATGAGCTGAAAGAGTTAACCCTGAGTTCAGATCACTGAATTATTCAGTGTTAGAAGGGATCTCTGGAGGCTTCGTGGTTCAGCTCCTCACCTAAAGCAAGGCCAGCTTTGGGGTTAGTTGGTGAGAACCAGAGCTGTGGGACAAAGAGATGCTTTTCTCAGCAACAGCAAACTGGATTTTTTAAATAAGAGGGGCCCCACTTGACTTTCTGAAAATGTGGCTCATCTTGGTGGCTTGTACAAGGAAGAAGAAGGTGGAGATGTCTCTGGCAGCTGCTCACTGTTGGGCTGGCACCGTCACCAGCTGAATCACAGAAGAACCTCACCTGGAAGGGACCCACAAGGATCATCCAGTCCAACCCTCAGCCCTGCACAGACCCAGCCCCAAGAGTCACCCCCTGTGCCCCAGAGCATCATCCAAACCCTCCTGCAGCTCTGGCAGCCTTGGGGCCGTGC